>CM031235.1:933264053-933864053 GCA_018340775.1 Taxus wallichiana var. yunnanensis
TTTCAATGATTATTACATAGTTATATGATGAGTTGAAGTCCCTATACAGTTCGTTGCTAGGGTTTTACGATATTTTTAGATATGTTATTATAAAAATCGGGTTACTCTCAAGTGGGATTGGTGTTGTTTCTTATTTTTTAGTTTCAACCCTAGAAAGGGACATACATATTTCTTGATCCACCCACTTCAGACCCACTTCAAACATTACAGGGAACAAGTATATTGATCCAGAATTTATCAAACATCGGGCAGTCTAGTACACAGTTACAAAGCATTCCACATTTTCTTCGCCTTTGCTTCCGATGCACCATCATTGTATGGAGCAAGTGGCCCATCTAATATGCATGAGGAGTTATGTTCCTTGTATAGGAACCACAACTTGGTTGGAGATCCATCTGAGACTTGGTAGACACATTCATTGTTTCAGGATGATCTACTCTTCATTGCATCTTCTTCTGATCCACAATCACTTCAAAGAGCTCCTTTGCGGGATATAGGGTGGCCACCGACAAATGTAGCTTATAATGGGGCTTTTTAGCCCTCTTCTTTTCTCTCTTTTGGGATTGATTTAACAAAAGTAAATCTTAATTAGAGGACCGAAATAAATCGGAAGTATTAAAACATACAATATATCAACATACAATGATAAACAAGTGTAACCAACAAGAGGATAAGAGTGACTTAACTGATATTTGGTATGCTGGAATGGATCAATGTTGGGTGGTGGTGGAACATGCTCAATTTGGATTGTATGTGCTTCTTCCGCAAAAAAATGATCGAAGGGTATGTCGGATAGAATCATCTAGATCTGGATAATATCATCCGGGGCACTATTGTCTAAATTGGGTGCTAGTGTCCTTGTGAGAGGTTATGATATGGTTCTTTCAGTGTTTGATAATGTTACATCCACTTTTCTTTGTGTCACATCCACTTCGCTATAGGGTTCTCTTGTCACATTTGTACCTACAAAACAACCCCTAGTTACTTGCACAACACTCAAACACACATTAGGTCGAATAAAAGATGCACATGCTTGAGTGGACCGACTTCAACGGTCACCTGAATGTGATTGTTGCACTACATTTTAGACTCAATGTAGTTCTAGTGTGTGTGTGTGTGTGTGTGTGTGTGTGTGTGTGTGTGTGTGTGTGTGTGTGTGTGTGTGTGTGTGTGTTGTGTGAACTTAAGTTGCCTTTGTGCAAGTTGCACCAAGATAACAGGCTATAACTATCATAATTTGCCCTTCCTATGCAGTGAATGATGCAACCCAAATGTATTTGGTTGAAAATCTCCATGTAAGGAAGAAGTCAATAATTTAGGGGACAAAAATCCCTCCTCTTGATGGGAAGGTTCCCTTATTTAGAGCAAAATTGATCCTAAAATATTTACAAAATGTACAATTAATCTATGAAATATCTTTTGAGGATGTTAGTTTCATTGTGTAATCACGTAAGGTTGAACACAATGAATAAGAAGTTAGAACATAAGCCAATTTGAGGATAATAGTGAAGGAAGTAAAAACAACACTTTTAAATAAGGAGAAGCTAGATCTTATTTTACTCTTGCATGTTGATAAAGCTTCCAAATACAATCAATCTCATATAATGGATACTTTGTCTTAAATAAGATATACATTGACCCAAAGTTCAATAACTCTTGGTAAACAAAGATGAACACAAAGTTTCATAATCCAAAACATATAAATGATGCAAAATATGATCAAAGAGACATGAGAAATATAGAAATAGAAGGGAAAATGGGGAGTTTTATTTTGTATTCAACAATTTTATCTTTTTACATCAACTAACTAGCATCTAACCCCTTTACAAATGAAAAAGAATCCTTTTATAGGCAAGAGGGGGGAAATAACTACCTGAACTAACTAATTGTTAATTAAGTGACTAATCACTTAATTAGTTAAGTCACTTTTAAATGACTTTTACATTTAATTTTCTTTTTACAAATAAAAGTCAATGATGAAAACATAACAATTAGGTTTGACTATAACTTGAAGAAGAATGGGAAGTAATAGAAGAAGTTGAGACTTTAAGTTTCAACATGTGCATCTTGAACTTTGTCACATCAATTGATATTTCTGACTCCTTTGGCACAATTGTGTTAGCAAGATTGGTCATCCAACTTCCCAAGGAATTCTCCATTTCAGAGATTGTTCCACTATACCGAGTCGTGCCTTTAGAAGCTTCAAATATCACATTGTTTAACTCAGATAGTTCCTCCATCTTGTATTTATTGAGATTTTCAGTTTTATACAAATCTTCTTTAATCGACTTGGTGAAGTGTTCTTTGATTTTATCCACCGAGTTTTGTTGAGAAGAATTGTCTTGGAAGAGATCACAACGGAGATCTCTGAGATCAAAAAATATTTCGGACTTAAAAAATTATCCCTTTTGAATAATATTTTGCAAATCTGTGGAAGCCTCCTCAAGAACCTTCATTCTCCATTCTACATTGAATGACCATGTGCGAGACCTTCATTCTTCATTCTACATGAATGACCATGTGCGAGACATTATTCTTGGCATCATCAAATATTTTCTCTAAAAGAAGAATTTTTTCATCTGTGAGAGCCATGATGCGAAGATCTTGAATTACATCAACCCAAATATTTGTCTCCTTCTCAATACTCTCAATTCTTGGGTTTATTTTGTTTCTGTACAACAATGATGTTATCATAGATCTTACATCCTTTATTAATAAATGAAAGACCATTCATGAGTATCTTTTCTACTCAGTCTTCATCAACTTTCCCTTGGATGGTATGTTTATGTACTTTTTCTACTACGCCATCATATCAATATCGATATTGTAGTAAATATTGGGAAAGAGGCCAAGGGAGTAGGATTTAAAGGAGTAGTATCAGAAGAGAGGAAGGATTTGATGTAAGTGGAGAGGGTTTGCACTTGCTCTTCAAGTTGTTCTTGAGTTTTTTTCCTTTCTCCACTCTTTCAATAACCTTGAAGACCGTTTCCTTTAGGTTATGTACATCCCCTTTAGGAGTAAAGTCCTCCAACGATATCCTTGTAAGCTCAAAATCAATTGTAGAAATTTCATGTTCACTCTTATCAATTGTGGGTCTGGAAATTTCAATAAACTGTTGACCTAAAGTATCAGTAACCAGGCGGGAAGTTGTCTTAGCTTTCTTGGCAGGAGGAGAAGTACCAAGAAGTGCAGCCACAACATCATAATTAGGAACCTCATTTTTAATTGAGTTTTCCTCTTCTTACTTTCAACCATGGGTGGACCCAAGAGAATGAAGTATTTGAAATCTCACCCAAAGATGTGCATGTTGATGTCAATCCAAGTGTCAGAGGAGGTAAAGAACATTGTGATGCGGAGACACCAACAATAGTTGTAGGAGGAGAAGGAGAGGGTCTTCGTATATTCAATTTGGGTCTGAAGCACCTGCTTTCCCCAAATCCTAAGCTGAAACTTCAACAACTTCTTCTTCTTCTTCATTTTCTTCACTTTCCTCTTCTTTTTCTTCTTCATCTCCTTCCTTTTCAATCTCCTTCTCTTGTTCTTCTTTGTCAACCTCTTCCCCCTTTTCTTCTTCTTATTGAATATCATCTCTTTGTCACTTTCTTTCTCAAATTCAACCCTTGATGTCCATACATATACTTTTTCCAGGATTCTTGCTGAGTAGAGGAAGGAGTTTTATGAGGAGAGACCACCTGTTGAGTAGCCTTGAACTCAAATAATTTTTTGGTGAACCATTTCTTGGTTCTTGAGAGGACAAGAGCAGTAATATGATCAAGATTATCTTTCTCCTTTTCTGACCAATCAATGGTAGGAAGAGGAGAATATTGGATAAAATTTACAAATTCAGGTTCAAGCAATTCATAATTATCCTCAATTATGCCCTCTGGTACTTTATACAACTTAAAATATTGAATTTGCTAAGTGTCATCCTCCCATACATCATTTTCCTCACTTCAAATTCATCATCACAATCTGCCCAATAATCTTCAATTGTGGGTACATGAAGATATGAGAGATGGAGATTATTGTTGATGAAGTTATTATTGTCAAATGATGCTCTCTTTTGAAAAGGATGCATATGGAAAGGAGAAATAGTTCTCTCAATATTTTGTGCATCAATGTCGACTTTGTAAGTATAATTTCCTAGGGATATTGGGAATTGAATACCAAACACTTTCTTATCCCTACAAGTTCTATGAAGAATATCTAGTTTCCTACAAAGTTTAATGAGAATGATCTTGTCATTGTAATAGATAGAAGCTTGTATGGAATTCCTTCAAATCATGTTGTTATGATATATGAAAACTTCTAAAATTGAATGAACATACTTCCATACGCTACAATCAATTTCTTAATTTTTGAGATATTCTTTTGGTAACACGTCCCTCAAGAAGTCTGAATAGGACCATAGTGAAGGTACCATTAACCCTCCTAAAATGTTTTTTTTTGTTGAAGGTTAATTGGGTATAAAACTAAGAAATTTGAAGATTTTTTCTACTACCTAACTTAACAATCTAATCCAAATTATGTATCCAACAATAATATAAATCAAATAGGAATTCATGTGGAAGGATTTGGTTTGGAGGACTGAATTAAGCTTGCTAAGTTAGATTTCTACAAATTATTTCTCCCCAATTCAAATTTTGCTTGTCTTGACAAATTAAATTGATGAAGATGCACATCCAATCCTAAAATTATTTGGTTGAAGGAAGGCCCATCACTTTTTCCAGAAGGGTTATGATGTCAGATAGCTCTTCATAAAGTCACTTCTATACAAAGTCTTTGGCAACTTTGAAGGTCCTTTCTTCTTTGTCTTCAGCCAAGACTTTGCAATCATAGTTTGGTACTTGTTTGGAGTTAAATCAAACTCTTTTTGGGCTTCAGCTAGTGTCAAGAATTTAAAATTATCAAAAGTGGGAATACTAAGGGCTAAATTAATATGATGTGCATCTAGTTGAACATTGAGTTGGCCTTGAGGATCGCTTAGCTCTTTGGTTTGGGGGTCAAAATAGGAAGCACTTGACAATACATTGTCAATACAATGAAATAAGGTAGGAAAACCTCCAGCATGGCGAGGCCATTGCCAAAATTTTTGGCCAATGGAGTTGGATTTTGTCTCTCATTCTTGCCCAAAACTTTGTCAAATCCATATGTTTAACATCATTATCTCCAATTTATGGCACAAAAGTTTCTAGGAAGAAATTGGTTCATAGCCCATGTATTGGAACTTCATTTTGGTTGGATTAGGGGCATTGATAGGGATAAAAATGTCCTTACAAGGGAATTTGGGAAAAACTAGGGTAGGAGGGCACCACAACAAGAAAAACTATGAAACATGGGAAAATAGTGGTGAAAAAGATTACTAGCTGAATGGGGATGAAGGAGTTTTATCCACAATCCAAATGTACTTGAAAATTTTGAAAATGGTTGGGAAATGACGAGAGATCTAATAGGAAAATGGATGGGAGAGGAACAACAACAATAAGGCATAACTCAAATTGTAAAAGGTGTGAAATGGGCGAAAATGAGAGAACTTTCTTATTTATATGTTCAAGTTGAATACCCTATCTTGCCAATAAATTGGAGAATCAATGATTGGGAGGAAAAAGGAATGGTTCAAGGAGTGTCCTCAAATTCGATTTAATCGATTTCAAGGTTTTAAGGAGGTAAATATGGGTTATCGTGGAACTATTCCCTTTGTGTCGTTTGGGCCCTATTTAAACGATAGTTTGTGATGGTGGATTATTGGGGAACACGAGGAACTATGAACCAATTCCAATAGGGTCATCTATCTCGACTTCTCCAATTGTTCATTGCTTCATGCTTAGGATCCAAGTATGGAAAGTGGTCGGGAGCACATGAAACTTTAGAATAGTTCCAAAGGTGCAAACAAACACCAATTTTATTGATGCCACTGCTTTATACAAAAGGATCAGGTAAGGTAGGTAATCGGAAAACAATGGGAACCATGGAACTATTCAAACTTTTCCCACAAAAACTGATTTTCCCCTAAGTCTTAGTGATAATCGATCATGGTAGTGAAATCTGCAAACACATGGAACATATGAATTGTTCCGCTTGTTCGTCAAATGTCTGATTTGCCTCAATTTGCCCCATTAGATCCAAAAATGACTATCTCTTTTTCAATATGAAATGAAATGAAATATTTTAATGACGTCCATGAGACTGAAGAGTGTATGGAACCACAAAAACTAATATTTTAATCGATTTGAGACTCCTTTCAATATTTTCTCTTGACTATGAATCTTGAGGATGAAACCCGCGGTCACTTGAAGCTTTGTTCCTTCGAAGAGTTCCTCTAGTCTATCCACCCTCGGTTTTTTCATACTCGAATACGAATATCATCATATGCTTTGAACACTCCATGAAAAAATGCCATTACTGTCTCGACGACCCCTTTCTTTGCGAAAAAGACAAATTCTCCTTTCCCAATCTTCCTTTGGAATAGTCCATCTACCGAGTTTCCAATCGAAGATGATGCAATCTAGTTCTTAACTGTGCCACTAAAATCCTTGCTTTACCCTTGATAACTTTGCCCCTAGATAAGCTTTTTCATCATGTTCCCCAGTGGGATTGAATTCTCTGATATAATGCGCTTTCTTTCAACCAATTTGACTGTCCACATGGCAGTCCTGAACTTTTCTATCACATAATTTTTTATTTCCCTATTGCTGTTAGGACACTCTTGCAAGTTGATGCCCCATTTGTTCATCCATTTAGTATTCTGATTCATCCAGGTTTTCTTTCTGCGTTCCAAAGTGTCGTCCTACAACTATTTTGGGCCAGCGAAGATTGTCCATGCTTTCAACTTTTTTCAGATAGCTTATCATCCGAGATATTGCCGAAGCTTCCAACGAGAAAGTACCCACTTCAGCCAACAAGATCTCATAAGGAACAGTTGATTTGACTTTAAGGGTGCTTGTGATTAGATGTTTCTGGATTCTTTCTATCTGTCTCTACCCATGATTTGACATGCTACTTCCCCAAACTTCGCAGCCATAGAGAACAACCGGAGTGACCAACAATCCAAAAAGGATAAGGATAACCAAAGCATCAAGGATTTTCCTTGACTCCAATTTTTTGAAATTTTTACCAATCCATGACAATACTAGTCAATAAGTTTCTCCTTTTTCCCAACCAAGATGTAGATAGAGCATAATAACCATGTTGTTCCTTAGAATAATTTGGAGGTTGTGTATATATATGATTCATTTTCTTGAATTTTGACAATAACAAAACTAGAATTCGACCCGAGTGATCAATACAAACTTAGAAATTATAAACAAGTGACGGGTCATTTTAAAAATATAAGAACCAATCGATGGGGTAGAAGTGCCCACATGGGGACAATAGCATTGACCGCTATTGTCCCTTACCGAGCGTTTATGTCTGGAAATATCCAAAGATAAATCAAGAAAAATTCAATTTGAGTAACAAATTGTGTAATGTCCATAAATAAAGGATTAATTCTAGAAAAAGTAGAGGATGAAAGCATGAAAAAAAAAAATGTTAATGTAAAACAAAACAAGTGTTATCGATGTCTAGTTTTCTTGTTTATGAATCATGCATATAATGGCATACTAGAGTTGTAATGTAATAGTAATAAGTGTATAATTTTGTGTCGACATTTACCCACACTTTATGTTACTTATTGAATATTTGGTAGCATAAAGTAGATAAGAAGAGCATACCTTGTAGAGAGTCGAAGAAGATTAATCGTAACGTTCAATGGAAATTGTAAAATGTGTATTGTGGAGTTTAAGAGGGGATAAGAACCCTAGGGGTGACTTGTGCATATAGTGAAAAGGATACCTATGTTTGTAACTGAATATTGCCTTTGCACAGAGTGTTTTGTGCTTGAGATTGCTCCTTGTTCCATTTTTGTTGCCTTTTGTCAAGATAAGGATGGACCTATAAAAGAAGAAAAGTGTAGTCAATGCTCATAGTATATGAAATTGAAATTTAACTTAGAGAAATAAGAATAGAAATGTGTAAGATAAATAAGTGAATCAAGGATATAGTACAAATGAATGCTGAGAGAGAGAGAGAGAGGATAAAATGTTCCTATGTATTGTTTCCTTGGAGATGGTTGGAGGGGTTGGGAGTGATCAATTCCCGAACCAATGTGAATCTTTGTTAAGATTTAGGAATACTACTGTTAGAGGAAGAGTGTTGGGAGAACAATCAACTTTTCTCTTTGTCCATTATGTTTCCCCATGGATAAGTGCCACTACGGATGGTCACCGACCTAATAGAACGCCACAAATGACACTTTGTTCTAGAAATATTGTTGCCCTTGTATATGACCTAGGAACCACTCATTAGATATCGATATGAAAAATGTGAACTGAGAAAGAAAAACAATTAGTTCCCTTTCCCAAAGTATGAAACATGTTATTGATTTTTCCTTCGCTTTGGATAGTAACCTAGAGATGAATACATGTTGGATTCTATGCAAAAATGTCACTGCGAACCTATTCCCACTTTCAAATGCCCATTTTTCCCTCTAGGAAAACATGGCCAAGTAAGACACTAGCATCCATAGTTATTGTCTTCTTTGCAGGCTTCTATCCTTATGTTGTTTTTGTCCCATGTTTGATTTTGAACCATTTTATGACTCCCTATTCTACCCAATTCTGTCTTGTACCATTTTTTCTATGGTTTTTAAACTATTGAGAGGGTGAAGTAATCACCCGATGGTTTCTACCCATTTTTGGGTGTTTGAGATGGATCAATGTGAGTGCGGCCCAAATGAGAGGACTTGAATTTGATGTGCACATTTGAAGAAGGTTTCTTACAGGGGGAATAGGGTATGTGCATGGTAACAACCATGGCACATGCAAAATAATTGAAATAAATCTAGCAATAAGTGTTAATGATAAACAATCATAACATAATGTAATAGAAATAAGTCAAACATGCAATAACACATCAAGAGGACAACATAGTAGTTGGTGGAATACATGGGACACCACTCAAGATGTCACAATACATTCAAGGCCTTTAAGACCATACAAGCAAACAAGAAATCATAGGGCATAACCCACAAACAATGGAAAACAAGTCACAATCATAGAAGACAAGACACAAGCAAATAATATAAGCAGATAACCATGGTTAGAAGTAAGCCTAAGACAAATGCTACACATGAAACACCCGTTAGCATGTTAGAATAATTGATAGTATGTCACAATGTATATATCTGAAATAGAAATGAAAGTAGTAAATATTGCAATGATAACACTTGAATGTGGAAAGGTAGGGAAGGTAGATGCCCTAGGAGCCTCGGTGGGACTAGTAGAGAACAATGTCAAGCATCATGCATCATGTGATAACATGTATATAGCTTGTATTCACCTCAAATTACCATGTGAATGTGCATGTGTATATGTAAAAGGATAGAACATACTATGAATCAAGCTAACATGATAGATAAAATGCAACATGGAATAGTATAAGCAAGCAAAGATACATCCAACCAAGATCTAAGCTATTTTTTTTTGTATTTTTGCAAATATTTGATTTTTTTTATTATTAGAATATGAGATCCTATGACTAGGGAAGGGAAGCAAGGTTTCCCCCAATGTGTATGTGTGCAAAGTGAGGTTCATGTATGTAAGTGTGCCCTCAATAGTCATGTTTGAACCTAGAATAAGAGTGCGTCATTGGGTAACAAGGGGGAATTAGATTCCCCCAAGTCTGAATTCCATAGAGAGCTAAGTTATATCATCAAAAAGAGTTCAAAATCTCGGTTATAACCAATGGGGCTTAGTTTGGATGCATAATATGAAAAAATGGTCTCATCGATAAAGAAACTTTGTGATGCATAAGCCATACATGCCCATGACATATTCTTCATTAGTAAAAGGTGTACCAGGGTGCTTATGTGCATTCGATTGTGTTAGATTAGGTGTGTAATCTAGAAATGAATAATTGTGAATAGTAATGCTGCTACATGTCATTGGGTAAGTAATAAGACTATTATGCACATGTTTGATACCACCGATATAGTCTAACCAAGATCTCCCAAGTGTGAGTGGAGAAGGCTAGGGATCAAGTGCAACCCAAACCTGCATATAAAAGACATGTGTAGTATAAGATTTTAAGAGGAAGATGTGTCCTTGATATGCACCATGTGGTTTGAGAAAAAGGTATGATGTCAATAGGGGTAATTCCTAAGTGAGTTAGAGCCTCATATGTGCATATGTTTTCATGACATGTAGGATCAAAAGGCACATGTTGCCAATACTCTTGATTAATGTATAGTGTGCAAGTGAATTTATCAAAAGAAGTAAGTGGTACAAGAGAAGAACTAGCAATAGGAGTGAAACCATCATTAATAAGTGTAGGAGTAATTGTAGAAGGATGAATATAATTAAGGGTGTGCACAATATTATGATAAGGAACCATAAAAGTGGTAGTAGCATGTGTAGTAGGAGATTTGAGTTGATATTCACCAGGACTAGTAGCAATGTAATGAATATGAAGTAAAGAATCATCAAAGTCCGTAGTAAAATCCAAAGTGTGGAAGTTTTCATCACTAAGTTCAATAGTATTACCATCATCATCATAATTATTAGTCTCAACATTGAAATGTTGTACAAAAGTCTCTAGAAGATTTGGAGTAGATGTGGAAGGTGGTGTAAAAGGGGATATGGTGGAAGAGATGAGATTGGTAGTGTTGGTTTGAATAGAGAAGGAAGGGGGTGGTAAAATAGGAATAGGATTTCTATACTCCCTAATATCATATGTATCGAGACAATGCGAGGGAATTGGTTGAGCGGGGGAATAACCATAGAAGTAGCAGAATCCATGTGGCAATATTTGAATGGTTCGAGATCAACAATAATAGTATACTCACAACCATCAAATATAAATTTAACAAAATGATGGACCATAGAGGGAATAACATACATGTCATGGATCTAAGGTCGTCTAAGGAGTAAATTGATTTTTAACGAGGCATCCATAACATAAAATGTAGTAATGAGCTTGTGAGGTCCTACTTACAATTGTAATTTGACGTCACCAGTGCATGCACACATAGTAGTATCATATAACATAAAAGGGAGTAATGAGCTTGCGAGGTCCTACTTACAATTCTATTTTGACAACACCATTGCATGCATGCATAGTAGTATCTATTTTGACATGTAGGATCAAAAGGTACATGTTGCCAATACTCTTGATTAATGTATACTGTGCAAGTGAACTTATTAAAAGAAGTGGTACAAGAGAAGAACCAATAGTAGGAATTAAACCATCATCAATAAGTGTAGGAGTAACTATAGAAGGAGGAATACAATTAAGGGTGTGCACAATATTATGTTTAGGAACCGTAATAGTGGTAGTAGCATATGTAGTAGGAGATTTAAGTTGATATTCACGGTACACATAGTAATGTAATGACTATGAAATAAAGACATCAAATTCCGAGTAAAATCCAAAGTGTGGAAGTTTTCATCAAGTAAGCTCAATAGTATTAACAACATCATAATTATTAGTCTCAACATTGAAATGTTGTACAAAATTCTCTAGAAGATTTGGAGTAGATGTGGAAGGTGGTGTAAAAGGGGATATGGTGGAAGAGATGAGATTGGTAGTGTTGGTATGAATAGAGGAAGTAGGGGGTGGTAAAACGGGAATAGGATTTCTAGACTCCCAATATCATATGTATCGAGAAAATGCAAGGGAATTGGTTGAGTGGGGAATAACCATAGAAGTAGTAGAATCCATGTGAAAATATTTGAATGGTTCGAGATCAACAATAATAGTATGCTCACAACCATCAAATATAAATTTAACAAAATGATGGACCATAGAGGGAATAAAATGCATGTCATGGATCCAAGGTCGACTAAGGAGTAGATTGAGTTGTAATGAGGCATCCATAACATAAAAGGGAGTAATGAGCTTGTGAGGTCCTACTTACAATTCTAATTTGACAACACCAAAGTGCATGCACACATAGTAGTATCATATAACATAAAAGGGAGTAATGAGCTTGTGAGGTCCTACTTACAATTCTATTTTGACAACACCATTGCATGCACACATAGTAGTATCTAATTTGACATGTAGGATCAAAAGGTACATGTTGCCAATACTCTTGATTAATGTATAGTGTGCAAGTCAACTTATTAAAAGTAGTGGTACAAGAGAAGAACCATAGAATAGGAATTAAACCACCATCAATGAGTGTAGGAGTAACTATAGAAGGAGGAATATAATTAAGGGTGTTCACAATATTATGTTTAGGAACCGTAACATTGGTAGTACCATATGCACGTAGGAGATTTGAGTTGATATTCAACAGGACTAGTAACAATGTAATAAATATGAAATAAAGAATCATCAAATTCCGTGAGTAAAATCCAAAGTGTGGAAGTTTTCATCGGTAAGTTCAATAGTATTAACAACATCATCATAATTATTAGTCTCAACATTGAACATTGTACAAAATTCTTTAGAAGATTTGGAGTAGATGTGGAAGGTGGTGTAAAAGGGGATATGGTGGAAGAGATGAGATTGGTAGTGTTGGTTTGAATAGAGGAAGTAAGGGGTGATAAAACAGAATAGGATTTCTAGACTCCCAATATCATATGTATCGAGACAATGCGAGGAAATTGGTTGAAAGTGGGGAATAACCATAGAAGTAGTAGAATCCATGTGACAATATTTGAATGGTTCGAGATCAACAAAGTAATGGTATGCTCACAACCATCAAATATTAATTTAACAAAATGATGGACCATAGAGGGAATAACATGCATGTCATGGATCACAAGTCGACCAAGGAGTAGATTGAGTTGGAGCGAGGCATCCATAACATAAAGGGAGTAATGAACTTGTGAGGTCCTACTTACAATTCTAATTTTACAACACCAATGCATGGACACATAGTAGTATCATATAACATAAAAGGGAGTAATGAGCTTGCAAGGTCTTACTTATAATTCTAATTTGACAACACCATTGCATGCACACATAGTAGTATCTAATTTGACATGTAGGATCAAAAGGTACATGTTGCCAATACTCTTGATTAATGTATAGTGTGCAAGTGAACTTATCAAAATAAGTGGTACAAGAGAAGAACCAAGTAGTAGGAATAAAACCATCATCAATAAGTGTAGGAGTAATTATAGGAGGATGGATATAATTAAGGGTGTGCACAATATTATGTTTAGGAACCGTAACGGATGGTAGTAGCATATGTAGTAGGAGATTTGAGTTGATATTCACTAGGACCAGTAGCAATGTAATGACTATGAAATAAAGAATCATCAAATTCCAGAGTAAAATCCAAAGTGTGTAAGTTTTCATCAGTAAGTTCAATAGTATCAACATCATCATCAGAATCATTAGTCTCAACATTGAAATGTTGTACAAAAGTCTCTAGAAGATTTGGAGTAGATGTGGAAGGTGGTGTAAAAGGGGATATGGTGGGAGAGATGAGATTGGTAGTGTTGGTTTGAATAGAGGAAGTAAGGGGGTGGTAAAATAGGATTAGGATTTCTAGACTCCCCAATATCATATGTATCAAGACAATGCGAGGAAATTGTTTGAGCTGGGGGAATAACCATAGAAGTAGTAGAATCCATGTGACAATATTTGAATGGTTCAAGATCAATAGTAATAGTATGCTCATAACCATCAAATATAAATTTAACAAAATGATGGACCATAGAGGGAATAACATGCATGTCATGGATCACAAGTCGACCAAGGAGTAGATTGAGTTGTAATGGGGCATCCATAACATAAAAGGGAGTAATGAGCTTGCGAGGTCCTACTTGCAATTCTAATTTGACAACACTTGTGCATGCACACATAGTAGTATCATATCCTCGATCAACAAGAGAATATTTTTCAATTGCATTATGAGGGATACCTAAATGTACTAGTAATGATAAAGGACACATATTAATTTCAAAACAATTATCAATCAACACACACTTAATGTTAAAACACCGAACCCAAACCATGATAAGAAGAGGATGAGAATCATAAAAAGATGCGTGTGGAATATCCTCATCAATAAATGTAATAGAATTTTTTATTTTCTTAAAATATTCCATGAGATTTGTAAAAGCTACGAGAGGGTCATCACTTTGTATTTGAATGGATCTCAATGTCGCTTCTAGTGTGCGACAATAACAATCAGGGGCCTTACACAAAATATTAAAGAGAAATATCTTAGCTAGGGTATTATTTAATTACTCAATGATATCATAGTATTTAGATGAATCAACAGGTTGAGGAGGTGGTACATTAATAGGAGGGGAGGGATGTAGGAAGTCCCAAAGGTTGATTATTTTTTTGAGTGGTTACAACATTGATAGTAGGGTCCTTAGAGGTGAAGAAAGGTGGGTGTTGAGTAAAAAATGGTATATAATTAGATTGAATGGTCACTTGGGAATAAAAATGAGTGTGAATGAAAGAAGAAGAAGAAGAAGAAGAAAGAAGTGAAAGGAATCGATGCATGTTCAAATGTTGATTTCACCAAATGATTTAACAAAAACTCTTAATCAAAGGACTAAAATAAATCGGTAATATCAAAAACATATACTATATCAACATACAATGATAAACAAGTGCAACCAATAAGAGCATAAGAGTGACTTAGTCAACACATGATAGTATGGATTGGATTGGGATGAACTGGTGGTGGAACTGACTCAATTTGGACTATATGTGATTCGTTTGGAAAATAGTGATAAGAAGGTTATGATTGACAGAATCGCATGGATCTGGATAATATCACATGGGGCACTATTGTATAAATTGAGCACTAGTGTCTTGGTAAGAGGTTCAGATCTAGTTCTTTCAATGTTTGATAATTACTGCCTTCACCTCGATCCATGTCACATTCACTTCATTGTAGGGTTATCTTGTAGCACTTGTACTTGTAAAACAAACCCTAACTACTTGTACAAGACTCAAACACAAATTATGTGGAATAAAATATGTATATGTGATTAACTAAAATGTGGATTTATTAAGTTAATCAAAACTATGAACAATAGTAAATAAATATGGAAAGTGACCAAAGTAACTAGGCTAATGAAAATATAAACTCTAATGTGTAAGAAGAGTAAGGAATGGACTTAGTTGATTTGCAGGCTGATTTGGATTGTGTCGTAATATAAACTGAATATTCTAAAATCAGGAATGAACATACAAAGGTCTCGAAAATGATAGATCTGAGATGTTCAATTGCACTAGGGCACCTAGGAGAGGATTAAGGCACTTGTGGGCACCCTAGTTTGAGTTTTGGGCACCTGGTCTATGCAGGAGGTTTAGAAACTAGCTCTACATGGTTGAGAGATGATGTGAAGCCCTCACTATCTATCACTTGTAATTGGTTGCTATGTGTCCAATGATCAATGATGAAAGATAGACTTGCAAAACCCTAAGACAAACATCAAACCCTAAAAAGGAAAAAAAAAATGATGGGGTTAGATTGTCCTTAGTGGCCACAATGGTGGACTTACTAACTGAGCACTACACTACATTTCAGACCCAAATGTAGTTATGAGAGTGTGTGTGAATCATGCCCTAGGTGCTCTTGTGTCAGTCACACTTTGTGAAGTAGTAAGCTATAACTATGTGTAGAAAATGTAATAAATGGTGGATGGAATAGAATAAACTTCCCTCCTATGCTTGTGTGATGCAGATGAACCAACCTTGTCCCTTGTGATGAAGCTAGATGGATGAAAATGAGCTCTAGATGCCTTTGATGGATGTAACTCTAGGTGGATGATAGTAGTGAATAGTGCTTGGTCCCTCATTATGGACTCATAACTTTATATTTATATGGTTCTCTTGTTCTAATTTCATAATTAATCCTGAAGAGGATGACCACCAAAAAGATAGAATGTTCAAATGGCTAGAAAGTGCCCAAAAAGTGGTGGGAAAGTGTAAAAGAATCGGGGTGCCTATGGGTGCCCCAATACTAGTTTGACACTCCACATCGAGGATAGAATGATGAAAAATGCTAAAAAGAAAGCTGGGCATGTATGTGGTGAAGGCCAAAAATGATGACATAAGAGAAAGTACAATGGCCAAAAACGTGGGTTAATTCATACTTTCTTCACTCAAAACCATATGAATAGTTTTATGAGACTAGGAATAAATAATGTGGCCCCACTTTATGTTGGTGAGCGAACGCTCGGTAATATAAAGTAGATAGAGATGCGTACCTAATGTCGATGTAGAGTGATGTAGAAAATGCGCCGAAGGACTAGACAAAGTGTGGAGTGACAAAAAGATGATGGAGTGTGGAAACTAAATATGCAAAAGAGCAAAAAGTGATGAGAGTGAATCTAAGGTGGAAATGAGTGTGTAGTTGCTGATGTGTGATGTACCTGTATGGTTAGTATGGTGTGTGCTACTACAAAAGTGTTGTTATTGTTGATGTCATTGTTATTGTTGACTGCTTTCTTCTCATACGGTCGGACCTGCAAGGAGAAGATGATCAAGAAGTCAAATATGCATGTATATATGTAAAAACACATGTAAAAGACACATGTATATAGTAATGAAAAGACAAATGAAAGTATGAAAAGTGTAAAAGGAACATGTGTACTTGATCTCGTGATGAGAGAAAAGGGTGTAGAAAGAGGATATCTTGTCTTGGGTTTTTTGGGTGATCGATGCCATAGGACGAAGAAGTGTAGGGAGGAATTTTGTTGTATCCTCCAACTTGTAACTGCTTCCTTGAATATGTGTGAAGAGATCTCTTTACTTGCCTAGTTTTTGGGTGATCCGACGCCACTAGATGAAGTAGTGTAGAGAGGAAGTCTGTTGTATCCTCTAACATGTAATTGCTCCCTAGAATGATAAGGAAAACCATGTCCTGTAAAATTTGTTGTGTACGAGGTTTGTAGATTGGCCTAAACCTACTCGATGTATAACCCACAATGCCAAGGGAAGAAACTGACTGAATTGAACCGGTGTAGAATGTAAAAACCCCAAATGATGCCCCCATCTTTGGGGGTGCATGCATCGCTGATAGGAGAATGTGGCCCTAAAAGAGGACCAACTACATGAAATTTGTAACTCTTCCCTACGGGGGAAGGAATGTGCTTGGTAGAAACCAAGGCGCACACAAACAAGAAGGATAACCAAAAACAAGTGTTATTACGAACAAGCATGCATGTATAAAACAATGTGTAAGCTACCAAGAAATATAGTAATGAAAACACACAAAAATACAAAATATACCACCAAAGTGGGTTGCAAACATGGGACACCATTCATGATGTTGCAAGACATGCAAGGCCATAATGGCCGCATACAACAAACAAGTGTGCACACCAAACAAAGGGTGATGCCTACAAACAAGAGAAAAAATAGACAAGCAAGGGTAACTAAACAAATAGATAGCCATGGAAGCAAATAATCCTACAAAACAATTTTTTCACATGAAGCACTTGTTAGCGTGTTAGAAAGATAACCAATATGTCAAAAGCGTGTATAACCAAGTAATGAAAAAGTGTTAAGTACAAAATGAAACAATAACACCTATAGTGTATGAATAAGGATGCCCCAGCGACTAGTGTAGGATGGGTAGAAGGTGAGCATTTTTGTTGCGTGTAAAGACCTATATCTGCGATCATAACTAAGTGACATACAAGAGATCTAACTAGCATGTGTAATAAATGGCCATATAAAAGAAAGAACAAAAGCAACCAAGATATGCAATATGCAGTGGATGGATGGAATGGAATGTAAGAGGGATGGTAGGAGTCACATGCCCCCTAAGTGAATGGAGTTATATGCAATGAGGTTCATTTGGTTTGCCCCCTCAGTAATCAAGAATGAACTATAAATGAGAGTGCATCATCGGGAAATGGTCGAATTTTTTGTTGTGTGTCTAATGTGTTGTGATGAATGTGTATGTGTAGTGATGATATGCGGCCTAGAAATGAAGTATGTGTGATACTTATATCCTAAGCGTATATCATGACAAGTTGATTGAATGAGTGATGATGTAGCCTAAAGCATATATCACTACAAGATGAATAGAGGGAGTGGTGATGTAGCCTAAAGCGTATACCACTACAAGATGAAGGAAGAGGTGACCATTTAGCCTATAACATGTCACTAACCTAGAAATGTCACATGAAGAAAGGTCGTATGATGAACGTGTGAGTATGATAAGATTCATTTGATTTACAAACCCTCAACAAACAAGTATGGACTGAGGAACTAAAGTGTGTTATAAGGTAATGAGTGCAGTGAGTAGAAGAGGATATAGTATGTGTGATGATAATAGATGAGCATATGATGTGTAGAATGTGTAGTGTGTGATGTATAAGATGCAATGCAAGATGTGTATGTATACTAAAAGTGTAAGGTGCGTGTTATCTAGTATGAGTTGTATGTAATGCTAGATGCGTAGATGATAGAAACATGTATGACAAATATTTGTATGATGTATGGTGTGTAGATGTGTAAATGTCAAGATGAAAATGATATAGATTAAATATAGAATGTAATATGTATGACACATGATGTGTGAATAGACGTAGTGTGTAGTACCTATTGTGTAGTGTGTGGGGTTCATGTGTAATAATCCCTCAATAGTCAAGTGTGAACCGAAGCACAAGAGTGTGTCATCGAGTAATGACGAAACTAAAATGTAGATGAAGATGCTTATGCTAAGAGATTGATATATGACTATGCAATCATGGGAGATGTGTTAGTGCTAATATGAGGGGGTGAAATGTGTTGGATGCTATGCCCCCAAGCATGTAAACAATGGAAATATAGTCAAAAGACACTAAGTGGATCAATGTAAGGACAATTTTCCTTAACAAAAGTGATGGGACATTGAGGTGATAGAGAAGCATGACCATCAAAAGGTTAATCATCATAGTAAGCTTCATCCGGTCATATTCATCGACATAGGTATGGTCTATAATAGATGGTGGAATTACAAGTTTAACTACAAAAGGTGGTTGTTGAGCATGAATTGGTGATGTCGTAGATACCTTTAATGGATGAGTGAGCTCATCCTTAAGTGGATTTTATGTAACTTGACTTGGTAATGTTGTGGATGACTTTAGAGAAAGAGGTGTTGAGTTGATTGTTAAAGGAGGTTGTTTATGTTTACTTGGTGATGCCATAGATGGTTGTTTAGGTGGCTCTAGAATTTCCTTATTAGACCTAGAAAAAATATGCCTTTGTGGTTGCGATTGAAGCTCCTTAGTAGTAGAGATTGCATTGAAGACATTTGTGTTCATTGGTTTAGTCGTAAATGGCCTAAATATTGACTTACCTTGAAAACGTGCGAGAGGTTGATGCTTGCTCATGGTACTTAAGTTTACCTATAACTAAGAGTTTGGTTTTATGAAGCTTAAGAGTATGATAAAGTTGATCGAATGAAGGAGAGGTCTCAAAGAGAACACTTTCCTAGAGAGGTGGTAAGAGACTCTGAATGTATAAGTCTTGAAGCTAAGAGTCCACAATCATGTTAGACATCTTAGCAGCGAGTTTTTTTATAATGCAAGACATAATGTGATAAGTTCTCATTAGACCCTTGATTAAGTTACACAAGTTGATCGTAAGAGATATTAGAGCTAATGCTAATAGAAAAGTGAGCGAGAAAAGCATAATCCAAATGCATGAAAGAGAATACTTGAATAGACAGTCGTAGGTCATAAAACAAACGCGTCACATAATCTTGTAAAATATGAGGAAAAAGCTTAACGATGATGGTATCCTCATCTGCATAGTCGAGGCATGCTGTATGGAAAGCTCGAGATGATCTTTTGGGTCATGTAGAGGTTTTTTTTTGTATGAGGCTCTTTTACCGGCCATTGTATTTTGTCCCCTAGCCCTAGTTCTTTTTGTTTTATTTGTTTCAGCCCAAATTTGGCTAATTATGGAGCTGAAATCGAAAGATATCAATGTGTCCCTTTGGCGCACTTGGGGCATAATGCAGAGAAAGGAATGTACTCAAATTTATGCCTCGCCCCCATATGTCTCAGGAACGATAAAGTTACCCAGGTGGATTAAAAATTCAAAGATATAATAAAAATACACAGGGTCTCCACATGTCACCCGAGCACAATTTCAAATAAAGAGAGAAAAGGAACGTTCTCAAACTTGCTCAGGGATCATCCACGTGTGACCTAGGCATAGGTTTGGAGACAAAGCCCCAAGAAAGAACCTCATACTAAGCACGTGACCTCCACATGGCAGGGAAGAATCATCACCAACCAAAGGAGCGCAAGGCTTGGGAGTTGGATGAATTAAAGCGATCATAAATATCACAGACATGAAGTTGAGATCTTACCCAAAAAATGAAAGATTTTGTAGGAAAATTGAATGCTTGGTGGTGAAAGATATGATTCTGGACATTGAAACGAGAGCTAAGGGGGTCTATAAAAGAATGTTCGACCCATAAACAATAAAAAAGAGGCGGGAGGGGAAATAGAAAAGAAAGACACCAGAACTGTGAAAGAGAATTTTAGGCTTAGTTATTGTGTTTGCTAGCCTTAACAAGGCTCTATTGTAGAAGAAAGTTGTAATCTATGTCGTATCAGCCTTATGTATTATTTTCTCTATGAATAAAGGGCTCTTGTTATGTGCATTTTAGCTCTCAATAGTCTGCGTCCTTCATCCATTATTGTTGGTAGTTTTTAGATAAATGTTGAATATCTATCGTGTTATATGCCCTTGGGTTTTCTATATGCATCTATCATCTACATATTATTATGTTTTACACCTTCTCGGCCTTTGATAATTCAAGATACTTCTAAAAATAGTAGACCATGCTAAATGCTCTTTGACTATTCTAACAGTTTTTCGAATCTATCTTTGTGCCTTTTAAAATAAGTTTTGGCATATCACCTTAGTTAGTTTTACACTTTGTTTTATTTTTCCTCTAACCCTTACCTCATACCATATAGAAGAGCCAAATTTTATAAAACCTGGAGGTTATCTTAGGGGCACGTCCCTTATCCCTAAGGTATCCCAAAACTTTGATGGTTCATGCACAAAGATAATTGTCAACAATTTTCCTGGCACGCCTGGTGGGACCAAAAATGCTTTAAAAAAGTTACGATGTGCAGCGATATCCCAACCTCTGCGCAGGCTCGAATAGCTACACATATGAATACTCCATAATAAAAAATATATTGATTTCAACACTACTAAGTTTGGTCCTCTCTAGTTTACAAGACAAATGCGAACAAGATCGAGAACAAGAGAAGAAGGTGCATTTGAATATCTATAGTTATCCCCATCAAGGAACAAAAGAGGTAGATAGATTCAGAGGTCTCCATCTCCTCTGAACCGGACTCTCTCAACACCTCCACCAGGTAGGCCCTTCTTACAATCAACTAGAATCCTCATACCTATCTTAATGGCCCACCAACAACCTCAACCTCTCGAGACAGTTTGTTTCATGGAATCAAGGGAGTCCACTCATCTTACCAATACCCCGATGGTGTGGAATCCTATTCTGAAAATGCGCTAAAGGTGTTTTCCAAATTCAATGGAGAAGACTTCAAAACTACGATTGGCACCGGTCCCTAACCCCTAATTCTATCGAACTTGGGACCAACTGGGAAATGTATTGGTAACAAGATTTAGTGAGAAAGGAGATAGATCTTCACTCCTACAACAACTCATCAACATCAAGAAGGGTTCACAAGAACTTATGACTGATTTTAACACTAGATTTCACAAAATGTGGCAAAGGATTCCTATTCTAGCAAGGCCACCTATAGGTATGGCTATTATTTTTTTACTTGAAGGCTCTGAATTCGGATATTTCTGTGATGATTCAATTGTTAGGAGGGGACTCTTTACCACAAGCATATGATATTGCGATCCAAGTGAGAACAATTTAATAGATTCCGGTAAGCTTCCCCAAGAGCCCCTTTACCAATATACCCCGAAATAGCTCCCCTTCCACAAACATAGGTCGTGAGGTCTACATAAGCCCCCACGTCCATATATAATTACCCATACTCTCATCTGACACCTATCCCCACTACAACATCATCATATTCTTGTCCTGGAGTTGGAGGAAGTCAAAATATCCTCTGAAAATTCTCTAACGAGATAGTAAATATTAAAAGGGACCAGAGTGCTTACCCAAGACAAAATTATCAAATCTATCGGGGTGACAGCCCTGCCTACCCCCACAACATCAAAATATCCAGAGGCTACCATCTACATAGTCATCTAACTAACTCATCCTGATGTCAACACCACTTTAGACCATCCCACCCAATAGTGGAAGGGAAATGGTACTCGAAAATTTTTTTGGTAGAAGACACCAATGCATGAAAATTCCTTGTAATATTCCTCACATGCCAAGATACTATCCCCAAGGAAATTTACAACAAAAGGTATCCAAACAAAAAGTAAGGGAAGGGTACGATGCTTGCTAACACATCAAGACCTTACCATCATGTGGGAGTACAAAATGTGGCCCTTGCTACGTAGATTCAAAGGATGTCCCTAGAGAAAGAAGTAGAGATTGCCCCAAAGCACGTTATTTTCTCATGGATAGAAGGAGAGGGATTCATATTTACAAACGAGGTATCTACTTCCAACCCACTCAATATAATTACAACACTACCTTCAAAAAAGGATGAAAGAGAGGCGACGGCGACTCCTATCCTAACTACGACTAGCGAGATGCAAAAAGAGCCTCCAACCATTATAGTCTCACCACCGACGGTTGTAAAAGAATCCCGATAACTATTCGAACTAGGGTGCCCTCCATCCCACAGTTGAAGAAATGAAACACCAATCACCATACAAGACATCATTGCTCGGACCGATAAACGTGGTTCAACAATTCAAAAAAATGCCGTAACGCATCCTTATGGGATCTTCTGGGAATTCCAGAGTAAAAGGAGTTGCTTCAAGAAGCACTGAAATCAATCGACGACCCAACCTCCCCTAGGAAAGAGAAGGAACATGTAAAAGTGATTCGGGCCCTAATAGAGGTAAATGCTGTTAAATCAGAAGGGAGAAGTAAGTAAACCAAGGCCCAACCCCTTTTTTATGACTCTTATAATAGGTAGGAAATTATTGCATAACTCCATGATAGACTCTAGCACAGCACTATGGTCATTCCCAAAGAAATTTCAAACACCTTGGGAATTAAATATGAGCATGTAAGGAAAGGAGTCATGCAATTGGATGGAAAATCAGTCCAAACCATAGGAGCTATCAAGGGACTCCCATTGCAACTTTATTCCTATCCGAACATAATTGTTCCACAGGATATAATAGTAATTGATGTTCCACTAGTCTTTGGACTATGTCTATCATGTGGATTCATGGTAAAGATATGAGGCTACATGTATCTTGATTGGTCCCATTTGATTCTGTAGACCAAGTATGGGTCTAACATGAAGGTATTATCAGAACCCCTCGCCAAGGAACATATAATGTACCAAACAGTCTCATGCTTTGAGGTTTCCCATGCCATGATCACCCGAGAAGAGGAATCATATATAGAGGATGGTAACCTTTAAAGAAAAATTTATTTATCCAACCTCCCCCAACGATCCCTTTGGGAACTTCGATTCAACTGGTTTGGGCACTTACGTCATCTTCAACGAAGACTCCATGATTCCAAAGGTGGTAAAAGAAGAGGATAAAAGAGAAGGGAGTCCCATCAGGGATTCCTATATATGGACCCTACATTTTGATGGAGCTAAAAGAAAAAATGGCTCAGGAGTTGGGATATGCTTATCGCCCCCAAGCGAAAAGAATATACTTTAGGCATTTCACTTCCAAATCGCTTTGTACTGATAATGAAGCAGAGTATGAAGCTTTAGCACATGGCTTGGCCATATCATGAAAGGAGGGCATCAAACAGTTGAGAGTCTTTGGTGACTCGAGTTGGTGGTGACACATGTAAGGAACACCGGCACCACAAATAATCCAAGAATGAGGTCCTATCGACATAGGATGTGGGATCGCATCAAATATTTTGAAGCCTTTAACATCAAGGTTATTTCTCGAGACCAAAATATGGAGGTTGATAGGATGGCTTTAATTAGGTCACAATTTAACCCAATCCAAGACTTGATAACAAATTAAAGTACAATAAAATTGATCATCTACATGTTTATACCCAATAACATTGATCATTGGAAGGTTTTTAACAATGACCGAAAAATTGTACACTTCGTCTAGCAATACGACCGGTTTTTACTGAACTGAATCCAACCCAAAATTGAAGAAGTTTATGGAGATCATATTATTCAATTGAAGACGAACAAACTTCGAAAAGGGTTAATAACACTAGATATCCTTTTTATTCTAATGATGCTAATTTAGATCGAAGGAAGTTCACAACGGTTAAGGAGGATTACGTCAAGCTAGAAGTGATTAATGGGAGGAAGCTAAAAATAGGGAGGTTAGTCACCCAAAGGGAAAGGGAAAGACTTGTGGCTCTATGCTATAAGTATGAAAAAGTTATGGCTTGGATGTACGATGACCTACATAGTTACAACAAGGATATCCTCCAACACACCATTCACCTCAAAGAAGGAACTAAGCACATACGCCAAAAAGTAGCGGCCCGTAAACCCCAAGATAGAATTCCTCATGGCTGAAGAACTCAGAAAGATCCTAGAGGCCAAAATAATCTTCCTTTCAAGCACAAAACATGGGTTTCTAACCTTGTTTTGGCAAGGAAGAAAAATGGTGAAATTCGACTCTGTGTAGATTTCAAAGACCTAAATAGAGTGTCCCTTAAGAATCACTATCTCTTACTCTCCATGGAGAAAATATTACAAATAGTTGTAGGCTCAGAGAGATTCTCTCTCTTATATGGTTTTTTAGGCCATAACCGATATGGCTTGCATGAAGTGAAACCAACATAAGAAAACTTTCAGGACAAAGTGGGGAACCTTCGCATACCAAAAATGCCATTTGGAATCAAAAACACTGGAGCTACCTTTGAAAGAGCCATGGATGTTTTGTTTGGAGCACTGATTAATAAGGTAATTTTTATATACCTAGATGATCTCATGGTATTTACCAAGATGTCAGAGGATCATTTTAATGCCTTGGAATCCATATTTGAGAAGTGCCAAGAATTTGGGATCTCTCTGAACCCAAGGAAATGTGTTTTTAGAGTACCCCAGGGAAAACTCCTAGGACACATTGTTTCAAAGGAAGGAATCTCTATTGATCTAGAAAGAGTTGAAGCCATCCTGGGAATACCTTTACCGGTCAACAAGAAAGCGGTCCAATCTTTCTTAGGAAAGATCAATTTTGTCAGCAAGTTCATTTCATACTTTGGGACAATCCGCTGATCACACTAATGCTTAAGAAGGACCTTAACTTCAAATGGACCACTGAAGGTCATCGAACTTTGAGGTAATTAAGGGAGCTATCACGTTTTCCTCGATCTTGCACAATCATGACTTCAAAAAGGATTTCCTCATGTATGTATGCGGGAGTGAGTATCGAAAGGGGAGTATCAAGGAGAGGAACATTCGGTCGCCTTCTTTTCAAAACTCTCCATGACTATGAAACCAAGTATAAATTTGTAGAAATAAAAGCTTATGATATAGTCAAGGGTGCAAAGAAATTACGTCACCTTATCACCCATAGTAGAATCAAGGTTATGGTGGTACACTCTAGCATCAAGAAATATATAACAGAGGGTGAGAAAATAGATAAAAGAGCTAACTAGATCTCAAAGATATTCAAATATGACATTGAAATAAAGCCTACAAAGCTAATATGGGTAGGCCTATGACAATATCTTACACAAGACCCCTTGCCTTCGACTAATGATGAGCACGAGAAGATACTATATATCCAAGAAATTGACTCTAATAGCTAGGTCTTGGAGAGGATCTACTTCATGTAGATAGGAAATACTCAAGCCACGTCCCTCTCAAAAAGAGAAGGTACCATAGGCAACAGGGATCCAAGTTCACCAAGATTGACGATCTCCTTTTCAAAAGAAACTTTAACACGATCCCGCTCTCAAGTTCTGGAGAATGAATAAGCTGAAAGGATCTTACACAAGTTGCACCATGGGAGCTCGGGAGGCCATTTTTCTACCCAAACCACAACTATAAAAATCCTACAAGTAGGGTACTTTTGGCCAAGCTTGTTCACCGATTTATAAGTAGAAAACAAATAAATGCGGGATTTTCAAGTTTATATGGGCTTCCAGAGGAATACAACATTACCTCTTAAACCCATCCTAATTGAGGAACCATTTGCATAATGGGGTCTAGACTTCATCGGTATGGTCAACCCAGCTTCGAGCGCCGGACACAAATGGATCCTCACTGCAACCGATTACTTCACCCGATGGGTGGAAGTAATTCCACTAAAAGAGGCCACCGAGAATGTGATCCTAGAACTCCTACAAGATATCACTACCCACTTCGGACCCCCTTATTTATCGATAATGCTTTGAGGCCTTTTTGTGGGCCAAAGTATTTGACTTCACTATAAGGCATGAGATCTATCTAAAAACATCCTCCAATTATTACCCATAAGGAAACGGTCTGGCAGAATCCACTAACAAAAATATGATCAGGCTCATAAAAAGGATGGGAAATGAGCATAAGAGGTTGTGGCATGAACACATCAAAACAACCTTATGGGATGATCAAATCACACCTAAATAGATCTGAAAGCCTCGCCATATGAGATAGTTTACGGGAAAGTGTTGTGATGTTGATTACCCTAGAAATCCTTGCATTACAACTATTAAAAAAATTGAGATAGAGGAAAATGAGGCAATGCAAGTAAGAATTGCCAAGCTAGTAGAGCTCCAAGAGAAGCGGGAGGCTACTTATGAAGCCATGATCAGCCACTAGCAGGTGCTGAAAAATTGATTCGATAAACAAATGTTGGAATTAGAATTCTGAGTTGGTACTATGGTTTTGAAATGGGATGCAAGGGCTTTCAAGCTTGGAAATCATGGAAAGTTTGACCCCTTATGTATAGGACCCTTCAAAATCAGTGCATGCAAGCAACACATGATTTCAAACTTGAGACCATGGAAGGCAACCCCTTGGTAATTATGGTAAACAAGATTCACTTAAAGCCTTTCCATTGAGTCTCTTCATTTAAAGTATTGTATCATATGTATAGTTTTTGCTTTTCCTCACCTTTTTCCTTGTTTTTTTCCCCTTTCAATAAATGTCTTGGACACATGTCCCCCATGGAACACCCTTACCTCTTTTTGAAGTTTTGGAGGACGTGCATATTCCTAATTTCCCCCAAAGTTAATGATCCAAAATCTTTCTAAGATATTTGGGAAAAAAATCAAAGAATTGACGCAAAATCTCTTGAAAAACATAAAGTTCAGCACTTGGGGTCATTAAATAAAAATACCATTATATGATGTGACTTTATATACATGCGAGGCATTACTCTACATAAGTTGGCGATTATTTAAGACAAGTTGGGGTGTCTAAAAAATTCATTTCAAATGCTAAGAGTTTTCCACCCAACCTCTGAGTTTCGAGTAGAAAAAATCGAGCCTTCTCCTAGTCTTGAAATCTGCCATGGTGACTTCTAGCTCTACACCACAAGTGAAGTCTTATGTAGGGAAACCTGTGCCCCCACACCCTCTTCACCCAAGGTTGAGGTTCCCTGATGGGGGATCATGGTTTAGTGACCCTTCCATAGTTTTAGACTTTGCCGATGATGTCTTTGACCTTGTTCTCAATAAAAAGCCCAAATCTCTGAGGGAGGCAACCCACGCCAGGTTTCTTAACCTAGGGAATTCTGAGTCTTTTGGCTCAAGAATCTGGAGCACAACACTTGCTCAATATATGGTGCCTCTCGTGCACCCATACCCAAAGCTTATACAAATGTGCATGAGTTGTTTTAATAACGACACCAATGTCATCCTGGGTAGAAGCATAAAGGTGGTAATCACACCTCAAGTTATTAGAGACATGTTAGCCCTAGTCTATGACCCATCGACTAGTTTCTATAACATTGCCAAGATCCAAAACATCTGGGATAAATTCCAGAACAAATATATATTCCTTGATAGGGAGTTAAGACATACAGATTTAGGCGGTTTGTGAACCGCAGGATTCTCCATTCCCCTGAAGTCACTAATGGTGGATTATCAAGACACCTGCTCCATGTTAACATTCATTTTTGGTAGAGATTCAGACATAAATGTCCATGATTGGAAAATAGTGGCCCTATTCAGAATGAGGTCCATGAAGAAAGAGTAGACATACCGTTTGACTTCGCCGAAGTCATTTCAGAGTCTATTTGCAAGTAGTTAACCATGTTCCTAGTAAGCTCTACCTTCAAGTATTCCTTGTATTTGTTCCACCTCATTTTATATTAGAATTCCCAATACCTCAGCCAATACATGGCTCTAATGCTATGGGATGCGGAGGTAGACCCCCAAAAGATCATTCCAGTGTCTGCTTGGACTCATGTGTTGTCCCACTTGTTAGATGTATATGATTTTTAACTCTTTTGTGGAGCCCCTCCTACATGAATTTGACCCGAAAGGGGTCAACAACATAATGAATAGCTCTATTTAGTCCATCCTCGTAGATCCCCTACACCCTTGCGATTATTTTTTCAGGGTAGGACATTTTATGATTCGGCTACATGGTTTTTGAGAAGAATCCTTTATGCTCCTAAGGGTCCTCACAACACGGGTGGTGGGTCTAGAGATATCTAGACAACTAGTACTCCTAGATGTTGAATTCGACTTCGGTCAAAAAAATAAGGCACTTTTTGACCTCCCCTTGAGCAAGGGAGGAATTACTGTGATTAAATGCAAGGCAGAGCATATGCTCACACAAAAGTTGGCTTCCTACGGCTTCATCCTAATTCAAGACTCGTGGAAGTATGACCCAGATGGGATGATGGCCTCCACTTTAGTTCAAAACAAATTTTGGACTCCTGCTAGCACAAGTATTGGATTTTTTTAAGACAGAAATCCACTCGAGCAAAATCACCGACATGTTTTTCAAGCTTAGTGAAATTCCAATTCCAAAGTGGGAGATGTCCCACCCGGTCAATCACACATGTATGACCCCACCCTCATAATGACACGAGGAATTAGAGTGGCCCTCAGTGTAACAAGGACTAGAGCACAAAAAAATTGAAGCCTATTGGAAGTATAGGCAAGAGATTAGACAAAATATGCTCAATTTTGAGTGTGTATCTAGTGACAAACAATGGGAGGAGTTTTGGATGCGAGATCACGGGATTGATGCGGAGAGTGAGGTGACAATAAAATCACCAAGGTGTAACCCGTAAGAACTACCAAAAATCCACTGATCCCTCTTAACTACAATTTCCGTAACAACCCATGCCCTCCATTCTTAGCAAGATGATTTAGTTCGGAAACCCACGCTGCATCTTACATCAATTCCTTGGGTGGGAAACCAGTAGAGAGAAATTGATGCTAAGCCCCCTACACAAAAAGTTAAAGTAGGTTAAGACCCTGCATCTTCTCCCCTCTCCCTCCTCTCGGGGCTCCCTTTTAATCTCCTCCTTGACTACCATTTTCCCCTTTAGGGGTATCCCCTTATCAGTCACCCCATCCCGACACTCCCTCCTCTCGAGCCTCCCTTTTGCCTCAATCGCTCTCCGCCATCCTAACGTTCTCCCCTATGTGGTGACAGGCCCTTCTTCGGCTCTGGTAACCTCACAGTCTCAACCACCTGTTGCAATCTCATATGGTCTATCACCTGTGTTCCCATTCATAGGTGGGGTATTCCCTTCTCCCTCATAATTTTAAGTCAAGATGAAGTGGCCAAAGTGGCCCGAGATAGTAGAAGCATGAAGAAAAAGAAGAGAGAAATTTTTCCAGGAGTTATGAAGTAGATGCAATCATTATATGACCATCCACAAAGTTCCTTGACCATCTCACAGTTAGTCCCCCAGGTGTCTAAGCCCATAGAGCGAGATGCAGCCCGACGACTATTCTATCAACGTTATCGTGGCCAACCTCACAGAGTTCTGACCTCAGGATAATGTCGAGCTAATGAATGAAACTACTATTGTAGTCACGAAAAACTACCTCAAGCTCAGCAACCAACTCAAAAAGGCACAAACTAGCCTCCGTCGAGTAGAAAGCACTATGTCTAGCCAACAAGATGAGATTAAAGGAAAAGGAAAGGAGATCAAATAGCTCCGCAAGGAGTTAAAGGAAGCTCCATCATGAGAAGTCCTTGCGGCTTCTCAGGTGGAAGCTAAGAATTTAGAAGATAAATTCGTTATGTCCAAAGCCTTAGCCAATTTTCTCTCATAGGAGAAAGGATCCCTCCAACAGGAGGTTGATTCAAGAAAGGAAGAGGTGGCTATGCTCTAGGAAAATTTATGCACCATCAAAGCAGAGAAGGGAAGCCTCCATACAAGGTTGAAATCATCTGAGGACGCGGTCAAGGACTTGACCCATAAATTAGGACAACAACCCTAGAAAGGGGAATTGTAACATTGGTGCAAGAGTTATATGTCTCTTTCTATGACCGAATTTCCACCACTAATGAATCTAACCACCATCGGTAGTGTTGTAGCTACCAAGGTCCCTGAATCACTATTGATTTAGAAACTTTATGATTCTTCTAACTCCACCCTATAAAGGGCTAGAATCATAGACATGCGGATGATTACTTGTGAAGATCAATGAGATCTTGAGCTGTAACAAAGCATCCATCAAATACTAGAATCTCCTGACCTAGCTCTAATATGGGATCAAATAACAGAAGCATAGTATCAACAAATTGGTTCAATCAGGCTTCCCCTCCCCCTTCCCTAATGACTCCATAGTCCTATCAAAGGACCAAATTCAACATACCTTGATCGCTAAACAAAAATAAAAGACTATCTTTTAGTCTTTAAAAGAGAGCTCCAACATCACCGAGGTGGAAGTCATCCTAAACCCAATCGTACAGTTGGAGTTCCGTTTATACGCAATAGTGTAGAGTCTCCAAAAATTTTCTCACAATGAGATAATCGAGTGGATTGAGCTTTCCAGGCCTTGGAGCAAAGAACCTACCCTATAGAGGTGAAATGGCTCAGATATCGACTTCTTTGCAACAACTCTGAGTGGCATTTCATAAGCCACATTTTGAATTTTGAGGCAGAGAGGATTTCCGGATCCTTCCGTGATAGGCATGAAGTCCCTTGGTGAGTCGCCAATAAGCTGTAGCATTTTTTTGTGTGAGGCTCTTTTATTGTACTTTGTCTTTCTTTTCCCCGACCCTAGTTCTTTTTGTTTTGTTTGTTTGATCCCAAATTTGACTAAGTATGGAGCTAAATGTAGAAGATATCCACGTGTCCCTTTGGCACACTTGGGGCATAATGCGGAGAAAGGAATGTTCTCAAATTTCTACGTTTGCACCGCCCATATGTCTCAAGCACAATAAAGTTACCTAGGTGGATTAAAAATTCAAAGATATAGTAAAAATGCACAGGGTCTCCACGTGTCGCTCGAGCGTAATTTCAAATAAAGAGAGAAAAGGAACATTCTTTAACTTGCGGGACCATCCACGTGTCACCTAGGTATAGGTTTGGAGACAAAGCCCTAAGAAAGAACCTCATACTAAGTGCATGACATCCACGTGGCAGGGAATAATCATCACCAACCAAAGGAGCACAAGGATTGGGAGTTGGACGAATTAAAGGTGATCATAAATATCACAGATAGGAAGTTGAGATTTTGCCCAAAAAAACAAAGATTTTGTAGGAAAATTAAATGTTGGTGGTGAAAGATCGATTCGGACATTGAAAAGAGAGCCAAGGGGGTCTATACAGAATGTTCGACCCAAAATAATAAAAAAAAGAGAGAGTAAGGAGGAAATAGAAAAGAAAGACACGGAAGCTGTGAAAGAGAATTTTAGGCTTAGTTATTGTGTTTGTTAGTCTTAACAAGGCTCTATTGTAGAAGAAAGTTGTAATGTGTCATCGTATCGGCCTTATGTATCATTTTCTCTATGAATAAAGGGCTCTTGTTCTGTGTATTTTAGCTCTCAATAGTCTGCATCCTTCATCCATTATTGCTGGTAGTTTTTAGATAAATGTTGAATATCTATCATGTTATATGCCCTTGGGTTTTCTATATGCATCTATCATCTACATATTATTATGTTTTACACCTTCTTGGCCTTTGATAATTCAAGATACTTCTAAAAATAGTAGACCATCCTAAATGCTCTTCGACTATTCTAACAGTTTTTAGAATCTATCTATGTGCCTTTTAAAACAAGTTTTGGCATATCGCCTTAGTTAGTTTTACACTTTGTTTTATTTTTCCTCTAACCCTTACCTCGCACCATAGAGAAGAGCCAGCTTCTATAAAACCTGGAGGTTATCTTAGGGGCATGTCCCACATCCCTAAGGTATCCCACGACTTTGATGGTTCATCCGCAAAGATAATTGTCAACATGTCACTATGGCCTTTAAAAATGGGTAATTTGGGAGAGATGAAGTTAGGTGGCAATGGATAAGTAGATAAAGTTGGCATGAAAGGGGTATACATCAAAAAATTAGAATCTAAAGATGGTGATCCTCGAGAAGTAGCAAATTGGAGCTGGAGAATTTGATTTTACAAATCTTGATATAAAGAGGTTAAATCAGGAGTGTTCGAGGAAGATCCAAGCTACATATTAGGGGTGCTAGGGTGAGTGACAGGAGTGGTAGTTGTAATAATAGGAGAAGAAACATAAGTGGGTGGAGTGGAGACCATGGGAGCCAAAGATTGAGAAAGCATAGAGGTTGAAGCTTCACGAGTTTTCTTAGTAGTGATTAAAGCATGCAAGACATGAGGAAGATGAGTAGGATTTTCATGCAAATCTTGTTGAAATTCAGTAATGGTGTTGAGTTGATCTTGGTCAACATTGGTGTCTTCATCATAAGACTCCTCACTACTAGATGTAGTGGTATCAGCCATTGAATTAGAGATATGATGGGTAAATGGAGGAAGCTCACAATATTGAAAAGACCCAAAATGACCACTACGGGTGATGGACATAAGAAGATAAAAAATGGAAGAAGGAAAGCAAATTCAAATGTTGGGTTCACCAAAATGATTAACTAAAATGTAGATTTATTAAGTCAATCTAAACTAGGAACAATAATAAATAAAAGTATTAAATAAATATGGAAAGTGACACAAACAACTAGGCTAATCAAAATAGATACTCTAATGTGTAAGAAGAGTAAGGAATGGACTTAGTTGATTCACGGGCTGATCAAGATTGTGTCATAACATAAAGCTGGATATTCAGGAAGCAACAAAAGAACATGCGAGAGGTCCCCAAAAGGACATATTTTAGTTGTTCAACTAGACTAGGGTGTCATGCAGGAGAGGATCATGGCACCTGTGGGTGCCCTAGTCCGAGTCCTAGGCACCTTGGTCTATGAGAAGGTCAAGAAACCAAATCTATAGGGTTGAAAGATGATGCAAATCCCTCGCCGTATGTTGCACTTAATTTTCTACTCTATATCCAATGATCAATGATGAAATATAGACTGTAAAACCCTAAGACAAGCATCAAACCATAAAAAAAGAAAAATGCAAATGATGGGGTTAGACAGTCCTCAACAACTACAATGGTTGACTTACTAAGTGTTGCACTACATTTCAGATCTAAATGTAGTTATGTGTGTGTGAGTGTGCTCTTGTGTCGATTACACTTTGTGAAGTAGTGAGTTATAACTATGTGTAGAAAAATGTAATAAATGGTGGATGGAATAAAAATAAACTTCCCTCCTATGGTTGTGTAATGTAGATGAACCATGATTATCCCTTGTGATGAAGCTAGATGGATGCAAATGATCTCTAGATGCCTTTGATGGATGATAGTAATGACTAGTGCTTGGTCCCTCATTATGGACTAATAACTTGGTATTTATATGGTTCTCTTGTTCTAATTTTGTAATTAACCCCGAAGATGCCAACCACCAAAAAGATAAAATTTTCAAATGACTAGAAAGTGACTTAAAAGAGGAAGGAATGTGTAAAAGGGATCATAACACCCCGACTAGGACCAAGGCACTGTGAGTGCCCCATTATCGCTTTGAGCATCCCAGTCAAGGCTAGAATGACGAAAAATGCTAAAAAAGACTGGGCATGTATGCGGTGAAGGTCGGTAATGATGACAGAAAACAAATTAAAATGGCCAAAAGATGGGGGTTAATTAGTACTTTCTTCACTCAAAAACCATATAAATAGTAGTATGAGACTGGGACTAAATAATACCCAAAGTGTGTGATTTAGTTTCTATAATATGCTTGAGTCGAGACCGACCTCGAAGATTACCCCAATGTGATTTTCACCGAGTGTTGCACTACATTTTAGACTCAATGTGTGTGTGTGTGTGTGTGTGTGTGTGTGTGTGTGTGTGTGTGTGTGTGTGTGTGTGTGTGTGTTATAGAAATTTTCCCTTGAACTTAGGTTGCCCATGTACAAGCTACTCCAAGATAATGGGCCACAACTATTTCCCCCAGATGATGTGTGATATTGAATCTAGAATTTATCCTTCTTATGCGATGAATGATGTAACCCCAATGTAATCTTTAAGTTGATCCTTTTCCCCCAAGTAGTAGATAGATCATAACAACCTTGTTTCCCCTTAGAATAGTTAGTAGGTTATGTGCATGTACATATACATAGACATATGCATATACATACACACACACATATTACACTAGAATCTTACCAAAAGTGATCAATATAAATTTGAAAAGATAAACAAGTGATGGGTCATTTTTAAAATATAAGAACCAAGCAAAGGGACATAAGCATGTGTAGAGGAACAATGGCTTGACACTACTATCCCTTACTATGCGCTTGTGTTTGGAAAGATCCAAAGATAAAATAGGAAACACTCAACTAAGTAACACATTGTGTGACGTCTAAAAGTAAGTTATAATTCTAGAAAAAGCAGAGGATGAAATCTGGACAAATAAAATAATGTTAATATAAAGCAAAATAAGTGCTATCCATGTCTACTTTTCTTTCTTAGGAATCATGTTAGGCCCCTATCATAGCTTCCAAATCTTAAGGGCGCGTAGGCACACATGGTGAAGGAAGCACACAAGTTAAGGCATGCAGGGCAGTATTCAAAAGGATTCTTGGAGAACCCAGGGTGCGCGCGCTATGCGAAGAACAATTCGGGACTTAGCCATTTTTGGCCTTTTAGGCAGGACACATGAAGAATGTGTTCCATTTGGATAAGGTTCTAGCCTAGTGACAGGGTGTCTGGAGGGAATATACCTTGCAATAGAAAGATCCAAAAATTTAATCATGACATGGAGAGGCATGCGCCTGGGGTGACCCATACCTTGACACTTGGGGCCAGATCTGAGGCTGTAGAGGAGTTTGTTAGAGCTTAGAGGCCTCTTTATCTGTGGGCCCTTAGCAAAGAAGAGAGACAAAAGTGAGGTAGCAGAGCTCTGCAAAATTACTGCAAGAACTATGGGATGAAAATGGGTACAAAATTCTAGTAAGGATGTAATGGGAATGAAATTTTTGTTTTGTGGGAATACATGTATGAATCCAGAGATGGCGCATGACTATGGTCTGCCCCTCTGTGATACTTTGTAGCAAGACTCTGAATAAATATGATAAGGTTACCATCATGTTTACATTAAGATCTCCTTCTGTATTATCTGCATGTTTTTACTCTGCTTTTGATCTTGTATAATCCTGGACCTCACTTGAATGGTTAAGTATATTAGTGGATTTACAACTCTTGGTTCTATTATTTCATTGCGTGCTTTGTTTCTATTATGACTGAAGGGGTGTAGAAGTCATCCTGAGCTCTATAGCTCTTCATGTCTGTTAAATCACTAAGTCAAAATCATGAACTATGCCTTCCACTAGACTCACATAAAAGAGAGACTCGGCTCCCTCTCGCGTGCCTCGGGTGAGCACCCAGTGCCCACTGGGTGATAGGCTGATGCGCATGAGGTTCCCTTGTTCTTAGTGGGTGCAAAAGTGACTACATCTTGGTTCCATTACCGGGACATCTTTTCAAAGTTGTAGTGGAACATGGCATATATCATGATCTCTACAAAAAGTGATGGCGGAGTGCTTAACACTTGAAGGTGTTGAAGATTGGTTTAAGAGCACGGAGGACGAATTCACCCAGAGATTTAGTACCGGATCTGGGTTTGATATGTGAAGATGGGTGGAAGACACTCTTTATCATGAGTTGTACGAAACCTTCTTTTGTTGTTTCCCAGTAGAGTTATTCGAATGGATCTTAGCTTATACATCTAGATCGGGGTGGCGTTATAAATCACACCCTTGGACCCAAGAAACATATCAGAACCTGCAAGATGTTGATCTAACGTGGACCCATGCTATAGATCATTGGTGGAAGGGAGTATTGACTAGCTACACTCTAGAATATGCCATTTCCACGTATTCTGTCCAAGAAGTTGCTGAGTTTGAGTTTTTGCGAGAGCCCAGGGATCATTTCTATGTGCTATTCCCCTTGTGATCAAAATCTTGATGGTAACCATGGGTTTAGAGGCATTTCCTATGGCTGGCTAAACCACCCTGAGTGCTAGGCGAGGAAGCTAGGTTGGGGAAGGATGGATGATTTGACAACTGAAAAGGAAAGGGAGGAGAGACAACTCAAGTATAATGAAGCACGTGAAAAGGAGATTGATAGACAACGCAGGATTACAAGTGGGTTATGGATCCAGACATGGTGGAAAGGAGTTGAGGTTCATGCGGAGGATGTGGAACCCAAACAGTCTGTGGTACCCCATCTTGGTAAGCGTGGGAGAGAAAACCTTGTGGCTTCTGATGAGAGTCTGTCGCATAGAGAGAGAAGAGTCGTTGGCATGCATCTGACCCCACCCAGCGATTAAACCTTGGTGCTTGGTTTGTTTGAATGAGGGAAAAGTACAGTTGATCCATTTGATATTAGTGGAAGCAACTGATCGGCACCTAGAACATACAATTTCTCATTTGGGACTTCTATGGCTTCACACACTATTCTGGTATTTGGTGGAATGTTTGGACAAGGCACGTATACAATTGGTTTTGGAAGCGCGTTAGGAAGTGGTGGAGGAACTATGACTGGGAGTGGTACTAGTTCACAAACTATCGGCACGTAATTTAGTGGGATGACGGGAGCATTCGACATGACAAACACAGGCCCTATACCTAACACAGGAGGATCTGGAGGTGGAAGTGGTGGAGCTGGTGGCTCAGGATCTAGTGGATCCGGTGAAGGAGGAAACACCGAAGGAAACCAAGGGACTAGATCGGGAGGGTAGGGGCCTCAGCCACCTCCTCAAGTCTTTTTCAAGATGTCTCTACACTTACCAGATTACAGTGGGATAGAAGATGCCACAGAGCATGTGCATAAGTGCGAGCTGCTATGGTGTGCGAAGGGAATCACGACCCAGGATCAAAAGGTCAGTCAATTTGTGATGACCTTACAAGGACGCGTGCATAGTTGGTATAGAAAGTATGAACTTCATTAGATTGTTGTAGATTATATTGCAGAAAATACATTCGTGTGAAATTCCACATACCTGAGTTTGAACAGAAGAGCATTATCTCTCTCAAAGAAATCTAGCAGGGAATGGTAGAGAGCGTGCGGGAATATGATGTGTGATTTAAAACTCTATTGTCTAAACTATCTTATGATATCCACCCCTCACAACATGCTTAGTGGTTTGTCAGAGTGTTGATCACACCCTTTAGGAGGGCTTTATCTCATAAAACATTCACAAATCCGCGCGAAGTGTTGGAATTTGTTTTACACACTTTGAGGCGATTGGTAGTGTTGACACTAGTGTTAGCCCATTTATGGAGGTTTAGATTATCGCCATGGCTAAGAAATTGGAGAAATTATCTGCCAACCCAGTTCTAGAGATTCGTGGAGGGATGTGGTGTAGAGATTGTAACGGAGAAGGACACACGAAGGATAATGGTGGGATATGTACTCGAAAGGCGGTATGCGCCATAGCAGTAAACTGCAAAATATGTCACGAGGACCATGATGCAAGTAGGTGCCCACTGTTGTAGTGCGTGATCTAAAAATGTATCTTATTATTGCAAAATATGTACCTCAACCACACATGACACCAAGGATTGTAGATTGATTGATCAGATTCATGAGGCAATTGATCTTGGTGTGTGCCAGACTGGCATTGCTAGTAGTTCCAAAGGGGATGAATGTCGGTATGAGGAGTGAAGAGATGGAGATGCACGTGGAAGAGGGTTTCACGAGAGGATTTTGTGGTCATGGTAACCATAGAGGAAGAAGTGAGTTCCCACATGGGACGTGTTTTAATTGTGGAGCCACGACCATTATAAGCGCAAATGTCCAGATCTTCTATAATTCTCCTGGTGTGGAAAAAAACATAAGTACGAAGAGTGCCTAGAGTTATACAAACATATGAGTTAGTAGTATCGAAAGGATAAGGGTGTTGCCATGGTGAGTATTAAGAAGGATGACACATAATGGATTCCGAGAGTAATATGTGAATCAGAACTAAAGCTTGTTATGGTAACAACAAGGGCGGAATCTACGCGCGCAAGGGAAGTGCCTAGGCAGAGACCTTTGGTTTTGAGAGAAGAAGTAGTACATGGGAAGTATCCAAACTGGCTCACCAGAAATAAGTCTACCAAGAAACCATGGACGTAATTCGAAGTTTACAAGGGGAGATCCAATGCTTAAAAGAGCAGACTAGAAAGGATGAGCAAAGGAGAACCGTAGAAGCACCAAGGGATGACTTGGATGAGGTTAAGGAGGTGTGTAAACTGCTGAGGCAGGAGAATATTATTCCCCTACTAGGGGCATGGTTGAGAGAAAAGGTGCCACGCACTAGGGAAGAACACAAAAGGCAGATCCTACATGCAAACCTCCCACCTCACAGCCTTGATTATGACAAAGAGATTACCCTGAATGTAGTAGTGGATGGATGGTTACTTAACAACATCCTCATTGATACAGTGTGGAGGTTAATGTTCTCACTTTGGCTGCCTAGCATCAAATGGGAAGACCTGCATTACAACCATCTTCAAATGTGCTATATATGGCAAATAAGACAAAGGAAATGCCCATAGGTGTCTTGAAGGATGCGACCATTACCATTCAAGGGACTAGGCTCACTGGGGATTTTAAAGTCTTGGTGCTTGTTGAGGCAAATAATTTCCCAGCTCTACTTGGGCGCCCATGGTGTTATAAGAATAATGCAGATCGTTAGTTTAACAAGGGGTACATAAGCTTTGAAAACAAGGAAGAGCAGGTAGTTATACCACTGGTTGATGGGAAGTCCACCCCCTATACTGAACCCCTTAGGAAGGAAGTCCTGGATAGAATATATGTTCGCTCCATAAGAGATCCAGAGACCATCCACCCTACAAAAGGAGTCATCCAGGTTTGATGATTCTCAATCGATCGGTGATACTACCATTATAGGATGCGATAATTGGGTGCATGAGACTTATGAATCGATTGGCGACACTGAAAGGATCAAGTAACCAAGGTAACAACGGTGCATACTGATTCGACACAGGAGGAAGGCAATGACCAAGTATTCTCAGGGATGCATACCCTGAGGTATTTTTGAGAGAGATGGAAGCTCACTAGAGGGAGGATGAGCGACAAAGTATGCTAGGTTATGTTTTGATAGGCATAGCAGCAAGGTGGTGGGCCGTGCATAGTGAGAACTTGTTGGAATGGTGTGAAGTTTGAATTGCACTCACTGTTCGATTCTCAAAAAGCAACATACCCACCGCTATCAAGGATTACAATGGCAATGGACCCACCTCTTCCCACATCTAGGCATGTGAGAGGGTCTGGGGAGAAGGCGCGGAAGCTTTACCACCCTCCCTTTGGGTGCATAAGTTATATTCGACACTACAAGGTTGTGTGCACGCTTGGTATATCCATTCTGAAACACGCCGCCAAATGGGAAGTTGGCAGGAATTAGTGGCTGACTTGGTTCACACATTCGAGTACTGAAGTACCAAGTAACTAGTTGATGAGGTGTTATAGACTATCAAGCACCTCACTCTGGGGGATTGCGCCATGGCGGAAGATAGGTTAGTAAAATTACTCGATGGACCTAGTTTAGAAGCACGGTTTGAAGAGGAGGAACCAAAAGACATATAATTCGAGCACATGTGTGCTGAAAAGGAGAAAGGAAAGATGGTATACATTGTTGATGGAGAGGAGATGGAAATCCTGAATGTCGACCATTCGGTTGGGGCACGTGAAGTAGTTGACAGTGTGGATGCATGTGCGCACGCGTATCATGAACCACTCAAAACCAAGAAAGTTAACATCAGCTCAAAGAGGAGCCCAAGGAAGCTATCATTGGGGACTACTGGTCGGACAAGGAAGTATCAAAGATCATTGATCTCTTGTGCGGGTGAGGATTTATTCTGCGCGGATACCATGAGTTGAAAGGCGTCCATCGTTCATTGGGGAAATGAGGATAAAGTTGAAAGGTGGGGGCGCCCGGTCAGGAAGAGGCCTTACAGGATGAATCCCAACATGCATGTGAGGGTTAAAGAAGAGCTAGACAAGATGATAGCATCTAGTATCATTGAGGTTATGGGGGAATTAGAGTGGATAAGTCCAATGGTGATCAACATAAATAAGGAAGGGCATATTAGGATATGTGTGGATTACAGGGAATTAAACACTTTGTTTATATCATAGATCCTTTTCCCACCCCCTTTACTGAAGAGATTTTGGAAGGAGTTGTTGGGCGCGAGGTCTATTCCTTTACGAATGGATTCTCGGGATATCACCAAGTAAGGATTGCCAAGGAAGACCAAGAAAAGAAAACTTTCACCATCGAGTGAGGAAGCTTTGCATATATGGTCATGCCCTTTGTCTTGAAGAATGCACCCGCTGTATTTTTGCGCATAGTGGTACAAGCATTTAAGGACTTCATCCACAAGTTCCTTCAAGTATATTTGGATGATTGGACAATGTATGGATTGGTAAGGGACCATTGTGATAACTTAAGGTTGATGTTTGAAAGATGTTGGCAGTTGAGGATCTCCCTCAACATCAAGAAATGTATCTTTGCAACTCCTTTTAGAACGTTGTTGGGACATATCATATGCAAAGAGGGCTTACTGGTGGATCTGTGAAAGTTATAGTTATTGTAGGGTTAGGGGAGCCTACCAGCCAAAGCACAGTGCATGGATTTCTTGGACACACTGGGTACTACAAAAAGTTCATTAAGGGATACGCCAAGATCACCGCGCCTTTGGAAATATTGCTCAGACACAAGAGTGCCTTTCAGTGGGGAGAGGTGCAGCAGGGGGCATTTGACACTCTAAAAGAAAGGCTTATCACTGCACTGATTCTATGATTCCCATCCTGGGATAAACCTTTCCATGTCCACATGGATGCCTCTGGTACAACAATGGGAGCCGTTCTTACTCAACCAGGAGAGGGGATTGTTGATCATCCCTTGTGTTTTGCAAGTAGAAAGTTGACACCATCGAACAAAATTATACAACGACCGAGTGCGAGGCATTGTCAATGATCTATGTGCTCCACAAATTCAGAAAATATTTGCTGGCAACTCCCTTCATATTCTACACTGACCATATGGCCTTGAAGTATTTAGTAAACAAAGTAGTGTTGCGGGTGCATATCTTTGTTGGGTACTTTTATTTCAGAATTCAAATTCAAAGTGGTGGTAAAATTGGGAATGAACAATTGTGGGCCAGATCATTTATCAAGGATTGATTTAGGAGAGGATGCATAGAGTATTGAGGAATCCATGCCAGATGCACAACTATTCGGGTTGCGGTGCGCACCCTCGAACTAGAAGACATTGTTGTTTTCTCAAAGGTGTGGCGCCCGAAGGGATGAATGCTCTAGAAAGGAAAAAGTTAGCCACATGCATCACGCCCTTCATGTTGATCAATGGGGATTTGTATAAGATGGGCCACAATGAGGTTTTGTGCCGGTGTGTATTAGAACACGAATGCATAACTATAATAGAAGAAGCCCATGGTGGGATTTTTGGAGGACACTATGCGGGGAATGCAACCACGTGCAAGATCCTAGTCACTGGACTATGGTGGGAGATGATTCACTAGGATTGTATTAAGTTTTGCAAGGCATGTGACCACTTTGCCAGTGCCTCAGAAAACCTAGAAAAAGGGACAAGATGCCCTTATGCCCCATCACCAGTGTGGAGCGTTTTGAAAAGTGGACAATAGACTTTGTCAGACCAATTCACCAAATGCGCGGAGGACTAACTCACGGTATATCATTACACATACTAATTATCGACAAGGTGGGAAGAGGCCGTGCCCACTAATGATTACACCGCAGCCACATATTAGATTTTTATGGCGAGAACATTATCGGCGGTATGGGTGCCCATTAAGTTTAACAAATGATAGGGGCACTCACTTCTTAAATGAAACAATCAAGATTCTATTGGTAGAATTCATGGTAGCCCATCACAAGACTACCCCTTATCACCCTCAGGCAAATGGGATTGCAAAGGCATTCAACAAAATCCTTACTCACACATTGACTAAGATATGTGACATGGGTAGGTAGGATTGGGATGACAAGGTGTCAGCATAGTCCTTTAGGCATACAGAACAATGTATAAAAGGTTGAACAAGGCCACACCATTTCAACTGGTGTTTGGTGCAAAGGCTATTTTGCGGTTGAATTCATGTTACCATCTCTACGTATAGTGCGTGTAGGAGGGTTGGACGATGAACAAGCACTGGAAGAAAGAATTGATGAATTGATAAATTTGGATGAAAGGAGATCACTAGAAAGATGGAGCCAAACAACTGAAAAAACTAAGCAAAAGGCATGGCACCACCGCCACATTAAAAACAAACAATTTGAGGTTGGCCAGATGGTATTGCTATATGATTCAAAATTTCTACACCATCCTAGAAAATTGAAGGTGCATTGGTTGGGTCCTTATGTAATTTCATACATCCTTGATTCGGGCACGTGTTAGTTACAAGTGCTAGATGGAACAAAATTACCTGGACACTTCAATGGGTAAGGTGAAGCCCTACTTTTGTAAATAATGCTTCTTGGTGTTCGTAAATAAGGCAGTTACGCCAATTAGTTTAGCATTTCCTTTTATGCTTTTCCTTTCTTTTTCTCCCTTTCGTGTTGTTGTCTTGTTTTGCGCCTTGGGCGTCGGTAACCTTATTAATTTTTGACTTATGAATGCACAGAGGACCGCGCATCGATTTAGTGTGGGGTGAGGTGATAAAAAGAGGCATGAAGTTATTCTCGGGAGGATTGGGTTGGCAGACCGTTCGAACTAGCCCTGTTGAAAAGATGCATTAGGAAGGTAGATGGATGACAAAATAAAGTTACATTGGAAATCCACGTATTAAGGAGAAAGTGCAAAAAAACGAGGTATGTAAAAGCAAGAATCATGAGGATGGAAGAGGTGCCTTTGGCACTAGTAACACACACACAAGATTATTCTATCAAGATGGATTGTCTGCGTGCCAGAAGGTTGGAAAAATTTTCACACGAGGATTGGGCATGGGTGAAATTTTTTTCGCTTAAGTATTGGGCACGCAAGAAGTCGGGTTTGTTTGAAAGACACCGCATAAAATATTGTCATACGGTGGTAGGTAGCCTAGCCTTTAATGCGTAAAAGTGGCAAAAACTATAAATACAAGGATGGGCAGTTCATTATTTTACTTTGTGAAAATAAGGAGAACAATTTTCTTTCAAGAGCTAGGGTTTCAAGAGCTAACTCGTGCGAAGGAAAATCTCAAAAACTCACGCGCAATTGGTCTGCTAGATCTACAAACCGGAGCAGAAGTGATTCATGGGTGTGGGGAACATTGTGAAATAACGTCGTGATCGAAGCAGGAAAATCAGAAATTAGGGCTTATACTCTAGGGCATGAGGCGCGTGAGGAAAACTCTCAAATAACTCAAAAGTAACCAAGGAATGAAAGCAAAGGGTAAAATGACGGCCACAAAACCAATTGATAAACCTGCAGTACAATCCAAGAAGGGAAAAGGAAAGAAGAAAGAAGAAGAAATCCCTTTGGATACCAATGATGAATGGTACTCAAAGATGCAATACCTGGATGGGGTTTTGCTAGGGCAAGAGTGGGAGTCCCACATCAGACAGAGGACCAAAATCAATTACAATCACTGGTCAAGTATAATTGCAAAGGAAATGGCGCTGGAGCTGGTGTGCCCCACAAACAAATGAACACCTGATGGGATGCCAATATACAACAATGTAGTCAAGGTGAAAATGGATGAGGTAGGGCTTCTCGAACTTTACTAGTTGCCATACTTGGGAAGCTTTGAGCACTTGTACCAATGGTTAATGACGCGTGTACACAAAGATTTCTTCTATTTCGCAGGCGCAAAATACCCATAACTCCCAGTTAATCTCACACTTTAGCCTAAGCTATAAAGGGGACATGATCTTAGATGACCTCCAGGATGAGGAGGTAATTAAGGAAACCATTACATCCCAGGATTATAAGAAGGGATCAAGGTACTACGACATTGCGGATATTAGTGATTTGGTGATGAAAATGGCCACACACCTCGTTTCTAAGCTGAATGGACAAGAGAGGTGGACCCAGGTGAGCAAGCCCTGGTTGAATGTCTGCAGGAAGGTCGTGGAAGGCACCATGTATAATATCTCCCAGTACATAGTAGATGAGATCATAAGCAACACGGAGAACAGAGGAAAGATATTATTTGGGAACATTCTATTAACCATTGTGTTCTTAGAAATCGAGGTGCCAGATGCATCTGATAAGTTCATATGGGAATACCCTGATGAAGACCCTTCACTCACGGATAGGTTTTAGAATTATAGTTGTGATTCAATGACAAGAGTACACAAGGTGCACTTGGATAAATGGTACATGTGCCTTAAGAATGCATTTGGGGCTACATGGTGAATACCTAAGAAACTCCCATGCGGCGAAAAGAGAGGCGAGTTTGTTGTATACCAACACTTTTGCATTGGCATTCATCTTGATGGATGATAGTTGAAGTCCCTAGTGCAAACTCCCCTTCTCATTTACTACCCAATTTTTCTGAGTGGGAGTGAACATGTATGAGGAGTCGAAGAAGTTAAAACTCGACCTGTCCACCCTTGATAGTGACTACAGAGAGATGAGAAATAAGCTGGTCTACCAAGGGAAGCGTGCATACATTGAAAGGTACGTGTCATAGGATGTGCACATCGTAAGGCCGATGACCTTACCGATTGCTGAGAGCGCTGCTACCAGAATCTACCTGCATATAAGGCCAAAGTTTGAGAAGGCGCGTATGTAGAGAATGAAATATCCATCCCAGATGACCCCATGGGAAGGAAGAAGCCAACACCAAAGTGCAAGGAGAAAGAAGAAGAAGAAGAAGAGGAAGAACAAGGGGTAGTGGAAAGGTAGAATGTAGGTACCACGGGGCCGAGTACCTATGTCCGGAAGAAAAGGAGAATGGTGGTCAGGGAAAAGACCCTGAGCCTACGAAGCCACCATCCCCTGAAGAACCTTCAGATGAAGAAAAGACAGCATCCCGACTCCAGATTTTTCTACAAGGGAAGAAGAACAAGGAACAGAGGAACAAGGGTCTGAAGATGTAGACGACCCAAACGCCTATCTAGGTGAAAAGGATGATGTTGAAGGGGAAGAGTTGGAGGTGGATCAAGAGCCAATTGATGTCCATGACTCGGAGGGAGAGGAAGCAGAGGATACAAATGATGCCTTCATCTTTGTAAGGAGGAAGGGTGCCCAAAGGGAGGAAGGCACGCATAGCAAAGAGAGGAGCGAAGGAGCTAGTACCAAGGAGCCAGATATGCCCAAGCTCACTTAGGAGGAGGTGAATGAGAAGGCAACAAGGGAGGCAGAGAAGATAATCAATACCCTGGTCGAAGAGGAGTTGGAGCATAGTGCGGAGCTAGTGCTCGGTGAATTCAAAGAAGAGTAGAGGGAGAAGAGTGTGGGTAGCACAAAAGGCCCAACTCTTTTAGTAAATTTTCCCAAGGGCGTGCACACGGGAAGTAAATGCATAGAAGGGGAAGAACAACAATGGGTTACATTGATGACCCCAACAAAGTTTGCATGCACATTTCCAAAGTACCATGCCCACTAAGGAGCTCACCACCATGGAGTCCTTTGACCCTGAGGGTGGATACCCAAATGAGGAAGATGCTATCATGGGCATTCGACTCCCACCTCGATGAGCCTAAATTCGAGATTAACCAAGGAGTGGTATTAAAGCTTTTTGAAGGAAAGGGGGACAACCCCATTGCAAACACATAACAACTAACGGATGAGTAAGTGTGTAACATGCTCAAAAAAGTCTCTATGGAAATTGAGGGTAGGCTCTTCGGTAAGAATGACGAGGGTTAGAGTCTTGGAGGACTGTTGGAGAGGAAGGAAGAAGTGATGAAGCTAACGAAGGATCTCAACCTTGAGAAATTAATCGGCGCTTAACTACAAAGGGAGCTTCGGGAGGAAAAGGCCGGGGTACATAAAGTTTCCACGAAGATGGAGCTCATCTCCTAATCGATTATCATGAAGCACCTGGACCTTAACCCTCCTGTGTAAAAGTATAGGTCCTCCTTGGAATGTATAGAGGACTTGACTCGGATCATTACCATGGAGAGGCAACCCTTGGCATTAGGGTCGGCGCGAAGAGAGGTAGCAGCACGCTTGGAGAAAGAAGACAAGTTGAAGGTCATTGCACTCTTGGTCGAATACAACAAGGTACTCGCTGACGTAAGAATAGTTGCACAAACTGCGAGGGTCTCTTACAACCATTGCGTAGATCAAGATAAAGTGATAAGCATACTGCTTGCCAACGACGAAGTTGAGCTGAAGGAATTCAGAGAAAATAACAAGGGCAATAGAGCCGAGTGGGAAAGGATCATAGCTGAAGTAGAAAAGAAATCCAAAGCCATTGACAACCGGCGAGTCTCAATCAAAACCCGGCTAAAAGAGATCTACAAGGTCATCACAAGGAAGATGGATGCCCTGGAAGATCACGCTAATGAACTGGAGACTATGGTGGAAACCATTACTACACAAGGGGAGGGGCTAACCTTCGATGAGGTGAGCACCTTGGTTGGCAACATTTTCACTAAAGCGCAGGAGGAAGTCAATGCTTGGAGTATACTGGAGGTTGACCTCCAGCAAAATTTTCCCCTTCTTCCGCTTTAGGAAATTTTCCCCCTATTCTTTCTTTTCCCCATTCTTTATCCTTCCCCCCATTCTTTTCCAAGGCAAGGCCTTGCATTATTTTTATCTTGCATTCTTTGAGAAGGTTCTGAGGCAGAGAATAGGTGATGTGTGGGGTAATGTTGGGCCCCCATCATAGCTTCCAAATCTTAAGGGCGTGTAGGTGCTGTCGACATTAAAATTTTCCTCCGTAATTTCTATTTTATTAATGTATGTATTAGGAATAGGATGTTGTTAAGTATAATTAGTAGTTGCATCCAATAGAAGATAATAGCACCATCAGTATGGTGCACCAATAATATAGAGTATGGTAACAGTCAAAGTACAATAGGAATGTTGTAAAAAGTAAATATTCATCGTAAGTGGTCTGATAATGTTAAAATGTCAAAGTTTGGGTAAGTAGAGAAGTAGGGTCTACATGATTAGGAATTAGAAATATTATATTTGTAATAAGGACAAAGAGTGATGTCATAAATATTTTATGTATTTTATTTGTGGAAAAGTCTAAAAAGGTGGAACCCATGTGAGATGATAAGATTTATCTTATCTTAGAAGATAATCCTACATGTAAAGGTAAGAGTTTAGGCATGAAATATGATCGATTGGCGGAAGAGATTTCCTATCCTATCTTAGTGATAGGGTGGATAAGCCTAAATTCCTATAAATAAAGAGGCCATCCACCTCATTTAGCATAGAAGGAAGTAGTGAGAAATATTGTATGAGTAGCTGTGCAAAGGAAGCCATCATTTTGAAGGTGTGTTAAAGAAGCCATTAAGAGGTGTAATTGTGAAGTTTCTCCCATAGTTATTGTTAGAAGGCAAGTGAAGTCGGTAACACTTGAATTACCTTATGTTATGTTTGTGGAGCTTGTTTTTATGTTAGAGTGTGGTACACCTTCTATGTGTTACACTCGGGTATTTTTATGGCGGTCCCGCTCGCCGGTGAGCGGGTCATGGGGTTCGGGGGTGAAACCCCATGATTGAAAAGGGCTTTGGGGTGAAGCCCCTAAAGCAAATTTTCATGGGTGGTTTATTAACCCATGGGTAATGGGTAACCATTATGGGCCCATGGTTTTTCGGTACCCATTGTTTTGTAAAACTACCTCTTCGGCTACCCATAGGTTTATGAGACGGTTTTGTTTTTTGCCCATTGTTTAATACCCATGGTTTTGTAAAACTACTTAAGCAATTGTCTATTTATATGGTCTTATGCATATGATAGATAGACAAACAAATGTATTGCAAATGTGTTTTGAATTCAGGTGTGAATTCTATAGAGTTTGTTGAGCATAGCTCCAAATGGATCTGGGTATTGTATTGAGAGAGTGGAGGCTTGTAATAAAATATGAGCAAGTGATTCTTGGTGGACATAGCCCAAATTGGGTGAACCACGTTAAATCTTGTCTCTCTATGTTGTGTTATTTATTCTACACTTTTATTTGAGATCTGTAATATTTTATGCATGTTAGTTTCTACTGTTGCGATTCTGTAAGGGATTATTTCACATATTTTATCTCTTATTTCTTAACAATTTGTATCGAGCTCTGGTTTGGTTTTCTAAAGTGTTGAATCACGGGGAAAGTTTTATCTTGAGTGGGAGCTATGGCGAGATGATGGAAAATCTAGGGTTGATAAATTCAACGGGTAGAATTTCAGTCTTTAGAAGATGCGAGATGGAAGATTACCTTTATCGAAGGATCTTTATACTCCGTTGTCGAGAAGGTGAACAAACCTCGAGTATGACAAATGAGGAATGAGATTTGTTGGATCGAAGGTACTTGGAGCGATCGGCTATGTTTTGCATCTTCGGTATTATTTAATGTTTCAAAGGAAAAGACTACAAAAGATCTAATGGATGCATTAGGGAAGTTGTATGAAAAATCCTCTGGTTCTAACAAGATATTTTTAATGAAAAAGTTGTTTAATATGAAGATGTCGAGAATAGTTCGTGAGTGATCATTTAAATGATTTCAATATGATTGTGAATATGCTAGCTTCGGTTCTGATAGAATTTGATGAAGAGGTTAGGGATTTATTAATTACGTGCTCTTTACGAAAGTTGGAATAGCACAGTAATGGCGGTGAGCAACTCGGTTCTAGCTAACTTGAAGTTGAAGTTTGAGGATGTTATAGGGGTGATTCTAAGTGAGGAAATGTGAAGAAAAAGCTTCGGGAATCTTCTACCTCGGGGAATGCTTTGACAAGTGGAAACTAGAGGGAGACAAAGAATAGAGGAAACCGTAGAAAATCGAAAGATCGGGCAAGTCAAAATCCAAGAGCAAGATTGTATGTTAGAAGCTGTGGAAAGTTTGGGCATGCGAAGAAGGATTGTTGGGAGCTTCGGGACAAGAAGAAACAATAGGAAGAAAACAAGGAGGTAAATGTGGCATCGGTAATGTATGTCAGGATGCTTTGATTCTTTCTTTGCATAATATTACTGAATCTTGGGTTTTAGATTCAGGGGCTTCTTTTCATGCTACTCCACATAGACATTATTTTGTTGATTATGTTCAAGGGGATTTTGGGCATGTTTTTCTTGGTGATGATGAGCCTTGCAGTATAGTTGGAAAAGGTTATATTTAGGTTAAGATGCAGAATGAGAATACATGGCTATTGAAGGATGTCAGACATGTGCCTACATTAAGGAGAAATTTGATATCGGCGGGGCAATTGGGAAGTGATGGTTGTACTGTGATATTTACAGCTAACTCTTGGAAGGTTACCAAGGGTGCTCTTGTGGTGGCAAGAGGTAAGAAGGTTGGAACCTTGTATTTAACCACTGATAGTACTAATGATTGTAATCTTATGGCTTCAGATGCAGATACAACATTATGGCACTATAGGCTCGGTCATATGAGTCATAAGGGCATGAACATCATAAAGAAGAATTTACCTAGATATATAGAAACAAGTTTAGATTTATGTGAGAACTGCATATATGGGAAACAAAAGCGAGTAAGGTTTCTCAAGGTTGGACCTACGAAGAAAGAGAGTAAGTTAGAGCTGGTACATTCTGATGTGTGGGGGCCAGCTCAGGTATCATCTCTTGGGGGTTCAATTTATTATGTTACTTTTATTGATGATGCAACAATGAAAGTTTGGGTTTATTGTATTAGAAACAAATCTGATGTATTTGACACTTTTGTTAAATGGAAAGCCTTGGTAGAGAATGAAACAGGTCTTAAGCTAAAATGTCTCAGGTCAGATAATGGAGGGGAGTATTGCAACAATGAATTTAATGATTATTGTTCTAAGAATGGAATCCATAGGTAAAAGATGGTTCCAGGAACTCCACAGCAGAATGGGGTATTAGAAAGGATGAATAGAACAATAATGGAATGTGCTAGGAGCATGAGGTTACATGCAGGACTGCCTCTTTTTTTTGGCGAGTAGTGATCACGGTTGTGTTCTTGATAAACAGAGGACTCTCAAGTGCCTTGGATGGAGGTATACCTGAGGAGGCATGGTATGGTAAGAAAGTTGATTATTCATTTCTTAGAGTCTTTGGATGTGAGGTGTTTGTTCATATTGACAAGGATGATATGACCAAGCTAGAGGCTAAATCAGAAAAATGTACTTTCATTGGTTATGGTGGTGATGACTTTGGATTTAAATGTTGGAGTATTAAGGACAAGAAAATCATTCGGCCTAGGATGTGGTCTTTAATGAGAAAGTCATGTATAAGAAAAGCATTGGAGGAAAACATGGAAGAATCCAAGAAAGAATATCCAGATGGGAAAGTGACCCATGAATCAGTTCAGGAACCTACTCAACAGGAACCCCAAACTCCTATAGTGAGGAGGTCTTCTAGGGTAAGAAAAGAACCTAAACATTTTTCTCCTTCTCTTTATTATTTATTACTCACTGATAGTGGAGAGCCAGAGAGCTTTGATGAAGCAATGCAGGTAGATGCTAGTAAGAAGTGGGAGCAAGCCATGGATGAGGAGCATAAGTCTCTCATGGAGAACCAGACTTGGGATTTGGTGAAGCTACCGGAAGGCAAAAGAGCATTGTAGAACAAGTGGGTGTATAGAGTTAAAGATGAAGAAGGAGGAAAGAAAAGATATAAGGCCCGGTTGGTGGTCAAGGGGTTTGCATAGAAACAAGGTATAGATTTTGATGAGATATTTTCTCCTGTAGTAAAAATGACTTCTATTAGAACTGTTCTTGGAATAGTGGTAGTAGAAGACTTGCACTTAGAACAATTAGATGTAAAGACTACATTTCTCCATGGTGATTTGGAGGAGGAACTATATATGCAGCAACCAGAGGGCTATGAGGTCAAAGGTAAAGAGGAGATGGTGTGTAAAGGCCGAAGAAGAGCTGGTATAAGAAGTTTGATAGCTTCATGATGGAGCAAGGTTATATTAGATGTTATTCGACCATTGCGTGTATACAAAGAAATTTGAGGATGGAAGTTATATTATCCTATGTTTGTATGTTGATGACATGTTGGTTGCGGTAAAAACATGCGAGGAAATAAAAGTACTCAAGAAACAGCTAAGTGAATCTTTTGATATGAAGGATTTGGGGGCAGCCAAAAAAATCCTTGGTATGAGGATAACTCGGGATATGAAGGAATGGAAGTTGACTTTATCTCAAGAAGAGTACATTAAGAAGGTATTGGACAGGTTTAACATGTAGGATGCTAAACCGGTTGGGACTCCTTTGGCAGACCATTTCAAGTTATCAAAGGAGCAGTGTCCCATGATAGAGCAGGAAAGAAACTAGATGTCCAAGGTACCTTACTCATCAGTGGTTGGCAGTTTGATGTCTGCTATGGTGTGCACTAGGCCTGATATTGTCCATGCAGTGGGAGCTATGAGTAGATTTATGAGTGATCCAGGTAAAGAGCATTGACAAGCAGTAAAGTGGATCCTTCGGTATTTGAGAGGGACCATGGGGATAGTTTTGTGCTACAGTGGATCAGACACTACTTTACATGGTTATGTAGATTTAGACATGGCTGGAGATGTTGACAACATGAGGAGCATGACAGGTTATATTTACACTGTAGGTGGGACAATAGTGAGTTGGATTTCACGACTACAGAAGCTAGTGGCTTTATCAACCATGGAGGCTGAGTATGTTACTGCCATGGAGGCAAGCAAAAAGATGATTTGGTTACACCAATTACTTGAGGAGTTGGGGCATAAGCATAAGGAATGTAAGCTGCATAGTGATAGTTAGAGTGCTATACACCTAACTAAGAACTTTGCTTTCCACTCCAGGATGAAGCATATACGATTGAGATATCACTTCATCGGGACACTTTGGAAGAAGATAAGTTGAAGTTGGAGAAGATTCATACTAGTCGAATCCTACGAGACATGATGACCAAGGTGGTCACAAGGGATAAAATAAAGCTATGTTCAGCTTTGGTTGGCCTTCGCGGATGACAGTGAAGGGTTAAGAATCTTGCTTAGTGGAAATCAGTCTCCAAGTGGGAGATTGTTATGTTTGTGGAGCCTATTTTCATGTTAGAGTGTGGTACACCTTCTATATGTTACACTCGAGATATTTTTATGGCGGTCCCACTCACCGGTGAGTGGGTTAGGGGGTGAAGCCCCCTCGATTGAAGGGGGTTTGGGGCGAAGCCCCGAAGCAAATTTTCATGGGTGGTTTATTAACCCATGGGTAATGGGTAACTATTATGGGTTGTTTTTGGGCCCATAGTTTTTCGGTACCCATTGTTTTGTAAAACTACCTCTTCGGCTACCTATAGGTTTATGGGACAGTTTTTTTTACCCATTGTTTGATACCCATGGTTTTGTAAAACTGCTTTAAGCGATTTGTCTATTTATATGGTCTTATGCATATGATAGATAGACAAACAAATGTATTGCAGATGTGTTTTGAATTTGGGTGTGAATTCTATAGAGTTTGTTGAGCATAGATCCAAACGGATCTGGGTATTGTATTGAGAGAGTGGAGGCTTGTAATAAAATATAAGCAAGTGATTCTTGGTGGGCGTAGCCCAAATTAGGTAAACCACGTTAAATCTTGTGTCTCTGTGTTGTGTTATTTATTACAGTACTTTTATTTGAGATCTGTAATACTTTATGCATGTTAGTTTCTACTATTGTGATTACTGTAAGGGATTATTCCGCATATTTTATCTCTTATTTCTTAACACCTCATGGGTGAGATTGTAACAATTTCATGTTGATATTATAATTTACACTTATATTTCAGATTTATTATCAATCCTTCTTATCATAGTCTATGGTATTCTTGTGTTATGTTTGTTGTGTTTTCAGATTCCATCCACTAAATGAAAGGTTGTGCATCGGTAAATAATCATAGCACGAGGAGTTCCCGGTGGTGAATTATCATAGTGCCGGATTGGTGATGACATTTTGGTTCTGTTGCTGGGACCATTCCTCGTTGGTGGATTTTTTGGAGAGATATTCCCACTTAGTCAGAAATCATTTGGAGGGTAACCTTGTTTTTACTGTGCATAGGAGTTACCATGGTAAAGTCACTTTTACCGTGAATAGTATTTACCACAGTAACTTCATTTTTTACCGTGAATAGTGTTTACCCCAGTAACTTCATTTTTACTATAAATAGTGTTTACCACAATAAAGTTAGTTTTTGCAATAAGTCAAGTTTTACCATAGTTTACCGTGGTCATTCCTATTTTACTGTAGAAAGGTGTAAAGTCACTTTCTATTGTAGTGAGTCCAATTATTTGTGCACATAAGTCTTACTAATTGTACTTGTGAGTTGGTATTTCACTGTGGTTACATTTAAAAATGGGGAAGATTCCTATTTTTTCAGCCCAATCTAATGAAGATGCTTCCTCTTTCATTCAAGAGTTTAAACAATATTGCATTTGTAATGGCCTCATAAGAAGAGAACAATGGACTGAATTTTTCCTACCTTTTTGGATGGTTCAAGCACTTAGGTAGTTTGAAAAACTCATGGGATTTATTAACCGAAAGTTTTCTTGAAGAATTTTGTGAACAACGAAATATGTAGATCTCATGATCGAGATCACAAAGCTAGCCCAAGGAGAGAAGGAAAAGATAAGAGATTATTATGCTCGTGTTCTAGAGCTAAGGAGGAAACTCGATGCCCGGATCCGAAAGGAAGGATTAACGGATGAGTTGATGAATGGTGTGGATAATCTCCTCTATAAGAACTTTATTCTTGGGATGAAGCCAGAGATCAGACAACGAGTGAAGTATGACCACCCAACTACCATTGAACAAGCAAAGGAGATTGCAAGAAGGCAAGAAGAAAGCATAGAAGAGGAGCCCAAATAAATTATTGCTAAAGTAGAGCCTACACCAGCACCTTTGGTCCAGAATCCACAACCACTCTCGGTGAGTACAAATCTTTCTCTTAGTACATCTACCGAGTATGAAGATCTACTCGGAAGATGGGCTAGTTAACTATTAATCTTCTTCAAGGAAAGGAATTTAGTTCTTAGGGAGGAGATAGAGGTCCAAAATAAATATTTACGAAGTTGTATGTTATGGTAGTTATAAAAAGGGTTATTATAAGTATAATTGTCCAGATAGAGATTCTACATCTAGTACAAAAGATAATGATAAAGGAAAAGCACCTGTGAATTCTTTTGATGTAGTAGATAAGAGAATAAATAATGAAGTAGATGTGTTTGTAACAAAAAGAAAGAAATAAAAAGATAGTCAAGATGGAAATGATCCTAAGAAGATGAAAGGAAAAACTAGTAAGAAACATAGGAGAAGAAAGTTGGGTGTGCATGATTTTTTGATTTCACAGGGACAAGGACCATACTCCATCTTAGAAGATTTGTCCAAAAGGCCTGCAAATATTAAATATCATCAACTCTTGGCTATGTCTTCTCCGAGAAGAGGTGGGAGCTGCAAAGTGGACTCAATGCTCGACAAAAGAAGGAGGTTGAGGTCCCCTGTTTTGGAGGCAGAGGTAGATCCCTATGCTCCACAAGTTGAGGTATTATGTAATGGTATTTCAATTCATGATGTATTAGTTGATGAAGGTGTTACGATTAATGTAATGACCGAGTATGTAATGAATATATTGGGTTTAAAATTGATCGCCCCTCAACACTTATGTTAAGGTCATTAAATAAGGGAAAAACTAAAACGAGAAGGTGTTGTTTCAAATGTGGCAATATTTATTATGGGTGTTGTATGTGTGGTAGACTTTCGGGTAATGAAAAATAGTATTATTACGTACCTAATGTTGTTGGGAAGGCCATGGCTAAGGAGAGTTCATGCAAGAAACTATTGGAATGAAGGCTTCATGACATTTGGACGTGGAAGAGAGAGGGTGAAGATAAATGTGATCCCTCAGCATCATAAGACGCGAGACACAGTGGATTCAAGTGATGAAACGATGATTGGACATCCTCTGATTACTCTAGTACCGGTGAAGTGAACACATAAGATAAATAAAGTGAGGTTGATGTTTCAGTCATGGATATCCTTCCAGTCACACCAACTCATGAACCCATAAAATTATCTGAAGAAGAAGTTGTTGATCGTCTCCAACGAATAAAGATTGGTGATGCTTTGTGATGGAGAGTGAGAAGGAATCTTACCTCTAGCTCTTTCGAAGGTACATACACCTATTCATTTTTGATTACAAGGAACTCCATCAAGTAAGTTGGGTAGAACATTCTATTGAGCTGGTAGATGGTGCTAAGCCCATAAAGTAAATGCCATATAGAATGAATCCTAATTTTTCTAAGACTGTAAAAGAAGAAATAGATAAGTTGCTTGATGCAAGATTCATATTTCTTGTGGAGAATTTGGAATGGGTTTCTTCCATTGTGATCTCAATAAAAAGAATGGGAAACTACGCATTTGTGTTGATTATAGGAAGCTCAACAAGGTAACAAAAAATGATCATTACTTTCTTCCATTTTTAGATCAAATCTTGGAAGAAGTAGGCGGGCCAAGTGTGCTATAGTTTTTGATGGATATAAGCGGATACAACCAAGTTCGTATAGCGAGAAAAGATCAGTGAAGACTACATTCACCACTCCTTAGGTAACGCTTTCTTATAGAGTTATGAATTTTAGGTTGTGTAATGCTCAAACAATGTTCCAACGCTTGATGAATAGGGTGTTTGAACCCTACATTGGGAACTTCATCGAGTATTTCTTGATGATTTTGCATCTATGGGAGTAAGATGGAGCACACTGCACTTTGAGATGGAGACAACATTTCAAAGGTTAGATGAAGCACAAGCTTCACTAAACCTTACAAAGTGTGTTTTTAGATGTTCTAAAGGTGGTTTTTAGGGCATGTTGTATCCAGAGATGGTATTGGTACTAATCCTGATAAAGTTTCAAAAATCAAAGAGTTACCATTTCCTATGAATGGAAGTAAGTTGAGATCATTTTTAGGCTATGTGGGTTACTATAGAAGGTTCATCAAGAATTTCTCAAAGATTGCACAACCACTAATCCAGTTCTTGAAGAAGGATGTTACTTATGAACCAGGAAATAAGGCACATGAAGCTTTTGAACAATTGAAGGAAGCCCTGGTGTCTTCACCTGTTTTAAAGAATCCAGTTGGAGTAAGCCATTCATTGTGTATACTTGATGCCTCGGATGTAGCACTAGGAAATACTCGAGCCAAAAAGATGAAAATGAGAATGATCATCCAATTTACCTTAGGAGCGAGACAAATGAGCGATCTTTGAGGTAAATTATATTGTAAATGAAAAAAGAGGCTCTAGCGATCATTTTTGCGGTAAAGAAGTTTAGAAATTACTTGCTAGGGTAGAAATTTATAGTTGTAATGCAGACCATCGGGCTCTAAAATATATTGTAAATAAGCTTAACCCATGAGGGAGGATAACAAGATCGATAATTTTGCTTTGCAAGAATTTGAATTTGATATTATAGATAGACCAAGAAAGAAGCATGTCAATGCGAGATGCAATATCTCGAGCATATGAGGGTTTAGGTTCATCTTATGATGATGATGATTTCCTAGATGTAACATTGTTATCCCTTGACACAATCCCTAGTGAATACATAGATATTTGGAATTATCTGAATGAATTCAAGTTTCTTGATGGTGCCAATGCAAAGACTAAGAGGAAGATTACTCAAGCCAATCATCCATATTCTATTTTACATGGAGTATTATTTTGAATAGGACCTGATGGATAGTACAAGAGAGTAGTTGGACGTGATCAAGGGAAGGAGTTGATAGAAGAATTCCACAATGGTACATGTGGAGGACACTTCTCTAGACAACTTACAACAAGAAGGATCTTGGATGCAGGTTATCACTAGCCCACTCTTTTTAGAGATTGTTATAATTATTGTAAGACATGTGATATTTGTCAAACACATGGTAACCATAAGACTTCATCAGCTCCATTATGCCCTATTCTTCCCATTGGTCCCTTTGAAAAGTGGGAATAGACATTGTAGGTCCACTTCCAACTACCCCATGACAAAATAAGTATATTGTAGTTGCCACAGATTATTTAACCAAGTGGGTTGAAGCTAGGCCATTGAAAATGACTTCCATGGATGAAGTGGCAAGGTTCATATATGAACGCATTGTCACCAGATTTGGTTGTCCATTAGAATTGTATCAGAGATCAAGGAAGCCACTTCATTAATGAGGTGGTAGAAGCCCTAGTCAATAAGTTTTCTATTAAGCACGGGAAGGCAACGACATACAAACCAAACAAAATGGATAGGTGGAACGGACAAATTTTGTGTTGTGTCAAATTCTAGCAAAGATGCGATCTTGTAGGTACATAAGTGGGATAAAAGGATTCATGCAGCATTGTGGGCATATAGGGCAACATCAAAGTTAGCAACATGATACTCCCCATTTCAGTTGGTTTATGGCATTGATCAAGTTCTTCCTATTGAGTTCGATATTCCCACTGTGAGAGTTATGAAAAAGGAAAGAATGGATGAAAGTTATTCAGTAAAAGAAAGGTTGGTGCATCTTCATTTGCTAGAGGAAATGAGGGAAATAGTGAAGGATACAAGCTATAAGAAGAAAATGAAGTAGAAGGAATACTTTGATCAAAAGATCCATTGGTCTCCATTTCATGTGAATGACTTGGTTCTAGTATATGATTCCGGATGCAAATGGATGGGGCCCTACAAAATAGCAATTGTGCATGAAAATGGTACATATCGACTGGAGGAATTGGATGGTACTCCCATTACGAAATGGGTCAACCATGACAAGTTAAATATCTTCCAGGCACCAGCTTCAGAATGTCCATAAGAGTCTACTCTGAGGACGGAGTAGAAGTTAGGAAGGGGGAAAATGTCAACATTAAAATTTTCCTCCGCAATTTTTATTTTATTAATGTATGTATTAGGAATAGGATGTTGTTAAGTATAATTAGTAGTTTCGTCTAATAGAAAATAACAGTATTGTCGATGCAGGTGCCGTCATAATGTAGAGTACGGTAACAGTCAAAGTACAATAAGAATGTTGTAAAAAATAAATATTTGTCGTAAGTGGTCCGATAATGTTAAAATGTAAAAGTTTGGGTAAGTAGAGAAGTAGGGTCTACATGATTAGGAATTAGAAATATTATATTTGTAATAAGGACAAAGAGTGATGTCATAAATATTTTGTGTATTTTATTTGTGGAAAAGTCTAAAAAGGTGGAACCCATGTGAGATGATAAGGTTTATATTATCTTAGAAGATAAGCCTACATATAAAGGCAAGAGTTTAGGCATGAAATATGATTGGCCGGAAGAACTTTCGTATCCTATCTTAGTGATAGGGTGGATAAGCCTGAATTCCTATAAATAAAGAGGCCACCCCCCTCATTTAGCATAGAAGGAAGTAGTGAGAAATATTGTATGAGTAAGTGTGTAAAGGAAGCCATCATTTTGAAGGTGTGTTAAAGAAGCCATTAAGAGGTGTAATTGTGAAGTTTCTTCCATAGTTATTGTTAGAAGGTAAGTGAAGTCAGTAACACTTGAAGTACCTCATGGGTGAGATTGTAACAATTTCATGTTGATATTATAATTTACACTTATATTTCAGATTTATCATTCCTTCTTATCTAGTCTATGGTATTCTTGTGTTATGTTTGTTGTTGTGTTTCTAGATTCCATCCACCAAAATAAAGGCTATGCATTTGTAAATAATCATAGACGAGGAGTTCCCGGTGGTGAATCATCATAGTGCCGGATTGGTGATGACAGGCACATGGATGGAGGAAGCATGCAAGTTAAGTCGTGTAGGCGGTATTCAAAAGGCTTCTTGGAGAACCCAGGGCGCGTGCATCGTGCGAAGAACAATTCGGAACTTAGCCATTTTTGGCCTTTTGGGTAGGACACATGAAGAACGTGTTCTGTTTGGATAAGGTTCCACTTAGGAGTAGGGTGTCCTGGAGGGAATTTACCTTGCTATGATAGAAAGATCTAAAAAGTTAATCATGACATGGAGAGGCATGCGCCCGGGGTGACCCATACCTTGACACTTGGGGCTAGATCTGAGGCTATAGAGGAGTTTGTTAGAGCTCAGAGGCCTATTTATATGTGTGCCCTTGGCAAAGAAGAGAGATAGAAGTGAGGTAGCGGAGCTCTGTAGAATTACTGCGAGAACTATGGGATGAAAATGGGTACATGAATTCTAGTAAGGATGTAATGGGGAAAATGGGGAATGAAATTTTTGTTTTGTGGGAATACATGTATGAATCTAGAGATGGCACATGACTATGGTCTGCCCCTCTATGATACTTTATAGCAAGACTCTGAATAAATATGATAAGGTTACCATCATGTTTACATTAAGATCTCATACGTATTATCTGCATGTTTTTAATTTGCTTTTGATCTTGTATAATCCTGGACCTCACTTGAATGGTTAAGTATATTAGTGGATTTACAACTCTTGGTTCTATTATTTCTATTGTGCGTTTTGTTTCTATTATGACTGAAGGGGTGTAGAAGCCATCTTGAGCTCTATAGCTCTTCATGTCATTAAATCACTAAGTCAAAATCATGAACTATGCCTTCCACTAGACTCACATAAAAGAGAGACTCGGCTCCCTCTCGCGCACCTCGGGTGAGCACCTAGCGCCCACTGGGTGATAGGCGCGCGCATGAGGTTCCCTTGTTCTTAGTGGGTGTAAAAGTGACTACAAATCATGCGTATAATGACATACTAGAGACATAATGTAATAGTAATAGGTACATAATTTTATGTCTACAAGGGAGAATTTTTTCTTCGAGTTTTCTACTTTTATCAACTTTATGATAGTTTATTTATACTTGGCTACCTCATCAAGCCTCGTTATCGGGACCCATTTTTATACACTGCCTAAGCTACGTATAAGGGGTATTAGTGTAGGATATTATTTTTCCTCTTATTTATTTACTGTGGATTATTCCTACACTTGAGGAGTTATCTTTCTTAGGTGTTTTTAGTGGGAGTTACAACTTGATCACTATTCTATGTGGCATATCCTTGACCACTATTCTAGGTAGTTGTTACATTTTAGTAGGAGTCACTATTTTATGTGGTTTATATTTGACCACTATTCATAGAAGAGTTACACATTCACTCTCTTATTTGTACATCTTCATTTGTGATCTACTGATGTAATGTGCTACATGGATTAATTCCAAGCTTTTGTAATAATTCTCTTTTTGTGATTTTATTTACTTTTAACAACCTTATGCATTTTCTTGTCTCACGTTTGGTGAATTGATGCAAATGATTGATCTAGTGATCTTGACCAATGATTTGATAAGATGGTATAGCTAAGAGAGTTATAACATTAATAGTCATGCATGGAAAGCATGATGAAGTCCCAAGGTATCATCACCAAATGACAAGAGCTCATTTTAGACACTAATTTTTGGTATCTCTACCCCTCACCCTGTGTGCACTTTCTATCATCTTTTCACATACATACCTCTCTTCCCTTTCAAATTCCTCCTTTCCCTCCTAAATTTAATTCATCCCACATATTATTATCTCCCATCATTATGCATCCCTAATCATGTTTAGTTAATTATAAACTCCCATTTAATTCATTTATCCTCCCTAAATATTTTATTTTATCCTTTCTAGGCCACCATTTAATGATTTCACCTCTCCATGGCCTTTATTTAATTTTTACACCATCCATCTACCCATTTATCCATTCTATGCAGCCCTAACTCATCCTTACCACCCAAAGCCCTAATCTTCCCTCTTTAGGCCCATTTTTCCTCGAGTTTGGAATCATTCCACTGACCAAATCAAGGATTCCCCAGAGTCAGAGAAGACTCATATGGCTCTCCGTCGACCCTATAAAGCTTCCTTTACCCCTCCTTTTCTTAGGATGCAATTTTGGAGTCTTAAGGATTTCTTGCGATCTTTCTTTCAGGTTGTTTATTTCTCTGTAGATGTTACAACCATCTTGGAGATCTCTTGGAGGTTTTGTGTTCATTCTTCGGATATTTGAAGTCCTCTTTCCATTGCATACTTAGATCTACCATCTCCCCTATTTACAACCATCACTATTAGTTTTTGCATGTTCTACTACCAACACAAAGCTTTTTCCTTGTAATCTACCATTTTTGTCATCATCTATAGAATGTCATTTTATTCTTTTCCACCCATTTTACCCTATATTTGTCCCAGTTTCCGTCGAACCTTCCTGGTTGCCATCAACATGAGCAATCTTCCCTACATTTGACATTAGTTTTCATAATTTTCTTGCATCATTTCTTTAGATCTTGTTTCCAAATCTTACGCAGTGCATGTTATTCATCTCAGTTCATCATCAACTCTAGGTCTTCATTTAGAGCCTTGATATCGACATATTTTTATCACTATTTAGTTGATCTACTCCATTTGTTGTCGACTAAACCTGCTCTGCACTGGGTTGCCATTGACCCACCCAGTTTGATTTACTTTGTGTCCGTTTAGATAAGATTTGTATTTATATCTTATATCTAGCATTTTAGTTTCTATTTTGGTTCAGATTCTGCTACATCCAATTTATCAATATTTGATTTTACTTATCTTTATCAAAACGTGGGTTGACATCCATCCTAGGAATTTTTCACTTCTCGAGACTGACTTCATCAGAAACCCACCCATCAATCTATTAATCCATCCTTTGTTGAGTTTCTCTTGATTTTTAGGTCGCTTAGCTCACTTTGTGAAGAAGGATTATAAGTTTGTGCTCATACACATCTTCATCCCATGTCGAGGTATCTTAAACCCTTGCATATTTGGAGCTGATTATTTTCTTTAGTACTAGTTCACTAATATGAAATAGGAAAAAGGAAATTTGATCAACATCCTGGCACGCTAGGTGGGACCCACCCTTTTTTGGTGAGTTTTTTCATTTGTTTTTTATTTCTATTTTCTTCTATCAATTTTCCTTAATCCTCGTAGGTAGGGGCATTATTTTCTTTCTTGCGTATGTAGGTTTTGTTGTTTGGATTAAATTTTTCTTGCCTTCTTTACCAATTAAAAATTCAAATAAAAAGGAAAAGCGTTATTATCTAGGTATTCCTCTGTTCTTAGTTACTCCTTTTTCATCGTACTTTCCTTTCTTTCTTGATTGTCCTCATCGTATTTTCATATTTCATTTTGGATCTAAAAAGAACCACTCATATTTGCTCAAAATCTAGTTTAACTAAGGGGTTTAACTTGTTGCATACACTTTCATCACACACATCCGAACACACAAACCAATTTACACATCTAAACATCTCCTACTAGGTGGAACTATTGGAATTTCATCACCCAATAGGAAATTTTTCGTGGTGTTCGACTTCTCGTTAAAATTTTTGTCTAATGGTATATTGGATAAACACCTGAATCCCTTATCATTGCGAGAATGTGAAGTTAGGGGATATGCCCCAATACACAGCCCCATAATAGTAACCATCACATATTCATGCCTCACATACCTTTGGGTATATATAGGAATCCATCCCAAACTACCCGAAACCATCTATAGTTGCTATTTTCCAAGATCCCTTCAAGACAATTTTCATTTCTTTTTCACATATCGATAATCAAGATAATCAAAATTATGTTGTGTGACTTATTTCATTTAATTAAAAACAACATAGTTTTGTTTATTGTTTGTTTCATTTCAATTATTACAAGATCTCAAGCAAAACAAATGGAACAAAACATGACATCAAACAACATTCCTATTTCCACTATATCTTCCTCCCAAAAACTTCTCGCACTTTCCATCCTTACCTCCACAACTTTGGTAATCTCTTCCACGATTACTCAACCAATTGTTTCCATTCCCCCTCTTCAATAAATTCCATTGATCCAACCTAAACTCATGTCAAGACTAACCCCTTCCTTACTCATCAATTTGTTCCATCTAGACCAATGACACCCCCATCTCCCACCTCCATCGACACTTTTGCGCCTCCTCTCATTCCTCTTGGATGTAAAAAGTTTTAAGAGATTCTCAATGCTAATCCAGCTTTCCCTCTATGACTATCTCCTTCAAAATACTACCAATCTCCCCATTGATGGACCACCTTTGCAACAAATCTATGCTTAGCATTCCAATCCCGAATCTATGAAAGTACTCACATCACGACTTGGCATATTCTTTCCTCAAGATATGAATGATATTGCTATGCCCTAACATGAGCTTGATCCTAATCAATCCTATTCCTTTATTCCTCACCATCACCAAACTGCTCAATTGGTGGTTTCCATCCCACCTAATTTTCCTCGTGTCAACACTACTATCACTTCTTCTATCCCCATCACCTCATCATCCACTACGGTCACTTGCACCCCTATCTAATCATCTTAAGAATATCACTTGCTTCCTCCTATATCCGAACAACATAACACAACTCTACCCCTTATTTCCACTTCCCATATCCATGCCAATGTGATCACTTCATAGCCCCATCCATTTGAATCAATGAAAACCCATCAACCTCCTCCTCCTCGTGTTTCTCACCACTACATACTTCCCACTCAACCAACTCAAGTATCCCAACCACCCATTACTTACATTCCAAATCATCCCATAGAAAACCAATCAAATTTCCCCATCTCTCAACAACCAACTCAATCTAACCAATCCTACCACATCCCTATTTCTCAACAACAACATCTATCTCAACCCATCCAATCACAACCCTTTAATTACATCCCCCCTTATCAACTACTTCCACCAACACCCACACATCCTCAAACATATAAATTTATCAACAACATAATCCGTTTACCCCATATTCATCATAATCTCATCGTTCAACCTCTCAACCTCATCTATTTAACAATCCCATGTAAGTGTTATTAAGTAGAATGGCTAATCTTGAATCTGTTGCCTTGAGATCTAATACCAATTTTGCATATGAACAAATTTATAATGAACCAATCAATCCATTTGTCCCCATAAAACCTTATCCTCCTCATTGGGAATTGCCAAAATTTTCTAAGTTCAATAATAAGGAGGACCCACAACAACACCTTCGCACTTTTAGACATGCATGCTACCTCATCGCTTATGATCAAAACCTCATCTTCACACATTCCCTATTCTTAGCTAGACCCACGTTGGACTAGTACAATGACATCCCACAACATTCATTATTTTCCTTCACCCAACTTACACAATTATTCCTATAACATTTCTTGATCAACATTGCATGTAAGATCACTATCATAGACCTCTATGCCATTAGAAATTACAATGATGAATTTATCATGAGTTTCATTGAACGATGGTGTGGCATAATCAACCAACTATCATTCTCCCTTCCACGGTCTAGATTGACTGAATTATTCTCATGGTCTTGTGAAAAGCACATCTCATCCACTCTTTAGATATAATCATTCCAATCCTTTGAGGATGCATTCACTATGGATTACAAACTTGAATTTTGTGCCCTTGAGTAAGGACATCTTAAAATTTGATCGAACAAACCCAAGTCTGAATCCACTAAATCCTCCATGCATGGTGATAAACCTAAGAAAACCACTAATGCCATCATGGTTAAATATTTTGCCACATCCATGGCTCATATAGAGCCTGCAAAACGCGTTTCTAGACATCCTCCTAACTATACCCATCTCGGGAATCTTATAGTGTGATTTTTTCACATTTTAATGATGATCAATCTCATTCGTCTTCCTCCCATCTGACCATTTGACGAATCATGACCTAAACCAACATGGTATCATGAGGAACATTACTGCAAATATCACCAAGTTTGTGGTCATGAAATTGAAAGGTGTCACTCTTTTAAAGACGTTGTCCAAAAACATATAGACTATGGTAGCCTTCAAGTGGATAATATTAATGCGCCACCTAAGAAACCCCTTGACATCTTCAAACAACCCTTTCCTAATCAATCAGCCAATAATAAAACTCCACCCCCACATTAAACCACCTAATGCTCATACAATTAATACTATAGACCAAAATCCAACCCCATCACCTACACCCATCATCTCATCATCCATTGCATCTACCCCTATTACGGGATCTTCCCCTACAATCACAATCTCATCTACTTCTACACCCATCATATCAACATCAACTATAACTACAACTATGACATCAACATCAACCTTGACCATACCTACTTCTCCATCCACATCATCCATGTCCTCATCCATCACATCTAGTCCTTCATCTACAATTACCTCAACGCCTTCATCCCACACATCTACATCTATTCCCACATCAATCACATATGCTATTATGACTATACCTACATCAACATCTAAATCTATGTCCATATCCATACCACCTCTTGAATCATCCACCATGCAAACATCCACACTCAATACATCTACAAATGATACTCTCACTTCATCTACAACTCCAATCATCCCTACACACACCAATACTAAATCCACACAATCTACCACCCCTTTAGATCTTGTTAAACACATCATACAAAATCCACTTCCACCGTTGATATCTACAACCCAATCCACATCACTTAATCCTAATCCCATAGATCCTCTAGTTAAAATAGTCATCATCCTTGCCAAGGGTAAATTATCACAATCAAAGTCTAAAAACCATGGCATGCCCATCCAAAAATACCTTACACATCTACACAAAATGTTGGAGCTCCCTTCTCCCAATACTAACCCTCCTAAGCAATCTAGTATCACATCATCACTCTTAGGAGCATCACCTTCCATTTTAGGGCCAACCCCTTCATCTAAATCCAAGTTGAAACAACCTAATCCTTCTCCCAAATCATCCAAATCATCTACATCTCCCATCATCAAGTCAGAATCCAAGTCATCCAAGTCACCAATAATCAAAATTGAAACCAAGACACAAGCACCTTCGTCTTCTACCAAGTTCGAAACGGAATCAAAGACTCTCAAAAAGCTTCATCAAAGAAAACCTTCTTCATCCACCTTTCTTAAAGCCATCTAAAAAAAAATCATCTCCAACTACCCCCATTGGGTCTTACACAAAATTCTTTCAATGCCTACTTCAATCATCTGCGATCACTCTTTCACATTTCAAACCTTTTGATCCACGTGGCCCAAGACCTTCATGGTTTTATTATAATCTCATTTGTTCATACCATCACACACCAAGACATGATACCGAACATTACAAAGCCCTAAACTATTATCCATGACCTTATCAATGAAGATGACCTCCTTGTTAAAGAGGACCACATTATTCCTTCTATCAAATCAACTACCTCACTCCAAAATTTATCCACTAAAATTTATAAATCTCCTCATTCATCTAAGACTTACATTGTCATCCCTCCTTCAACTTCAACCTCTCCCAAAAATTTCCTCTCTATTCATTAATGTTATTCGGTCACAAACCATTCTCATCCCCATGACTTCTAACCACCTAATCAATCAAAATCAAAAGTGGTGGTCACCGCTCCTTCTAAAGAGGCTACTCAAACCCCTTCTTCATCAAGACACAAGGTATCCATCTTAGCCGCCCTCGGCTGCGGTTATTAAACAAAGTGTTATGAAAAATTTCTAACAAGCCCCAGTTAAGTCATGTCCCTTTATGAGCTCATCTATAGCTCTCTAGATAATAAACAAGCCCTCATTGAAGCTATTAAATGTATCCCTACTCATAATGATGAGGAACAACCATTCACATCACTTGTTGGAGCACTTTGGATACTTTTACTTTCATATCCTTTGATGACATCAAGATCCCCGATATATCAACTAAAGAGCATGAACTTCCCCTCTTCATCACTGTGCGTATTAATGACACTTTCATTCATTGTTCTATGATTGACAATGGATCTAGCATAAACATTATCTCATCTCATACCTTTGATCAACTCAAGCTCCCTAATTCCATTATCTCCCAATCACTTGTTTTCCTTCAAGAATTCAATGATGCTATTGCCCCCACTTTAGGCACAAGTATTCTTCCTATCTCTTGTACTAGTGACGTACTCCTCCATGAGATATTTTATATCATATAGGGGAGTTATAATAAAATATCATCCTTAGACGACCATGGATTCACACCATGCGTTGTGTTCCTTCCACCCTTCATTGATGCATTAAATATGAACATGGGGAAGATTTTAATTCTCCCCACATACATTCCCCCATTTAAAGAATGTCACATGACTTACCATCTAAATGATGTGATAATCCCTACACAAGATTATTTTAAAGCATCCACTAGTTCATCCATCTCTGCATCAAAACTTCCGAATGATGACTCTTTAGACAAATTAATGGATTGGCTCTCACTAGGGAGTTTCATCTCGTCACACGCTTAACGCTCTTCCCACGCCTAATCGAATCGGTAGACCCGAAAAAGTTCCTATGTATCAACCTCATGTCAGGTATGTCATTCCTTTTGGTCCACCTCATCTTCACACCAATCTCATCTATGGTGGCATTGATTACCCTTCCTCCCACATCAACTCTGAGCCACAAAATGTTGTCATGTAAATGTGTAATAAGGAAATTCTCAATTTTTGAGCATGACAACCATACCCTACCTGAAAATTTTACCTAAAGAACATTTTGAACCCTCCTTCATGTCACCCTAATCCTTGAGTTAGTGTCCCCATAGGTGATTTAGGGATACCCAGTCATTCCAAGTGTTTTTCAGGGCAGGATCCATCATAATAAGCCTTTGACAAGTTTGGGAAAGACCATGTTCTGACCTTCTTGAAGCTAGTGCACTCTCCCTAGAGCGGAAAGAAAGGCCTAAATTGTCAAGGAGGAATATTGGAGAATTAAATAATTTTTCAATCAGTTTTGGATTGTTTTTGAAGATTCACAATTTTTGAGAATGTTCGGTAAAAGTGAGTCTTGGAGGCCTAAGCAACACATAGTGAAAAAACAACCCCTGAGCTTTGGGAGGTGATTTTGGGAGTTCCGGAAGGAATTAAGAGTAAAATGATATATCATTGGAAAGGTAATTTAGAGATATAATAGATAGTGAAATAATATTCTTCACAAAACCTTGGAGCACTATGTAACCATCCAACTTTTCTCATGCACAACCTCAAATCCAGAACAAAAATCCATAATTTTAGGGGCTAAATGGTGGAATAAAGGTCTGAAAGTACCACCATTGGATTAAAAGGACATTTTAAGTCAATATAATATAAAATTTCATCAAAAATCTCCTCCTGGAACTCAAGTTATGGTCTCGACAAGTTGCTCTCTAATGTGCATTCTCCAACAATTAACCATTTTCTGAGTCAAAAACCCAGCCAATCAGAATGTGGCACACTTTTTTGCACCAATTGCACCAAATATTTGGTGTAATAGGTGCAAGAAAATGTGCCCCAACCCAATTTTAGCTCCTGGACCCTCAGATGACCAAGTTTTAGCTCCTGACTGCAAAATAAGCCCTTCAAGCTTCATTTCCAAGTCCTTGCTCCAATCAACCACACTCCGCCACATGGCCCATTCAGCATAGTGCACATGTTTTTACACTAATTTAACCAAAGCTTTGTTTAACAAGTTCAATAAAATTCACCCCCATCCTCCTTATCCCTCAATTCATTTTTGAATTTTGATATATAGTCATAAAGCATTTGGGATTTATAATTAGGAGTGAATAAAGTATTATTAACACATAAAATTATGCTCAAATTATATATGAAAAATAAAACATGTAAATGGTAATTACAAAAACTTCACTCCTCCTCTTCCATGAGCATCAACCCTTTTTTCCTCCTATTTTCCTTCTATTCGAATGACTATCCCAAGGATAACTAACTTCTCTAACCATCATCCTAACTAGGCTTCACTAACTTGTAACTTCCTTGAGTTAAGGACTAACATAGAGTTATGTCTTTCTTACATGTCTCAAGGACCCAAAGATGAGTTATACATCCTTTATTCACTTAACTTGACACTCCTACATACTTACCAACTCATATACAAAACCAAAATTGGCTCAAACTTATCTCTTTTGTGGTATACACACAGTGTGTATACCACATGATAATACAAAGGTCCAAGTATGTGAGACAAATAAAATACAAGTATATGTAAATAATTAATGAATGATCATTCATTAATAAATGAAAGGGGGTTATGGTATGACTATTTCAATTTATAATTAAATTTAGCACAATGGATTTGGGTTGTCTATAGTTAGTACCACGAATATATGGACTATATCCTTGAGATGGATGAAGAGAGGTTCATTGTCCTCAAATTTGAGGTACTCTTTTACATATGAATGCACATAATCCACAAGTGTATTATCATTGATTTTTTAGTATTTAAGACCTAAAGTGATGTTAAAAATGTCCTTCACAACTTGTTTACCTTCTTTCACCTTCAAAATTACACTCCGAAGAAAGTAGCCAACACTCTGAAGCAACTAGACTATACTCTGAAGAAAATACCCAACACTTAAAATTATATCTAAACAACAATAACGTAAACTACAATATTAAATATTAAATTGTGTAGTATTATGTTGGGGTGTGGAGCCTTTTTTTGGTCTTCTAGAATCAACTTTGAAGTGTTGGAGTTCGAACAGTTAAGTTTGGAGACTTCAAGAGCATTCTGCAGCTTGTGTGCTATTTTTCGTGTTGCATATTTGCTTTGTTAATTTGTTGTTAATTGGCGGTTAACTAGGTTGTCACATTGACAATTTTTCCAGCCATAGGAAGTTGAGAGGTTATGAATTTCTAACTTCTAAGGTCAGCTATAGAACTTCCTAGAAGGATTGTAAATAGAGGTGTTAGGGGCGTCCTAATGTATCTTGAGTGATCAAAAGGTTCTTGAGTCTTAGAACATCAAGAGGTGATCAAGAGTGATCAAGGTTGAGCAATTGGGTGTTAATTGTGTCTTAGATGTGGTTTAACATGTTTGAGAATTCATTATGAGTTAATGAGTGATTTTTGTGCAATTGAATCGAGAGAATATTGTGAGAGTTGGTTTTACTCTTGTTAATAAAACTTGAGCAAGTTCTTGGTAGACGTAGCCCACATTGGGTGAACCACATTAAATCTTGTCTTCTCTTATTTTGTGCATTATTTATATATGTTGTTATATGTATGTAAGTACAATTATACTAAATAGTTTCCTCGCTACTATGATTTAAGGAATTGTTTGGGCATATTTTTTTTTCTAATTCCTAAAAACTGGTATTAGAGCTTTGGTGGTTATTTTTCTAAATTGGTGAATCGTAGAGAAAGTTTAACTTGAGTGAGAGCTATGGTAGATGAGGGTAGATCAAGGTTTGAGAAGTTCAATAGGTAGAACTTTGGCTTTTAGAAGATGTAGATGGAGGATTACTTATATCGAAGGACCTCCATGTTCTTTTGGCTAGAAAAGTAAATAAACCTACAACCACAAAGGATGAGGATTGGGAATTCTTTGGATAGAAATGCGTTTGGAGAAATTCAGTTGTCTTCTATCTTCGGTTGCTTTTAACATATCGCAGAGAATACCACAAAAGGTATCATGAATGTGTTGGGAAGTTATATAAAAACTCTCTATCTCTAATAAAAAATATTTTTGATGAAAAAATTATTTAATATGAAAATGTCGATAATGGTTCTATTGTTGATCATTTAAACAAATTTAATATGGTTACAAGTATGTTAAACTTGGTGAAAATTGACATTGATGATGAGGTAAATGATTTATTTATTTTTTGCTCCTTGCTAGATAGTTGGGAAAGTTTGGTTATGGTTGTAAGTAATTCGGTCTCTAGTAATTCAAAGTTGAAGTTTGAAAATGTGATAGGTGTGATCTTGAGTGAGGAAATGTGAAGGAAGAACTCTAGGTATTCTTCTACTTCTGGAAATGCTTTGATGGTGGAGAGTAGAGGAGACAAAAGAATAGAGGGAAAGGTAACCGTGGGAATTCAAATGATCGCAGAAGGTCAAAGTCCAAGAGCAAGTTGGAATGTTGGCACTGTGGGAAGGTTGGTCATGCTAAGAAAGATTGTTGGGCTCTTTGGGATAAGAAGAACAAGAAGGAGGAAACTAAGGAGGTAAATGTGGCAGCATGTGATGTTTGTAAGGATGCCTTAATTATTTCTTTAGATAATATTGCTTGAGTCTTGGGTGTTAGATTCAGGGATTCTTTCCATGCCACCCCACATAGACTTTACTTTAGTGAGTTTGTTTAAGGTGATTTTGGACATGTATATCTTGGTGATGATGAACCATGCAACATAGTAGGGAAGGTTGTGTTCGGTGAAAATGTAGAATGGGAACACATGGCTACTTAAGGATGTCGGGCATGTGCTTAAATTTGAGTCAAAACTTGATATCAACAGTCGGTTGGGTAGTGATGGTTGATCATCGGTTTACAATGAATTGTTGTAAGGTTTCCAAGGGAGATCTTGTGGTTACAATATGTAAGAAAAATAGTAATTTGTGTTTAAACAAGTGGTGTGATTATTGTAATTTAGTTATTGTAGATGGAGTTGTAACTTTGTGGCACTAGAGACTCATTCATATGATCCAAAAATCATGTAGATTCTAAAGGAAAGGTTACCCCGATTAAAGGAGTTATATTTGGACTTTTTGAGGACTTTGTTTATGGGAAATAGAAGTGGGTGAGATTCCTCAAGGTTGGACCTACCAGAAGGAGGGTAAGTTGGAGTTGGTGCATACAAATGTATAGGGGCTAGCAGAGGTAAACTCTATTAGTGGTTCATGTTATTATGTCACTTTCATTGATGTTGCAACTAAATTTTTTTGGGTATATTGAATTAGAAAGAAATTTGATGTGTTTGAAAATTTGAAAAGATGGAAAGCCTTGGTTGAGAATGAAACATGCCTTAAGATGAAATGTATCAAGTTGGATAATGGAGGGGAGTATTACAGTAATGAATTTATTGATTACTTTTTGGTAAATGGGATCCATAGGCAAAGGGCGGTTCCAATGACTCCATAGGAAAATGAAGTGTCAAAGAGAGTGAATAGGAAAATCATGGAGTGTGCTAGGTGCATGAGGTTACATGTAGGGATGCCACTCATGTTTTAGGTAGAAGCGGTGAGCACAACTATTTATCTGATCAATAGAGGACCCTTTATGGCTTTGGATGGAGGTATATCCGAGAAGGCTTGTTTTGGTAATAAAATTGATTGCTCATTTCTTAGAGTATTTGGATGTGGGGTATTTGTTCACATTGATAAAGATGATAGGACCAAGTTAGAGGATGAGTCTGAGAAATGTAAATTTGTTGGATGTGGTGAGGATGACTTTAGTTTCCATGTTTGGAGTCTTAAGGATAAGAAAATATTTCAGTCTAGAGATATTATCTTTAATGAAAAATTCATGTATAAATATCAGCTTTCACGGAACAAAAAGAGGAGTCAAAGAAATAATACACAGCGTTAGAGGAAATTTTAAATGCTAAGGTGTCCAAGGGGCTGATTTAGATGTAACATGTTCTAGCACAACTATTTCGGGAGCCTACTCATCAGAATCTCAAACTCCCGAGGTAAGAAGGGAACTGAACATTTTACTGTCTTTGAGTTACTTATTGCTCACTAAAAATGGAGAGCCAAAGTTCTTTGAGGAAGCAGTACAGGTAGATACTAGGAAGAAGTGGGAGTATACCATGGATGAAGAGCATAGATATCTTATGGAGAACTAGACTTGGGATATGGTGGAGCTACCCGAGGGAAAGAGAGCATTGTAGAACAAGTGGGTGTATAGAATCAAAGAGGAAGATGGAGGTAGAAAAAGGTACAAGGCTCGGTTGGTGGTCAAGATATTTGCACAGAAGAAAGGTATAGACTTTGATGATTTTTTTCTCTTGTTGTTAAAATGACCTCTATTATGATTGTTCTTGGTTTAGTAGTAGTAGAATACTTGCACTTAGAGTAGTTGGATGTGAAAACTACATTCCTTCATATTGATTTAGAGGAAGAATTTTATATGTAGTAGCCACATGTTTATAAGGTCAAAGGGAATGATAGGTTAGTGTGCAAATTGAATAAGAGCTTGTATGGCCTAAAACAAGCTCCATGGAAACGGTACAAGAAGTTTGGCAGGTTTTATACAGATCAAGGTTACTCCAGGTGTGACTCAAACCATTGTGTGTACATCAAGAAGTTTCTTGATGGTAGTTATATTATTTTGTTCATGTATGTGGATGATATGCTTGTTGCAAGGAAGAACATGTAAGAAATAAAGGTACTCAAGAAGTAGCTAGGTGACTCCTTTTCTATGAAGGATTTGGGGTCAAAAATAAAATCCTTGGTATGAGAATAACTCATAATAGTAAGGAGATGAAGTTGGTATTATCTCAAGAAGAGTACATAAAGAAGGTCTTGGAGAGGTTTAGTATGCAGGATACTAAACCGGTTAGTACTCCTTTCGCATGTCACTTTAAATTATCAAAGGAGTAGAGTCCCAAGATTAAAGAGGACAAAATCTAGATGTTCAGTCTACTGTACTCATCGGTGGTTGGAAGCTTGATGTATGCTATGGTATGCACTAGGTCTGATATTTACCATGCAAAGGGGGAACAAAGTGAGAAAGTTTATGAGTGATCCAAGTAGAGAACACTTTGGCAGGAAGTGAAGTGGATCCTTCAAGATTTGAGAGGGACCATGGGAACAACATTGCATTTCTTTGGATCGACACTAAAATGTGTGGCTATATAGATTCAAACATAGTAGGATATTTATACAACAGGATAAGCATAACAGTTATGTATTTACGGTTGGTGATACAACATGCTGATCTGTATTTCATAGTTACAAAAAGGTTGTGGTTTTTCAACCACAGAGGCCGAGTATGTTTCGCATTTAGGAAATAAAGGAGACAATTTGGATAAAATATTTTATTGATGAGTTGGGGCATAAGAAGGAATTTGGGAGACTACACACTATTAGTCGAGCGTTATTAATTTGGTGAAGAACTCCGATTCCACTCTAGGATGAACCACATTAAGTTGAGATATCATTTCATCAAGGAAGCTTTGGAAGAAGGTAAGTTGAATTTGGAAAAGATTCATACCATTTAGAATCTGTGGATAAGATGACCAAGGTGATCATAAGGGATAATTTGAATTTTTGTTCAACTTTGGTTGGCCTTCATGGATGAAAATAAAGGGTTGAAAACTTTGCTCAGTGGAAACAATCTCCAAGTGGGATATTTTTGGGGTGTGGAGCCTATTTTTAGTCTTTTGGAATCAACATTGAAGTGTTGGATTTATAACCGTTAAGTTTGGAAAATTCAGGATCATTCTACAATCGTGTGTTGTTTTTCATGCTACTTATTAGTCATTAATTGGAAGTTTTCACAATGACAGCTTTTCCAGAGGTGGGAAGTTAAAAGGTTACAAATTTCTAACTTCTAGGGTCAGATTTAGAACTTCCAAGAAGGATTGTAATCTTATAAATAGATGTGTTCGGGGTGTCCTAATGTATCTTGAGTGATCAAAAGGTTCTCTTGTCTTAGAACATCAAGAGGTGACCAAGGTTGAGGAATTGGGTGTCAATTGTGTCTTAGATGTGGTTTAACATTTTTGGGAATTTTTCTATGTGTTCATGAGTGCTTGTTGTGCAATTGTAAATGAGAGAATACTGTGAGAGTTGGTTTTACTCTTGTTAATAAAATCTGAGCAAGTTCTTAGTGGAAGTAGCTCACATTGGGTGAACCATGTTAAATATTGTCTTGTCTTATTTTGTGCATTATTTATATATGTTGTTATATTTTTGCAAGTGCAATTATGCTAAATAGTTTCCTACTTTTGTGATTTGAGGAATTGTTTCCACATATTTATTTTATAATTCATAACTCATTATTCATAACAATTAAAATTTGAAATCAATTGACATATTGAACATCTCAATAACCTGACATATCTATGTTCATGACATATGAACTACAGTAGACTATACTCTAAAGAAATTAAACTATACTCGAAGAAAGTGTAGTAAAACATCTATGTCCTATAAGAAAATTATCTTAAAAATTATTGAATACATTTTTTCCTTTTGACGTATGGGCATAAAGCATTTGAGATTTCCAATTAGGAGGAGTGAATAAAGTTTTATTAACACATCAAATCATACCTGAACAACAAAACATGTAAATGTTAATAACGTAAACTAGACTATTAAATAGTAAATTGTGTAGCATTATACATAACAATTAAATGTTGCAATTAATTGACATATTGAACATCTCAATAAGCTGACATATCTGAATAAAGTTTTATTAACACATCAATTAGTAGGTTCATAACATGTGTTTATAATAAACCACCCCTAGGCATCCTTTACCTTATTACGAAAGGAAAGATCGAGGCTTCCTTTACCTTCTTACAAAATAGAAACCCTTGCGTTAAAGCATACTTGTTACCCTTGCTTTGGATTATGCCCTAAGCAATCTTGCTATGGTCTATATTCAATATTGCTTCAGATTATTCCCTACACTATTCACTATCATTCTAGCTGTGTGTATCCCTTTCCCAGTTTAGAAGAATGGGGCATAAAAAAATTTAGAACCAGAGTCCACATCCATTTTATTGCGAGATAAAAAAGTATCAGAGCTATTTGAAAAGGCAGGATGGTTGGAATTCATGAAGAAATTTGAAGGCTATAAGGAAGCAGTAGTGGAATAATTCATCAAAAATTTCAAGGGAAGGTCTTCGAGGTAAGAGGCATGAATATTACTGTCAATAGTAAGATCATTAGTGAAATTTCAGGGATTCCTTGTGAAGGGTTGTAGATTGCAGGAAGGTCTACATATAAAGACCTAATTCAATTTTTTCATGACCATGGAGAGCTTGAACTGCAATTGGCACTTAATAATGCAAAAATGTCAAAGGCATTAGGAGGGATACAATTATTGAACCCTATGGGGCAGCCACCTTTTGGATAGTGAAGTATTTCACTTGTGAAGGTGAATACAATGTCCTAGGAGGTGATACAATGTGGATTCTTATTCATTTGAAATAGGGTTTGCACAAACCAGTGCATCGAGTCAATTTACCTCAATATCTGTGTGACAACATCCTTAATATAGCCACTAGATATAAAGAGAATAAAGGATCAGTCAAGCATCATGGTCTTTGATGCAAGAGCATCACCATGGAGCATTAGAGCACAAATGAAGTCTGAATAAGCCTATGAAAGGAACTAGGTGCAAACTAGGAGTTGTCAAAGTCTTCTTGCATCAACCATGTCATTGTTCAAATTCATATTTGTATGTGCATTGTTGTAATAAAGGTGAAAATTGAAGGAGTGTAGGATGAAGACCTGGAAGGAATTCACAAGCATCGAATAGTTGCACTTCACCAAAGTGTAGGAGTTGCGAGATTAAAGCAAGAAAGCTTTGTAAAGTAATGTGCATGCATATGAGAGCTCAAGATTCGAAAAGTGGAGTGGAATGGAAGCCTTAGCTTAGCTTGTATTGGCTTAACATAGATCAAAAGAGATGGTGTACATATAGGGGAGTGAATGTGTAACTCCCATGTAAGAGAAGATTCCTCCATAATGGAGAAGAGGAGTTACTTTCCCAAATGGGAATGTAACTCCTATGACACACTTACACATATGACAGATTCTGTAAGAGAATCTATCATAACTAAGATGACACCTAGATCCATGTCCACCTAAGTGAGATGACTCACCCGGTGAGGTGGAATAACACTAAATAAGTGAATAAATATACCACCTACACCAACACCCCCTTTATCGTAACTTAGGATGAGGTGGCAAGTCAGAAACGAGAAATGGGTCCCGACACAAAGCCTGATGAGGTACCCATGTACAAGAAGAAGATCCCAAGAAGTGAAGGAAAACCCAGTGGGAAAAACATCCACCACAAGAGAACAAAACACTCTCTAATCTAAGAAAGATGCCAAAAATGGGTCCCACCATAGATTTGAGCCCTCGAAAAGGTACCCATGTACAACGAGGAAATCTCTCAGAAAGAAGAAGAAGAGAGAAGAAGAGGGAGACAAGAGGAATGCAGAAGATGCCATGGACAGATTTGAACTTTGCAGCTCTAAGAAGTCTCCTAGAAGAATGAAGATGACGAGATCCTCTGCCTCTAGACTGAAGAAGAGCCACCCACACCGAATGTGTGCCTACCCTTAGGAAGGATAGAAACGACGTGTTGGAAGTCCGCCCACTCCACAAAGGAAACTGAAGGCAACAACATGAAGAACTCTGAGTCTAGTCCATGAAAGTGTGACATAGGTCTAGCAAATGAGCACCAAGGAACCAAAGGTAATGCCACGTGCGTAGAACTATCAGAGTGAAGAGGAACACCCACAGAAAGGATGTCCAAGTGATGTGAAGGGAACAAAACATCCTCCACAATAGAAAAGGGATCCACAACTGAGGGTGGATCAATGAAGGTCTCTAGAAATGTGGAAGTGACATGATTCCCGGAAGGGGCACTCCCAACAACAGAGATGATGAACTCCTCTAAAACACCTGTAGATGGATGAGGGACCTGTAGTGCATCACAAGTAGACTCTGAAAAAGATGACTAAGGTCAGGTAGATACTCATCCCAATGAGGGGGCTCAACAAACAGAAGAGCGATGTCAGATAGGTATGAGTCATCCAATGAAGGTAGAGGAGTGGAATGGGCCTCACACACTGGAAGTGGAAAGGAGGCTGGTGTAATGACGGTGTGAGACTGAGTAGAAGACTGCTCGATATCTGATGAGATGTGGGAAGTGTCAACACTCTCTGGAATAGTGAGAGAAAGAGGAGAAGAGTCCTCTGTAGTACTCTCGACATCAAACCTGGATGCACAATCCTCGTCATCAGAAGTAGAACCAAGCGAGCATGTGTCAGTGAAACTATCATCACACGAAGAAATGGAGGAGACAAATCAATCAACAACAAAAATGAATGGCGCAGATGTGAAGGGTCTCTATACAAGGATCAAGAATGCTCCAGGACACGGTGAGGTGGATCTAGAGTCTGCCACGTGAAACTAGAGAGAACGAGAGACATGCATCATCATGTGACCAAAGACATGGTCACAAGTGTTGAGGAAGTCCTCCAGATGACGATGATCAACAAGTGCAGGAACTAGCCCAAGCAAAAAGGGTAAGAGACCCTCGTGGGCGAAGTAACATTCCATGGAAGCACACCAGGCTGAATAGGTCTCTCTCCCGGTGAGAAGTGGCGGAGGCTGTAAGGCAATCCTATGGTGCTCACGTCTGGAAAGAGCACTCTCCATGATGAAAAATGCAAGATGCAAGGTGCACAAAAGTAAGATGTCGGACTCGGCCGATAATGCGTCTGCGTGTGTAGGCCCAAGAGTACAATCAACCCCCCAGAATATGGCACTTTATAAAAGTAGTGCATTTACAAAATTGGCAATGCCATCATGTAAAGTATGAAAAATCATGCAACTTTGACCAAGGAAGCACTAAAAAATGAGCAGTGAGTCAAAAGTTATTGCATTAAAATGATTCCCGCAACTGATGGAAAAATGCACTAGATGTTGCAAACGCATTAAAAAAGTGCTCAAAATGGGCAAAAGGGTGTCGTGTGGGTACTTGTTGGAAACGACATCAAATTTTAGGCATAGTTTGTTTTGACTTCGAGGGGGGATTAGCCTCCTGCCAACCCCGGACCTCGCCCTCCGTCTTCGACATGCGAATGAAGGACATAATAACAAGCAAAATACAACCTAAAACTTATTACAATGCCAATATAATGTTTTTAACCCAAAAACATCAAAAAATGGGATTGTTTTAACCACCCAACAATGTCTAAAAGGGATGGGCCCACGTTGTCAAGTCATGGAGTTGTTGGACCAAGATGTTGGGTGCACCAAACCGAGTTGTGCAAGAGTTGTGTCCACATGTTGTGTCGAGCTGACATGGCTCATGCGGCTGAGTTGGATGATGCCATTACCGGATTGACGCAACTGAGAAGCACCCAGTCTAGTCGAGCAAAGTCGAGTTAACTACCTGAGTTGTGCAAAGAGCCGAGACAGTCAGTGTTGGAGTTGACAGTGGCTAGTGCAGCCGAGAAGACATGTATCCACTGGTTTTGTCAAGCTGAGGACTGGAGATGTTTCCAAACTGCATGGGTTATTATCTAGAATTTGGCTGACTTGGCCATTACCAATCTCCACGTGCCGGTGAGAAACCACCAAAAAAAAATTGTAGAACGGTTGTAGTAGGAGCTCCGCTTTGTGCATGTCGGGTTGGAGTTGGTCTCAAGCAGTGACCAAAAAAATGTGCCAGGGTTTGAAGAGGACTGAAAAACGTCCCAGAAGGTCGGTGAGAATTTAGGAGCTCAGACGGACTGCAATCAAGTGGGAAGCACAAGAATGCAGGAGCTTGGATGGACAAAAGCTTGGCGAGAATAATCCGAGGCAAAAAAGGAACACAGTGAACTGATCGCATGCACAGAGCTGAGCTGAGGAGCAGGAATGGAAGGCGAGCCAAAGGTAAAGCCAACACGTGAAACAACATCCAAACACGAGTGAAGCAACACGGGATGCAGATGGGTTTTCCAGCTAAAGCATGGAACAAATTTGAAGTAAGGAACAAAGAATGAAAGGTGAGTCACGGCAGAAAAGAGCTCGATGCGCGGCAGAGGCAGTGCAAGTTACAAGGTACGAACCAACACTCAGTATTCACGAAAACTAATGCCAACAAAATGAACTTCCAACCAATATGTTAAAAAACTGATACCGAGCAAGGAAATGTAGAGCCGCTGACCACTGAAACGAGGTAGTCACAAGCACGAGCATATCAAATGAAGAGTGAGCTATCAACCTTCAAACCTATAATATGCTGAAACTTGAACACCACAAAATGCCTCCAAAGCATGCATGCAAGGCCATTGAACACTTGAAGAGCATAAACACCTAAAAATACACCCACAGAATCTCAAAATATGCAAGTAGAGCACATGCAAAAGCGAGAGCTTGCACAAGCAACTACATGGTGGAGCAATGATGGTGAGCAACGTGATTCCGGTCCCCATGCTCTGATACCATGAAGGAGTGTAGGACGAAGACCTGGAAGGAATTCATGAGCATCGAATAGTTGCACTTCACCAAAGTGTAGGAGTTGCGAGATTAAAGCAAGCAAGCTTTGTAAAGCAATGTGCATGCATATGAGAGCTCAAGATTCGAAAAGTGGAGTGGAATGGAAGCCTTAGCTTAGCTTGTATTGGCTTAACATAGATCAAAAGAGATAGTGTACATATAGGGGAGTGAATGTGTAACTCCCATGTAAGAGAAGATTCCTCCATAATGGAGAAGAAGAGTTACTTTCCCAAATGGGAATGTAACTCCTATGACACACTTACACATATGACAGATTCTGTAAGAGAATCTATCATAACTAAGATGACACCTAGATCCATGTCCACCTAAGTGAGATGACTCACCTGGTGAGGTGGAATAACACTAAATAAGTGAATAAATATACCACCTACACCAACAAAAATACTTGTAGTAAAGGTAAGTTGTCAAGTTGATTAGGTATGGGAGGTTGATTAAGAGTGCATGATTCATCATATCTTCATGATCTATGAAGGAGGAATGGAAAAGTCTACAAAAATATTGTGTATGACCCTTAAAGGTCATGTTTTACCAACAAACTCCTTCATTTGTGTTGTATGGTTAGAAGTATCACTCAAAAATAGGGATTAGGCCTAGATAATGTCTTCAACAGCTATGTCTAGCTATATACAAGCAATGAGCTCAAATTCATCATGATATAGGACAGAAAATTGTGTTTTTAGAATAGAGGAAGTTGAGTTTTGGTGAAAAAATGCAATAAATCAGTAGGAAAATTATGTAAAAGAGTATGTTTGTATGTGGAATAAATGGAAAAAAACTATTTTTGGCTTCACAGACCCTCAATCTTCTCTCATGGTATGTGGTTGACATGGTCATAATGATTTTGCATGAAATATGGATGGTTCTCGTGATTTTTACATGTTCTTATCGAATGTGCTAAGAACTATGCCAGACACTAAACTTAAAACCCTCCCTGATATTTAAGTTCTTCAATTCCTTTGACTACTAATATAGATAGGTAGTGTAGGTGATATGGATTGAGAATATAATTTTTATAAGTCTTGAAATGTTTGTCAATGAACTATACAACAATTCCTTCCTTCTCGGCCTCGAAATAGGACTTCTCATAACTTCCGACTATATGTGTGAATTGAGATGGAAATTTCAAATTATCTCTGTCTTAATATGAATAGAAGGCCCTCCAAATTTTGAGATGATTGTATTGGTGTATTCAAATATCTTCTTAACAGTAATTTTGAGCTATCAAGAGAATGTACATTGCACAATTTTCAAAGAAATAAAGAGAAATTTCATTATAAACTGATAAGTCATGACCCTAACTTGGGTATGAAGGTAGAATATAGAAAAATTAATGTTTTTCAAAGATATTAGGGATAAATCTATCAAGAAAAGGCCTTCATTTCAATAAGGAACTGATCGTATAACCGGTAAACTGTACAAAATCATAGTGAAGGGTCACTAGAGAGGTAATTGAGCCAAATAACCATAGAAAATAGTATGTGAAGCTTATAGACATATAATATATGATGATGAAGTGGGTTGGAAGAACATGGTTCCATACCATGGAAGGCTTATACTTGAAATCTAGGCCTTATTTTGAGTTAAGTAAGGATCTAAGAAGCCTTGGGGCATAATCTTAGCCAAAAAGGAGGTAAAAAGTGCTCGATCACTCATTGGTGGGAATGATATTTCAAGATGATAGTAATAACATGACAAGGAATTTTATACAAGATATTAAGCCTCCACTTGCATTCAAAGTTTGGGTTAGACATACAAGAGCTATGAGGAGTTTGAGACAGAGCAATAGGAGAATAGAGTGAAGACCAATGCTATAAATATGCATGAGGAGCCTAAGCATGTAATAATATGCCTCCAACATGTATGATGAGGTAGGAATGGTCTTATGATCCTATTTGTCACATGAATCCATTTTAAGGTAAGTATGAACTAGGAGAACATAAGAAGCATGTGTGTATAAAGCTCAAGAGTGAATTTTATAGTACGTTATTGTCTTCTCTATATGAAGATAGGGATTTGAACACATATATCTAAAGGAATAAGTGATTACCATTTGTTCAAGAGGATAATTAATAACCTGTATATGCCAAGTGATCATCCAGATGAGACTTTGAAACCAAAATTGGAATGTAAGGAAAAACATAATAGTATTGACAAATATGATGGATAATTGTGACATTTCATGCAAATGGAAAGAGGATATGAGATAAATTTAAGGTCAATTAACACCCATTTGGTTGATATCAATATACTTTTCATTATCTCCCTCAATATTTTTGAAATTTCAAGTTCTTAGTATTCATGCAAGCATAAAGTGGAGAGCTAAATTGTAGGGGCAGTATTGTCATGGTTAGTGAATGATTCTTCATTGTAACAAGATCCATACAAGAGCTAAGAAGGCACTTGAAGGTCCTAGAGTGAAGTCTATGTAGCATTTGGTGGAGAATTTTTCATTGGTTCAAAAGGTTACACTAGTGGAGTGAGAGAAGAAGAAGCCACCTAGGGAAGTTGAGAGGCACTTTGGATATAGCCTTGAGAAGGAGAATTAGATTGTATAAGAGGAGGATGGATTAGATAAGACTTGAAGGGTAATGAGAATAGAAATGGTAGTCAAGAATAATACTTAAAGTACTTGTCATTGTTTATATTCTTGGAAATCAAGACTTGTCATTGTAGTCAAGAATAATACTTAAATTACTTGTCATTGTTTATATTCTTGGAAATCAGTCTTAAATGTTGATTGGGACAAAGTTTGGTGTATGCAAACAATGAAGGATTAAAGGCAAGATGGCATTGAAAAGTCTATAACATGATATATGGTGATATGCATGTCAAGGTGGAATAGCTGAGAAAAGAAGTGCACCATCGATTTACCTAATTTGTCAACACTCCATCAAAGAGTAGAAGGGTAAAAAGGCTTGGAGAATTTTTTTGCAAGAGATAGGTAAAGTTCCCAAGAAATAGAGACATGGTATCTCTGAATCTATTGCACCAAAATGAACTCCATCCCTCACTAATCTTGAAGGATAATTAACGACACCTAGCATTGAACAGGGTGAGAAATATGGTACTGCATATGTTGGAAAAATTCTAAAAGAAAACAAAAATTTATGAAATTGGGAGAAACAACTAGAAAAAGAAAACCCAAATTGATTCTTCATGAGGATGAAGACGTCAAGGAGGTAGTTAAAATTTTGGGAAGCATAAATTCAGCTGAAGGAGAAATGGAAATCACTTGAACAAATGAGTCTTGACACTTTTCCACAACCATCTACTTCCACGAGGGAAATAGAAAAAGGAAAGGCTCTACTTATAAAAGAAGAACCTATATCTCCTACTTCACTAGGTCAGGGTGTTAAAGAAGATCAATTGCAGCATGTGATTCTCCTCTCAAAGCAAGAAGCAATCATCAAGCAGTAGCAAGAGGAAATAAAGTTTCTAAAAATAAAGGTACAATCAAAAGAAACCCTCATCTCTTCTTTACAATTACAAATTGAAAAACTTCAAATGCAATGCAAGGAAAAGGAAGAAACAACCCTTTCCAACACTAAAGTAAAAGTTGATAAGGAATTTCAAACTTCCATAAACATAGAGAGAGTTAGAAATGTGTGGGGTATAATTTGTAACAATTACAAAAATTTCATTCTCAAAATGAGACATTGAAAAATTAGTTGGAAGAGGAGAAGATGGAAAGGATAGAAATAGAAAAAGAAAAGGAAAAGATCAAAAAGGACTTACAGGTTGCCTGTGAAGTAGGGGAAAAATTTCTTGCATGCAAAAGACCTTCATTAGTATACAGTGATTTCTTGGAGGAACAATTCTACAAGTGGCAATTATCAAGAATAGCATGTGAATTTCCATTTGAAATAAACAATGACATAGACTTTTTGAAGGCATTTACAAGAAGCTCCACTTGAACATCAAAATCTCATGTGTGAATTCCACTTGTGTAATCTTATTTTGGGTCACATGTCATATTTTCAAATAAATCTCTTCATAGGGGAGTCCCAATTAAGAGCCTTTGCTTCTACAATGCAAAATCAAATAGAATGGGATTGAAGGACAAATGAGTATTTTGAGAAAGTGAAGGAAAATGTTCTATGCATGAGGCCTAAATTTCCCAAAATAGAAGATCAACATTTGACATTTAAGGATTTGTCCTATATGCCTAATATTCATGAACATCATACTGCTAAGCTAAAAGAGAGCATTGCAAGTGTTCACAAATTCCTTCTTGAAACAGAGTTTGCAAAATCATTGGCAGCATGCAACAAAAGGTGGGATACATTGAACCTTCCCTTGAAAAGGAGGGAGGTAATTTCACACACAAATCTAAGGTGGTCCATGAGAAGAGCTATGGAATTTACAAGGATGATTCCAAAATTTGTCAAACAAATAGCAAAAAATGGATATGAATGTGGTTTAAACCGCCACTTATTCTTTGCCCCATGCCTTCTTGGAAAACATAATCATAATTTTAATGGACATGTCTGTAAATTTTTCCTTTCTACTTTATTTGGCGTCACGTGATGTTTGTAGTATTTGAATGATCTTTCCAATTGGACTAATTTGTACAATAGAGTATTAGTAGTGAAGTTTCTCATAGCAATTGAAGAAGTTTCCCATAACATTTTAGAAAGTATGCCGTAAATGCTTTATGTGGTAGGTGTTATGCTAAAGGATCTTGCATTCTTATCCTTCTCTTTGCCTTATTTTTGTTAAGTTACTTGTTGCAACTCTTACCCATTTTTAAATCCTTCAATAATGTCCTAGCTACAAATAATTCTTCACCCTTCTCATATTATTTTCCACATGGAAATACATTGTGAAAGGTTTGAGGAATGATTGATAGGTTTTTTTTTGTTGCACTAGATTAAAGAGGATGAATTTTTATAGTTAATTTACATTATTGCAAGGAGAGATAATATCAATTGATTTTAAAGATCTTGAATCTCAATGGTTTAAACCATGTTATACACATTATTGTCTTGGCACGTGAAACATCTTTCAAGATTTGAATTGATATTTTTGTGAAGCTATGAGTAATACATAGCCGTAATAAAATTTATAGGTCTTAAACACAACTTTCTTGAATTTCATAATTGTTGAGGATTTGCATAGATCAAGAACATTATTTTGATAAGCATAGGAAGTGACCTATGCGGATTTCTATTTGGTTAGAATATTATCCATCACCCACTATTATAAGAAATCTATTTAGAAGGTTAAGAAAGTGTTGGGTATTAAGTTTGAAGGTTTTGGCTGAAGTATTTTGTATTTTATACCAAAAATCATTTTCTTAGGCAGTTTAGAAGCCCTCTTAGGGATTGTAAGATGAAGGTAGTTTGGAGACATTACACGTACATTCAATAAGAAAATTAAGATTTGTACTTTAAAGTAAGCTCTAGAAATTGGTACATAATATCTAATAAGCATAATAAAGGATAACTTGAAGGTTTTAAAGATTTAATACCACTCAAGAAGTCACTCACTCATATATTTCTTAGCTAATGGATATCACTAAAGAATCTATAGAAGCAATTAAAAAATAAGGAGAAGGAAAAAAAGCTATGATACACACACAAAATTATGAAATCTTCATTAACATCAACACTATGGAAGACTACAATCCGAAGAAAATAGCCTACACTCTGAAGTAAATAGTCTACACTCCAAAGAAAGTAGTCTACACTTAGAAGTAAGAAGATTATACCAAACATCTTAAAAACCGACATATCTCTCGAAGAAAGTAGATTATACTCCAAGCAAGTTGTGTAAAATAGGACACGAAGCACTGGAATTTTTTATTAATCATCAAAATCAATTTACAATAGATGGGCTGTAATTCTTATAGGAATTGAATAGCCATGTGTAGATAAATGAGATGTTGGATAGGTATAACAATAATCACAATAGCTTCCAAAATACATCCGAGAAGCAACATAAATTAAATATAAACAAATATATATTTTACAACTATGTAACCAATAAACCTATGGGAATAATATGAAAAATATAGTTTATAAAACCATATACCTACCCAACGACTAAGTACCTTAATGAATAATTAACTACCTAAGGTAATACAATGAATAAATTAACCTAACATTTCCCCCATTAATTTTGTATTGCCTCAAGGGATGAGGAGAGGAATTCTCTGAAAAAATCAAACTTGTCACATGCAAGTGACTTTGTGAAAATATATGCCCATTTTTCAGCTATTGGACAAAATTGAAGTTGTATATTGTGCTTCAAGACATGATCACATATGAAATGTACCTATACCTCAATGTGTTTTGTACTTTCATGAAAAAATGGATTATGTAAAAGTTTGAGAACACCTTCATTATCTACATACATGGTGGTCGGTTTGTTCCATGGTATTCCAAGTCCTCCAAGTATGTGATGTAGCCATATCATTTCATAGAAAAATTCTTCTGAACGATACTCACTTTCACGTGGAAGAACGAGAAACAAAGTGTTGTTTCTTGCTTCCATGTGATATTGGTCCAGATCCCATAAAGAACACAAACCCTGAAGTGGATTTTTTGTCATCAATGTTGCATGCATGATTTGAATTAGAATATTTTGAAAAGAAGAAGTTTTCATTCTTCTTGTATTCTAAACCAAGATTGAATGTTCCCTTGAGATATCTCAAGATGCACCTTGCATCCTTCCAATGAAAAAATTTGGGTTATTGTATGAACTCCTGGATAGATAACTCACTGCAAATATGATATCCGGTCTAGTGTAGGTCAGGTAAATGAGACTCCCAATCAAATACCAATAAAGAGTGGAATTTACCATAGGATATGGATCTGTGTTGGGAATACGAGACTGCAGAATAGTGCTATGATTTAATAACAAACAAAATCATGCACACATGATCTAAACAATTCCCCACAAAATCTACAGCAGTGGAAGTATAAACTAGAATAATCCAAATCACACAAAAGTACACACACATAACAAGCATGTACCATGGTTCACCCAATGTGGGCTACATCCACCAAAGATAGAGATCTCATATATATAATATAATAAGAGATTACAAACCAACTCTTCTGCACAAAAGTACATGTATCTCTACAAGAGTATCTCCTCCTCCCAGATCTCCAATTAGATCTACCTGAGTACACTAAACCATGCCTCCATACCACCACTTGTGTCTCCTCCAAATCTCTAACTAGATCTACCTGAGTGCACTACAACCATGCCTCTAAAAACCAGATCTCACATACCCGGCTACCACCGCATCCACATCTTTATGCAGCCCAAGCTCTCGTTGTATTGTGAATCTTCAAACAAGACCTCTAGAAATATATACTAATGTGTAACCCTAACCATGCACCAAGAAGTAAGTATCTCTTCCATCACTGCAACAAACTACAAACATGAAGACAACTTCCTCTACCATGCTAGATTCCTATGGATCAACAATACAACATGATCTCATAGATCTGCAATACAACATCTCATAACATGTGGATCTACAAGAATAATCAATAGCAAGATCTCACAAAAACCTTTGGATTTAACAAGAAGAAACCCTAAGTGCTTTACATATTATGCAAGCCATTACATGAGACTAAACAATATAAAGGAAATACAGTAGAAGATAATACCATCTTCTCACCAATAGTGTACCTGCACTTTCCTTCTGTTCAACTTCTCTCCATGAAAGCTCTTGTCTTCATGTAATCTACTTTTTCTTCTTCTTCTTCTTCATCCTTTCAACCAAGGATTATGCTCTTCTTCTCATCAACTCATCTAACTCTCTCTAACCCTAGTTTTCTAGCTTATATAAGCTTAGAAAACTTAGGGAAACTTAGCCATGAAATTACATCCAATAGATTTTCTTTAAAACAAAAACAATATTAAAACCCGTGACTTAAAAATAAAGTGCTTTACATAGGTAACTGATGCCGGTTAGACCTAACCATGGCCGGTTCCTCCTTTTCTTGACTAACATCGGTCCCACTATAACCGATTCCGGTTATTGTATTTCTAGTCACTTTCCATTACATGCTAACTGTGAAGCAATCTAGCTCCACAACCTAACAATATCCCACTTGGAGATAAATTGTTGAACCTCTGTACCTGTACCTATACATCACTATCCTCAACACACCATGAAGACCATCTATTCTTTCCTTCAACAATTCTCTCAAATAAAAATAAAACTAGGAAGATCAAACCATCTTCTCAAACCAAGAAGATAAAACCATGACTTACCAAACCTGCATGAAGCTATAACTGATCTCGTGACACCAAGCCTCAATCTCCCACTGAATCGTAACACCATACCAATTGTTGGTATTAGAAAAACAAGCCAACCTAGCTCCTCATGCAACAAGCCATCATGACTAACACACCTATAAGAGCTCCCACTCAAACTAAATTTCTGAGTCTCAATCTCATCTGTAGCCATATTTGTAAAACCAACCATGTTCTCCATCCATCTATCCATGTATCCATGCAACCACCAATGTAATTGACCAAGACAAGTCAACTGGAATATGCAAAAGCAAAACAAGATCTTGGGTAAATACAGCCCAAACAAGTTATACCTGCAACAATGGGTGATCAATCCATACTTAAAGAATCCAAACATTGCGAATCAGAATCCAACCCTACATAAACAACTAGCATGTCCAAGACAATCATCTGTAGATAACATCTCTCAAGGAGTAACATAGTAATCAAGAGGAAATACAAACATCCCCTACTCATGCTCAAAGCATCCATGTGCAAATCAAACATTTGCATCATCATAGACTCACAAAACTGAATCTATCCAACATGTACAAACTCACCATGTACATCCATCCATATCACCAGCTCTCCAGAAGCTCCAAGTCTACCACCGACTAACTCCAAAGCTGAATATGAATCTTGTGCTCATCAATGTCAATAACAAACATCCATGCTAAACCATGCCACTAATACCAAGTGCAAATACCAGCAAACATGTCATCAACATACTCTTACACAAACCAACTAAGATGAAAGCAAAAAATAAGGGAACCATCTAAAAATGGTAAATAAACATTGTTGTCAAACCTGTGACCAAACCGACCACAGTTTCCCCTAACTGACCACGGTCAACTCCTGACCGACCACGGTTACCAAATGACCGACCATGGTTAACCTTAACCGACACCGGTCTCTATAACAGTCAGATTTTCTCCTTTTTCACCCTTTAAACTCTGAAAATTTCTCTATCATCTAAAACCAACTGAATCTACCATCAATTGTCATCCCTAAGGAATATCCAGGCACCACAAAATAAACTAGAAGTGACATCACAAAGCAATAAACTCAAAATAACTACAAATCCATGACTGCCCTCCAAAACCAACTTGTGCCTCCTACCACTTTGAATAGTTGCAATCTCCTCTCATTCTGCATGTGCATCATGTATCCAATCCTACAATGCCAACAACCATGGCTTTCTCCCACTAACATGAAATCCCCAGCACTACCTCTAACACCAAGCTCAAAAGCTAATATGTCAGTGAGAAATAAAACTAGATGAAAGAACTATAAAATTGATTCCCTTTCTTCTCTGAGAATACTTCTACATCACAGAAGTTTGGACTTCTTGTGAAGTAGGTGAATCACCTTCTTTCATCCATATGTACTCAACATTTCTTGTTACCGAACTGTTTCTAACCATGACTTTTCATTAAGGATCTCATCCTTAGACTAGAAACCCTTGTCCTCAAGATTCCACACAACCAGGAAATAAAAGTCAAAGAAACCATGGTGTAAATTTGTGCACACAATCCAAACATAATATCGATTACTCCAAATGAAATAAATAATACATGAACCATATAGAGATACTTGACTCAAAGTCTCAATCAACTAAGCCGAGCCGACTCCATCCTCTTTCTGATCCAAACCTTGAAGTGATCTACACCGTCTCTACCATGTACACTCAATGCAAGAAACTTGATCCTCTAAACCAGGGAAGAAGAACCATCTCGCCCCCTCTTGCTACAAAAAACATTGTACAGATAAGTTTCCACAAAGACCAACCACGGTCATCCCTAACCAACCATGGTTAGATGACCGATATTGGTTCCCTCTCGACCAACCTCGGTTCTTAGACCAATGTCAATGCTTTGCTAGAATGAACCCAACACCACACAATTTGGCATAGCACACCACACCAGGTGCCTACTTCGACCGAAGCTGATAGTTGAGTGAGCCAGTCATTTCAAGAAGCATCCAAATCTCATACAAAAACAATACAACAAATCCATGCAATAAATTACATCAAGATGAAATACATCACCTTACCAACACCAAGATACTCAACCGCATCTTCAATTGAAGTACATGCTTCTCTGATGGAAGCCCCATCTTTGTTCTATGCTACTGCCTCTCTACTAAAGCCCATGCATCTAACTACACCAAGAATGCATACCTATTCCTTTTCTCTATCTAGATCTGCAATCCAAAACCATGCATGTGTAATTAAACCATACACTTAGAAAACAAGATACATTCCATGCATCTCTTCATTTCTTCAGATCTGTGATTTTCTGTTTATAACCAGGCTACTCAGTAACCGACCATGGTCACCCTGTAACCGACCATGGTCCTCAATAACCGACCACGGTCTCACCCTGCCGACGTCGGTTGCCACTTAATCAATGTTGGTCACTGTGTTCTCCAGCAACCTTACACTTCCAGCTCCCACTTGAGATTCAATCTCTTCCTGCGATTTTCACATTAGGAAAAATAAACCCTGCTCTCATACATGTCAGTAATAACTACTAACAAAACCATGAAGCAAACCCTTTCTCTGAAAACTAAAGCCATCACTCTGATACCAGTTGTTGGGAATACGAGACTGTGGAATAGTGCTATGATTTAATAACAAACAAAATCATGCACACATGATCTAAACAATTCCCCACAAAATCTACAACAGTGGAAGTATAAACTAGAATAATCCAAATCACACAAAAGTACACACACATAACAAGCATGTACCGTGGTTCACCCAATGTGGGCTACGTCCACCAAAGATAGAGATCTCATATATATATAATATAACAAGAGATTACAAACCAAATCTTCTGCACAAGAGTACATGTATCTCTACAAGAGTATCTCCTCCTCCTAGATCTCTAACCGGATATGATTGAGTACACTAAACCATGCCTCCATACCACCACTTATGTCTCCTCTATATCTCTAACTGGATCTACCTGAGTGCACTACAACCATGCCTCTCAAACATAACTAGATCTCACATACCTGAAGCTACCCTGCATCTACCACTTGTGTAGCCAAGCTCTCACTATATTGTGAATCTACAAACAAGACCTCTAGAAAGATCTACCAATGTGCAACCCTAACCATGCACCAAGAATTAAGTCTCTCCTCCATCATTGCAATAAACTACAAACATGAAGACAAATTCCTCTACCATGCTAGATTCTTATGGATCAACAATATAATATGATCTCATGGATCTGTAATACAAGATCTCACAACATGTGGATCTAAAATAATAAGCAATAACAAGATCTCACAACAACCTGTGGATCTAAAAAGAAGAAACCCTAAGTGTTGTGCATACTATGCAAGCCATTACATAAGACTAAACAATACAAAGGAAATACGGTAGAAGATAATACCATCTTCTCACTAAAATTGTACCTACACTTTCCTTCAGTTAAGCTTCTCTCCATGATAGCTCTTGTCTTCATGTAATCTACTTTTTCTTCTTCTTCTTCTTCATCCTTTCAACCAAGGATTATGCTCTTCTTCTCATCAACTCATATAAGACTCCCTAACCCTAGTTTTCTAGCTTATATAAGCTTAGACAAACTTAGGGCAACTTAGCCATGAAATTACATCCAATATATTTTCTTTAAAACAAAAACAATATTAAAACTCATGACTTAAAAATAAAGTGCTTTGCACAGGTAACCGTGCCGGTTAGACCTAACCGCGGCTGGTTCCTCCTTTTCTGACCAATGTCGGTCACATTGTAATCGATGCGATTCTTGTATTTCTAGTCACTTTCCATTGCATGCTAACTGTGAAGCAATCTAGCTCAACAACCTAACAATCTGAATGAGATAACTACAATCTATTCCCCATAGGTGTTGCAATAGGTGTGCAATCCATCATCCTGAATTTATTGAGTGTTGTCTTGGTATATTTCGATTGAGAAACAAATATGTGATTCTATTTCTGCCATACTTCCAATCCAAGACAATAATGCATTAGCTTGAGATCTCGTCATATCAAACAATCGGTTAAGATATTTCCTCATTGCATCGATCATCCTCACTGAACTACCAGTGATAACTAGATTATCGACATAGACAATGATAATCGCAATCTCCCCCCTTGCTTTTTAAGGTAGAGATTGGGATCGTATGGATTTCTAACAAATCCATGTTATATGAGATACTCATTAGTTTTGATGTACCATGCCTAGGGTGCCTGTTTGAGGCCATACAGAGATTTCTTGAGTCTGTGTACCTTTTCTTCTTGAATGGGTACAACATATCCCTCGAGTTGAGTAATATAGATTTATTCTTGTAACTTTCCATTTAGGAAGGCACTTTTTACATCCATCTGATGGAATTTCTAACCAAACTGTGTAGCTAGAGAAAAGATCATCCTAATCATTTTGATCTTAGTTGTGTGAGAAAATGTATCCTTTTAGTCAATGCATTCTTTTGGTGCATACCCCTTAGCTACTAGTCTCACTTTATAATTCTTTATGGTCCCATATGATTCTTTATGGTCCCATATGCTTTGTAATTTGTTTTGGATATCCATTTACATCCGTGGGGTTTCTTCCATGGTGGAAGATTGATAAGCCACCAAGTGCTTTTTTTCATCACCGAGTTATATTCGATGATCCATGACATATTTCCAATATTTTTAATATAGGGATCCTTGAACTATAGAGGGATCATCATATTCAATAAATATACTCATCAAGTAAAAGTTCACTTCTTCTCTTTCTTTCTCATGCGAGTTCGTGGTCCAAAGTGGTGGATGTATCGGTGGAGCATCCATTCTTACATCTCATAGCATACTAGTATACCACTTGGGCATACGATGAACTCGCTCATGTGGGTTGTGGTTTTATCTCGATCATCACCATCATCCCCATTATCACTATCATCATCTCTCGGGAACATCAACTTATGTTTTTACAACTCGTTAAAAATTGACATCGGTGAGTCTGGAGGAGGATTCTTTGTTTCCTTCTTCTCAAAAACTCAACATCTTTGCTGGTGTAGAATTTCCTAGTCTTTAGATCCATCAATCTATACCCAAGAGTCTCTTCACTATACCCAATGAAGATAAGTTTTTTGATTTCATATCTAATTTATTTCTATTCTTCTTGGGTATGTGCATACTTGCTTTGTACCCAAACACTCTAAGGTGTGTAATAGATGGTTTCCGCTTTGACCATGCTTCATGTGGTGTTACTCCGTCAAGAGAAATTGTGGGCACTTTGTTCAACAAATACAATATTGTATTTGTTTCTTCTGCCTAGAATGTATTTGCTAGTTTAGAATCATCGATCGTGCATCACACCATTTCCATGATAGTACAATTTCTTCTCTCAACAACACCATTTTTCTGCGAGTTAATCTCGTGGAGGAGTCATTTCTCGATGAATCCCATGAGCTTGAAGGTACGATTTGAACTTATCACCGGTAAATTCTCCCCCTTAATATGAGTAGATATTTTGATGTGATGACCGTTTCATTCTCAACACCACTTTGAACTTCTTGAAGGTTTCAAAAGCTTCACTTTTTTGCAAAGACAAAAAATCCACATTTTTCTTGAATAATCATCAACACAAAGCATGAAGTATGAAATCTAGAATGACTCGGTTGCATCGTGATCGCAAAGATCAAGTATGAACCAGTCAAGCTTACCTTGAACTTGAAAATTAATCTTCTAGAATGAAGCTCTATGTTTTCTCGCATGTTAGGAAGTAAGGAAACTTGTCTATATCCTTCTAGAGAGATGGTAATACTTTTACCATATTGTACCAAAAAGTATTTCAAGATACTTGAAGTGATGTCACCAAGTCTCTGATGCCACAACTATGTAGAGGTAGATTTCTTAGACACAAGTGCTCGATCATTTTCGTGGACAAAATCAAGATGGAAAATGTGTCCCACATTGGAGGATTTTGCAACTATTTCTCGAGCCTCGTGATTTGTCTCAATTAAACACATTTTATTTCTAGAATGACTATCAAAGTAAATTTTCAAGTTGTGATCTAGGAGTTTACTGACTGAGAGAATATTTTTAGTCAACCTAGGGACATATAGAACATCTGAAAATCTACAATTGTGTGAACCAAATGGTAGAGAAATGTTCCCAATCCCGTGAACTATGTATGAAGAATCATCACCTAACGAAACATGGTTTTTCGAAGGCATGTCCCTCATTAAATTAAACCACTCTCTATGGCCAATCATTTGTCAAGTGGCTCCCGAATCAACATAAAAGACATCACTAGATGGCATGGAGGGTTCACTTGATCGATCAGTGTATAAGTAGTCTTCAATATCTGAATGTTCTTCTTTCTTAGCAATATTTCCTTGATGACAAGGTTTTCTTTTCCAGTTCCCCTTTTTCTACCCTTTATTGTAGTTGGAATGTCCCTTGTGAGAATGCTTTGGTGTGGAGGTCCATATTTTCTTGATGAACCTTTCTTGTAAGTATTATACCAACAATCTTTTAATTCGTGTCCTCTTTTGCAAATTGGACATTTCTTCTTTTGTTGTTTATCCCCTTGCTAATGTTAATTCTGATGTTGGGACATTTAATATGAATTATGTTTTTCTTTTCCTTTTCCTTTCCATTTTTGATGAGAATAAATTTCCTGCTCCTCTTCATCATCTTTATTTTACATGGCTTCCTCTTGTTGCAGTAGATTTACCAATTCATCAAAACTCATTGTCGTATCTGAAAAGTTTAGTATTATCACAAAAATGTGGTATGAAGGAGGGAGGGTTCTCAAAACAATGGGAACGAGAGCATAATTAGTAACCTCATCCCCTAGGGCTAGAAATGAAGCCCTTAACTCTGTAACTCTTCTCAATAAAGATTCTATTTTCTCATTTTGTTTAAACTTCAATGTGTGTAATTGAATCTACAAATTCAATATGACATTCTTATTTTTGGCCTTGTACACCATGCTCAACTTATCCCATGCTTCTTTGGATATTTTGGCATCTCGAATGTGGGGTTGCACATCGTTGGTCACTGCAAAAAAGATTATGAGCTTCGCCTTCTGATCAGATCTATCAAATTTTCATTGTTGTGTTGTATCAGTAGTTGATCTGGTCAAAGTACCATTCACAATAGTCCAGATCTCTTCAAAATCAAGTTGTGTATTGATTTTTGTCTTACATGCACCATAGTTGTTTCCTCTTAGGAGGATTGAATCTGGAAGAAAGAATTTGGGGGCATTGGTGCCCATTTTACAGAATCCACTGATAGGGTTAGGTTCTTATCACTTCAGGTATAAGGTCTCCCAATCTATATACCATCAGTATGATATACCAAAACTTTCTATATACATGCTATTCTGATATACCTGTTGGTACATGGAATAAGATCACCCTTTCTATATACCCGATGGTAGTACGTGAAAGAGGCGTTAACGTTCGTGAAAGAATTTGATACATGGTACCAAGACCATATTGAAAGAGTTCTATACGATTATCAACACCAGATCAAAGAAATATCCTCATACACATGCATAACTTTTCTATAAAATTAGATAATTTCTCGTATGGATTCAAGTTGAGTAATCATTCATGAAGCGGATACAAAGGCTCAAAGTGTGTGCATTGTTTCCTTATTACTCCCGTTGATTTAAAGGGTTGATGCCTAGATGACGTTGTTTTAGCTAGATTAGGTGTTAAGTACAATAGTAGTCACGATAGATTTACCCGTAAGTGCTTCCCAGAGGCATTGTTTATACCGAACACTGCAAATGAGATCTAGGATCTCGTGAGTGTTTTAGAAAAAAAATTCATTGTTTTTTATTCCAATTCTCTGCCATTTTTGAGAAATTACAATGTTTACGGTTGACTATGATAACCTACAAATTATTATAATGCACTAAAGTATAAAATTACATTCAAAAAATTTGAAAATTAAATGGTAGGCAAAAAAAATTTGTTTTTTGGGGCCCCGTAGCCTTCGGAGCCCAATACGACTCTTTGAGAAAAATACCATAGAAAATTAGCTTAAAATGAAGTATTCAATTTCAACTTCTTTGGTAAAAAGTGCTTAGAATGCAAAAATATGGAGAGTGGAAGAAAAAAATGTTCCCTAAAATAGGGTTTTCCTCGCTAAAAATAGTTGTGGCTTTAGTTATTACTAAGTAGTTTAGAGGAGGTTTTTTCGCTATTTTTGCCTTTATAGTTGGCAGTTTTTCCAAATTCACCACTAAATGGAAAAATGGTTTGAAAAGAAAGTTGGGGGTTATATCCCCAAACCTCCCACATCCAAATCCTTCCACTTATCCAACTAGGCGCCTTGTGCGCTTGGTATATGAAATGAAGAAAAATGACTTTAGATCTAGATTTTAAAGTGCCTACGAAGGATGTGGTTGAGCATTAGGATAATGCATAGAAGCAACTAACTACTTTAACACTAGTTGGAATTCACCAATGTTTAATGAGATTGATCTTTTTAAGTTCTCTTTGTTGATCGATACTATATGTCCTTAGTAGCCTACCATGCTACCTTTCAGCTGGAGAAAGTCACACATTCATAGTGAAGCATAAATTTGTACAACTTGTTTTTGTATAATATTTTTACTAAGTTAATACTAGTTAAAGGTGGTTTATATGCTCTTTTTTAAAAATATGCTTTAACATTTTGTCTAAAAAATTGCATTTTTTTGTTTTCTAAATATGATTATTACAAATTGTTCATCATTCTCATAAATAACATTGTTTTACTCTTCCTTGCTTCAAATTTTTTATTAATAGAATTGTTATTGTAATAGGATTGTAGTCTAGATTATGGGTCTTTTTCCATAGTTTCAAAGGCAATGCTAATTCTAACATGTGGATGTACTACCTATTTTTAGCATAATTTGACTCTACTTGCTTCGATGTATAGTCTCCTTTAGTTGGTGTATAGTAAACTTGTTAGGTTAATTTATGCATTGTATTACCTTAGGTAATTAATTATTCATTAAGGTAATTAGTTGTTGGGTAGTTATATGGTTTTATAAACAATATTTGTCATATTATTCCCACAAATTTATTTGTTACATAGTTGTAACAAATATATTTGTTTGTATTTAATTTATGTTGCTTCCCGGATGTATTTTGGAAGCTATTGTGATTATTGTTGTACCTGTGCAACATCATTTTATTTGCACATGGTTGTTCAATTCCTATAAGAATTGCAGCCCATCTATTGTAAATTGATTTTGATGATTAATCAAATATTCCAGGCTTTTGTCCCTATTTTACACAACTTGCTTCGAGTATAGTCTACTTTTTGGAGTCATGTCAAGTTTTTAAGATGTTCAGTATAATCTTCTTGCTTCCAAGTGTAGACTACTTGCTTCGGAGTGTAGACTATTTGCTTCAGAGTGTAGACTATTTGCTTCGGATTGTAGTCTTCCATAGTGTTGATGTTAATGAAGATTTCATAATTTTGTGTGTGTATCATAACTTTTTTTCCTTCACCTTCTTTTTACATTGCTTTCCATGTAAATTCTTTAGTGATTTCCATTAGCTGAGAAATATATGAGTGAGTGACTTCTTGAGTGGTCTTAAATCCTTAAAACCTTCAAGTTATCCTTTATTATGCTTATTATATGTTATGTACCAATTTCCAGAGCTTACTTTAAAGTACAAGTCTTAATTTTCTTATTGAATGTACATGTAATGTCTCCAAACTACCTTCATCTTACAATCCCTAAGAGGGTTTCTAAACTACCTGAGAAAATGAGTTTTGGTATAAAATGCAAAATACTCCAACCAAAACCTTCAAACTTAATACTCAACACCTTCTTAACCTTCTAAATAGATTTCTTCTAGTAGTGGGTGATGGATAATATTCTAACCAAATAGAAATTCTCATAGGTGACTTCCCCTGCACTTATCAAGCAAATGTTCTTGCTCTATGCAAATCCTCAACAATTATGAAATTCAAGAAAGTTGTGTTCAAGACTTGTAACTTTTATTAGGGATATGTATTACTCATAGCTTCATAAAATATCAATTCAAATCTTGAAATAGGTTTCATGTGCCAAGATAATACTGTGTATAATAGGGTTTATACCATTGAGAGTCAAGATCTTAAAAATCAATAGATATAACATCTCCTTGCAATAATGTAAGTTAACTATAAACAATTCATCCTCTTTAATCTAGTGCAACCACAAAATACCTATCAATCATCCCTCAAACCTTTCACAATGTCTTTCCATTTGGAAAATAATATTAGAAGGGTGAAAAATTATTTGTAGCTAGGGCATTATTAAAGGATTGAAAAATGGGTAAGAGTTACAATAAGTAACTCTAAAAATAAGGCAAAGAGAAGGATCGAATGCAAGATCCCTTAGCATAACACCTGCCACATAAATTGTTTCCAGCCTACTTTCTGAAATGCTATGGGAAACTTCTTCAGTTGCTATGGGAAACTTCACCACTGATACTCTATTTTACAAAGCACTCCAATCAACAAGATCATCCAAATACTACGGACATCACGTGACTCCAACTAAAGTAAAAAGAAAAAGGTATGAACATGTCCATTAAAATTAATAGGCATTTTTATTTCCTAATAAATGTGTATCTAGTTGGATATACATATAATCATTACTTATTCTAAAGTGACATCATGAGAAGTTGGCCCTTACCCACTTAATCACTTCCCACGAATGGCACGTGCCACACCTCCACCTCACTCGAGATGAGTGACAAATCACATCGAGGGAAATTTTTGTGGGAAGATGAGAGTGCCAAAGCATGTCAAAATAACAAAATTCCATCATGCCATATTGATGCTAAATGAATTATGGGAGGAAATTAAATATTTCTCCCATCATATTTCAAAAACATTTGCAAAGTGAAAACGAGAACAACAAAAGAGAGAAAAATATCAATTTCTAGGTTAATAGAAAAACCAGACCCATGAGAGGATTGGTGGTAAGAAGGGATCCCGTAGACATTACCCCATTAAGAAATGATGTGGATAGTTGGAGGATCTTCAAACAAGTGGGATGCACCGACTAATTCTAGAAGTTGGGCGAATATTTCAAATTTGTCTCAAGGGAACTCACTAGCACATTTGATGGTCAAGAGGAAATTGATTCGAGGAATCAAATTTCCAATCACTAAAGAATTAGTGAGCCAGGTAACTGGCCTCCCACAAATAGGGGGAAACTAAGAAGAAAGGTTGAACGACCACTTGGCAAGGAAACATTTTTGTGGAGGCAATGAACAACTGAGATTGATCAAAGGTGAAGTGGAGAGATTAAGCCTTCTGCAAAGATAGAGAGACATAGCCTCCTACATAATCAAATACCTCACCTGTGAGGGAAGATACTCCATGGTATACACAATCCAGTTCAAATTATTAAATCACCTATGGCATGGGAGGATCATAAACATCCCAAATCACCTATGGAATATTCTGAAGAAGATGGCTAAAGAATACCAGAAGGGGCATAAAAGGCCTTATCACACCATTTCCTGATTTGGTTGGTAGCCAAATAAGGGATCCAAATTTCCCATCCTGGAATCAACTAGGATCAACTGATAGAGAATCTAACTCCCCAACCTCAAGGAGAGGAAGAAATAGGTGAAGCTGAGGCTAACTCTGATGAACATCTAGAGGAAAAAGAGATACCTGAAGAACAAGGGACATACTTCATAAAATGGGTCCTAGGGGAAGAAGAGACTAAGGGCATAAGTGATGCCTTAGAAAAATAAGGGTCACAAGCTCTACTAATCCCTTTCTAGTACCACATCCAAGTTAAGACCATGTGTAAGGCATTTGGCACTTAGTATAACTCAAGGAGGCTGCAACATTTGAGACTACATATGTTTGGGTCATATTGGATAAATACTTTGGTGTAAGGAAGTGTGGGTAGAGGAGATATGTGACATATAAGTAGTGGCGCACCACAAAACTATGACTGAGGCACAAAATTTTGAGGTGCGAGAGATTTGGGTATAGGACAAATACGCACAAAACGTACTCAAAGGGAATTAAAGTCTTGTATGGTGGTAGGTGGAGAAATTAATGAAGGGGATTTTTGAAACTTGGTTTAAATTTTACATTTGTAACGGAATTTGTTACCTTGTGAGTTCAAAGAAAATTATGAAGTGTGAAGAAGAGCTGAAGACGAGGAACATTCTATAGATTTATTATACCTAACAAGATTCGAAGCACGTTGATTGAGCATATAGGCACAAAAGGACTCAAGAAGTGGTGCGGGTGCATGACAAAGGGGTTTAGGCATGATTTGGGTTTACAGTAGCTAGGGTTTTGCCACACTTGTGGATTGGAAGGAACAATGGCACCAAAAAGGCTCCAACTATAGAGAAGGAGGTTGTCAACTCAACAGAGGAGTGAATGGTTGAGATGTTATATCTAAAATAATTTATTTAGGGTAGGCCATGGACAAAAAATATTATATAGTGTAGGGTTTTAGAAATCAACCACCACATTGATAAATTCCTAAAGGACATTGTAGAAGATGTTTATAGGAAAACTAACAGATGTTTAGCAGATGACACAAGAGTTTTGGACACCTCCATGAAGAGGTTACTCGAAAGCATGGGGTCATGAAAATCCTAGAGTTGCCTTATTTTGGGAAGCCCAAGTAATTGTACCAGTGGCTCATGTAATATGTGCATGAGGACGTTTTATACTTCGCGGGTAGGAGAATGAGGATCACCACCAAGTTGATTAAGAAGGTGAGCGGGGTTGCGCGACTTGGGCTCGAGAGATCACTAGAGATCTATCGATGATGAGGGCATTAAAAGTAACCAACATTATAGACACATGACAGACATGGCCACTAGAGTTGTAACACGCTTGGTAGGAAGCAAGTTAGGTGCCACTGAATGGTGGAATGAGGTGAATATGTGTTGGTTATATATAACACATAAGATGGTAAACAAGACATATTACAACATTGTGGGGTACATTACAAAAAGATTGGTAAATGAGGCACACATCCAGGTAGATAAAGGTGAGAAAATAACTTGGGGTTCCATATTTTTGGTGATTATATGTAGTGAAATCGGTGTACCTGACGGACCAAGGGAGTACATCCGGGGAGTTTCTGTTGGAGAATAAAGCCCCAGTAAAGAAATTTTCCAAATACACCATACATAGAATTGTTTCTAACACATATAAGGAGTTCTAGGGAAGTGGTTCAGGAGGATGTGCATGACATTTGATGGATGATGGTGTATTCTGTGTGAGCTACCCAAAGTATTGAATGGAGAAGCTGAGTTTGTAGTCTACCAACACTTCAGCTTGGGGTGCTTCCATATGTAGTCAGGCAGTAAGAGCCCATGGTGTAAGTTTCCCTTTGCTTTTATTGCTAGATATTTCAAGGATTCAATGAACAGGTTCCATGATGTGTGTAAGCTCCAGTTTGACGTGGAAAAAGTAGATGCAGATATCCACATTCTGCGTAAGAATTATGTACGACCAGGGAAAGAGGCCTATGTGGAAACCATGGAATCAAGAAATGTGGACATGATGTTTGGAGAGTCAGGCCATAGGACACATTGAACCAACACACATTTACATTTATCTAAGGCCAAGGCTCAAGGATGGAAAGGTGGTAAATGGCATAGATATGACACTCCCAAGACCTCTAAAAAAGGAGCAAATTATGGGAACATCAAGGAAATATGCCTTTACACTCCCAACTTAGGAATATCTAGTGGCTAAAGAGTTGGAGAACGTCCTGGAGTAAGAGGAACCATAGGACAATGTCAGACTTGTGCATACCAGAAGAGTTTTGTAGAGAAGGAACATATCTAGAGACACTGGTGTAGGGAATTCACATCCGGTAAGAAGATCACCACAAGTGAATCCTATGCAAGATGAGGAAGAAGAAAGGAGAATTCACAAAAAAATGTACCTGTAAAGAACACTCGAGGAGGAGTCCTACAGCCAAGTGCGCAGAAAGAGGAGGCCACTCCAAGTATGGGAGGGCATAGAGTAGAGGCCACCCCTAGTGTGGAAATTTAGAAGGATGAGAATATTGGAGAGCGCATGGTCTATGAGACTATAGACCCAAGCATAAGTGTTCATAAATAATGCTCAGGTGAAGGAGAAAGCAGCATTGATGGAGACACCGAAGTTTTAGTACACCCCACTCCGAAGGAAAGAGAGAATGAAGGAGAAGTAAAATAGAATGTCGAGACATTATGTAGTAGGATGCGGTGTGGCAATACAACAAGAAGAGGGCATGTCTATTCATGAGGACGTTGGAAAACACACATGTGGGCATGATGATGATGAAGAGGTAGCAGACATTAATAATTTGGGTTATATGGATCACTCGTCAAAAATCATTCGCACACGATTCCGAGCACCCTTCCCAATATAAAATTTTATGGATGGGATTAGATGGACCTTAAAAGGCCAACTCATGCGGGAGCTATCCTAGAGTATGTAGAATTGCATGGATGAGCCTAATTTTGATGTCTGTGAGGAGCCATGTAGTTCTAAAACTATGAGGAAGGCGTCACATACATGTCATATGACCATTAAACCCACATAATTTTCTAATGAATAGGTGAGTAATGCATTAGTTAAAGTGTCCACTGAAGTAGCACACCGAATATTGATAAGGCAACAAAAGTACATGCACTCTTGGAAGATAAGAAAGATAAGGAAAGAGAAATCAAATGACTCAACTAGGAGCGGGATAATGCGGTGGAAAAGGAATAGATCAAAAAAGATGGCCGAGTAGATTGCCAATGAAATATTGCAGAAAAGGCCCAATTTTTAGGAGAAGGTGCCCAAGGAGTTCAAGTCGGAACTACATTACCTCCGTACAATAGTTTGTTTTCTTTTAGAGGATGAACCAGTATGCCTCCCTAAACCAAAGGATGTTGCAGAAGAAGCATCGAGGGCCAAGGATTTGATTGCAAGGAAGATATCTAGCTATGAGGCTATTTTGTAAGCCATAAAAGATGAAATGAAGAAGGAAGATACAATATTAGCCATTTTTAAAATGCCTGATAACTTAATACATGAAAGGAAAATGGAAGAGGAGAATGAAGTTCTATAGGAAGTAAAGGATGAAACAATCAGGTGCATAGAAAAAGTTACCTTGGTAGAGATAAAACATGACGTCTTTGAATGTTGCAAGGAAACAACACATGGATTGGATCAAGGGCATTGGGAAGCTCATTGCCACGAAGATGGATGTCATGGAAGGGATGGTCTCAAGTATGTCCAAAATCCTTAGAATTTTGAAAAGTGAGGGAAGAAACATGACTCTAGATGAGTTAGATGATGTCATTATGGAAATCCATAAAAAGGAAAATGCAACGCTTAAGGATTAGTATGAATTTAAGGGAGAAATTTAAAGTGAATATTCGAATTCGTCTACCAAAAGAAGAAAAGGGTACACAATAATATGACTAAGCATATTATTTATTCTTTATTCATTCATTCATTTATCCTATATTCTTTGGAGTGACAAGGTGATTACCCATTGCTGGGGTGGAAATCCATTTTAGTGTGGGGTAATGTTAGATGGACAAAAATGGCCTAAGTGTTGGGTGCATGAATCTAGGGCGTTTGAAAGAGTGCGGTGCTACAATATATTTGAGTTTCCTAATCGGGACTTAGTCATTTCTATTTTAAAGGCTATTTTGGTTGTTAGCATTTTGAGCACACAAATACATGAAGACTTGTGGTACACACAATGGTATTTTGGGAACAAGAAACGACTGAGCGCCATTCATAGTTTAGGCTAATAATAGGATTTCTAATTAGATTTAACTATAGGAAGTCTATTGTTAGAACACTTGCATGTTATGCATCCTTTTGTAAAGGCGCATGACTATTATTAGCATGTGACCTATTTTCAGAAGTGCATGGGTGGTGAAGGCAAGTCCCCACCCCTATATATATGTATTGATTTTCACGGTTTAGAGAGAGTCAACTATTGTAGAGTTATGTTGTTGGTTTTGTTGAGCACATGACTCATAAAGATACTTTATAGTGTATGAAGCTTCTGTGTTTTACAGTATTTAATACAATGGTTCATATTGGCTAGATAATGGTGTTGAACATGATTGAATCAGGTTTTTGCATGGTAAATCTTGTTATAGTCATTTTTAGTTCATCTTACATATATTCTAAGATCTAGATTTGGTTTATGCATTATGTGTTGTTTACTCTTGGTTATGAATCTGAATATACATGTGCATCATCATGCTAACATTATATACAAGCAACTCTAAAGAGGGGCCTAGTTTTTTTACATGCTTCGGGTAAGTTCTCATCTCAAAGTTGAGTGATGTGCCAGTGTGCCTGGTCATTTACAGAAATTCAAGGCTGCATCAATATATTTTTTCAACTTCAGCCATCTCCTTGTAACTCTTTTGCAAGGAATCCTTTGGGGTGAAAAAATCAGTGTGAAAACATTCTCGTTATGGTCTTCACATTTGTGAAATTAATGTAAAACAAATGTCAAAGTAAATAATTTGTTATGTTGCTCACCTCCAAAGATATTAGAATGCAATTCATCCCTTCTCCTTTGGGATGTAACAATGTCATTTGTCAAACGCGTTTTGGCATTTTCCAAAGGATCTTTGACAATTACAACATTATTCTTGTTACCTAGTACTTTAGACCAAACCATCATAGGTTTCTATATGTATTGTTTTCTCCAATACTGGAAGTTTGTCTTATCCAAAATGAAGCAATGGAATAAGGAAATTTTGACATCATCTTTTAAAATAAATGAGATATACAATTGAAGTTAGCTCATAAACAAAATGTGTTGCTCACACAAGAACAAACACCTCAACTCTGCAATGAAATAAATGAACTACTAAAAATAAATGAACCTATCGAAAGAAAACGTCAATTCAATTTCGACGTTGTAGACACCTATAATTTGGTCTACATGATCTTATTATTAAGATCATACTAACTATCCTAGTCTCGTGTTAATTTACTACACTACGCTAGTAAAATACCCTTTTTAACCTCTTCTAAACCCCCTAAACCTGCTAATCCCTCTCTAACCAGCTTCTATAAGCTTGTTTCCCTTTAATTAACCTTGTTTAGGTTAATTAACCCTCTTATTGACTTTTTAGGAAGGATTTGACTTTCTAAAACAAATATCTTACCTTTCCAAATAGCCACTTAGCTTCCTAAAATCCTGTTCACACCTCCAAATATGTTTTTTCAAAAATTCAACTTTTTGACTCCTTTTTAGTCCCACATGCATCCAAAACATCCTTTTCTCAAATCCAAAAACTATAAATAGAGGGATACCCCTCCCACCTTTTCTCAAGAACTCTCTCTCTCTCTCTCATTTCTGATTTAGGTCATGCTTAGGTCTTTTAGAGTCATTTCATAGTTTATTTGAGCTATTTCCTTATTGTTTGCTAAATCCTTTCAAAGCTTTAGGTAAATGAGAGAAACTATTAATGCTGAGATTCCATTCTTAAGCTTTTAAAACATCAATAAACACAAAACTAATTACTAGAGCTTTAATAGGTTCACTTATAGATAACTTTCATGGAGTAGAGAACTAATATAGTCATGTTTAGAGGTTGATTGTTTGTTTCAAGCTTTATAATATGCATGCAAATAGGTAGCTCTTGCTTATCTCTAATCTGATGGTCATTTGGGTTGTTTGTTCCAAAGCTTTTGGGGTTTTCTTTTGAGTTCTTACCCCCATTTCATAAGATTTTACAAACTTTTCATTACACACATTTGGCACACCCAGTGGGACTACCCCATAGTCCTTTTGAAATCATTTTTAAGCTTTGTATGTCCATTTTTAATCATTATAGAGCTTTCTAGGGTTAAAAGGCTTGTCTTTTGATAGTTTTCATGTTTTAAACAAGCTAAATCTCCCTTTTGGTTAAACATTTAATGGGTTCAAGTTAGAAATATATTTCCTTGATAAAAAAAAACTAGTTTCTTCTTAAAAATTTCATTTCGTGATTTTTCAGTTTTTGACAGGGGTATGCATAGGTGTCTTGGATTGATGCGTCTCTGTCGAAACCCTAGCTCACTGTCAAACTATCTGTAACCATCTGGTCATACTTTTCACTATCAAGTAATTTACAAAGGGCTACGTACCTGCCAAACTCTTGGTGTGTCCATTGAATGTCACGCATATCCATGCCTTTGGGCACAAAGGTGTATTTTTGGCATACTGTGTTGATTTATCTTTTAGCTTGCAGGCATATCTGTCAAGAAGGAGGAATCTCCGTTGAAACCCTAACGTACTTGTCTCTCACCAACAAGTGTTGGACCTTGGTGTCATAAATTGCTTCCACACGTACACATCGATGCAGGCATGCATATCTGTTGGCTGGGATGTGCATGCGTTGTTATGGGCGCATAGGTGTCTAAGTTAAAAAGTGGAATTTCTCTTCAAGATGTAAGATCATTTTTTTGGGTTTTTCTAGTTATTTGTAAGTTCTAACAGGTGATTATAGGTTTCTTTTTTATTTATTTTTACTAATGTAGTTTAAGTGTTTCATTTTCTTAGTTAAAGATAGATTTTTGAAGTGCGTATACTCTTCCCTTGCACCTTCTAGGTGATCTTGGGAATAAAAACACTTCTAAAAACCTTCTTATTGCTTTCAAAACACTTACTTTATGCTTCATAAATGGATTGATATTTCAAAATTGGTTAAAACGAACTCAAAATTTTGTAAAAACACTTAAAGTATTTTCCATAAACTTGTTTTAGTTGAGTTTCCACATTGTGTATGCTCTTCCTTTGTGCCTTTTTGGTGATATTAGGAATCAAAAGCAACACGCAAGCTCTCTTTTGGTATCATTATATCTTGTGGAAAATTACTAACCATTTACATATAGAACCAAAAATGCTTGTTGAAGAAAGGATTTGTAAAAACGAAACCTAGTAATATGTGCTTCATATAGGTTGTCAAACGGTGTGCTACTTAAAACCACATTAATCTAAGCAAGATAAAAAACACACCACTTCGCATCACACTATATTGCAGGTTTTGAAAAATGGTATGTCCCTATCCGCTCAAATAGAACATAACCCCTTTGGCATAACACCTTAAGCTACAAAAATGGGGGTGGTTCTAGGAACCCTAAAGTAATCCACCATTGAGTAACCTTGTGGATGAAATAGGAAGTGCTCCAACTTACCCACTTGACTAGATTTTACATTGCAAGTTAGAGTCAAAGTTTTCCGTATCGCAACCCTAGTGATGATACAATTGAATGCACTAGTTTCTCATTATATCAGAAGGGGGTAAAGTAAAGCCAAGATACTCCCAAACTATTCAGTGTGACTCTTTGGGTAAATTGAGCTCGCATTTAGAAAAAACTGTTGACACCTATTTGAGTGATCTTATTAGGAAATCCATTTTGTCTTGGAGCCCACTTTGTTAGTCCATTGTTGCATCTTGTCAAGCCATCACAAAGTGATGACTTACTTGGAGTCTGAACCTTATTTTTCAAACAAGGAAAATATTCCACTTGAGTTAGATCTAAGCATCTTTCATCAAGAAATTAAACGATGTATCACTTAGCTTGGTTGTTTTCTCTCCTTCGATGAGGTGAGATTCGCCTAAGTGACACTTAGTTTATTTTCATCTTTTGATCTATACCCTTGCATTCTCATTGCCCATTTGGGATGATAAGGAGGCATACCCCACAAGTCTTATCAAGGATAGTATTCACCACTTTTTTTCCATTTATGCCCATCCATGTTTGCAGATGGGTTGTTAAATATCTAAAGTGTGTAAATACATTTTCACGTCTTTGATAGTCCTTCAATCTTGATTTCAATATTGTCTTCATTGCTATGATTTTGGTTCATCATTATTTATCCTAAATTTTTTATTTTTACTCACATTATAGCTATAAAATTATGGTACTTACATCATGTTTTCATTTTTGTGAGAACTTGGTATAACTCCCTTTGTTGTCTTTGTTATGCTTTGCTCACATAACTAAAGAACTTCTTGCTATAATTATGCCTAGTTTCAGTTCCAACATCATCTAAGTCTTTTGAGAGTGTCGATATTACCTTATGTATACCGTAATAACATCATCTTGATACTAATACCTTTCTTGCTAGGTTAACGTGTCAAGATAGTGTTGTTATGTTATCCACATTTGTAACTTCCATTTTTCAAAAACTTAGGTTTCGTTGGCATTTAAACTAGTCTTAGTATATCTCATGGAGAGATCACGTCAATATCACTTTGGTATTTAGGCCTTGTTAGTATTCTAACTCGACCTATGTATTAATAGGGTATTGTCACTATCTTCCTTAAAGCCCTTCGTTGGAATCATAGTTTAGGGTATAGTCTTGCTAAACAACAGTTTAAGTGATTTTTAATTTTCTAGAGTGTTCATATGATTATTCTTTGAACTATAATGGCTGCATATAAGTACATCTAGAACACACTAGGATAATTTTCCCATCGGACAACTTACACAAAGATATGCCTAGGTTTCATACAAATTTGAAGGCATTTAGAAAAAACCTAGTATAACTTTGACTAGTAATGACAAGAATAACAAAATGGAATCTAAACCAAACGAGTGTGACTTAACGAAATTCATTTCACATCCTTCCCAATCATTGGTAATAACTTAGTGCCTCTCTTTTCATAGGTCAAAGACATGGAACCTTTGGTCGATCATATTGGAGAAGAATATGATTCTTTTGAGGAACAACATAAGTTATATCTATTTCAATTTGACAAGATCCTTTATTATAACAAAGATCAAGTCTTGACAAAGGTATTAGAGTTAGGAGCTAAAATTCTGCAATAATGCAAAATAGAGGCTAAAATCATTAATCATAAAATGGAAGAGCGACCATCCCTCTTAGACATGGATAATCCCTTTGACGTAGGGTATGCTTCTACTTTCGAGAAAACATCACAAAAATGTTGAAGAAGACCCATCAAAACCAATTGGAAATTCCCAAAACCTTATTATAAAGATTCTCGTAAAGTAAAAGTTGAGCATGAATGCAAAGGCTCACTGCTCCTAAGTTTCACAAGGAAGATGATCCTTTAGTTGAAGCAAAGATTCTTCAAAATAAAATTGAAACTAAGTCAAAAGTTATCAAACTTAGGATCTTCAATGCGAACTCACATAAAGATAAACTCAAGACGAAATATGGTGAGTTTTATTTTGATCCATGTGTTGACACAAATTTCAAAGTTCTTAAGGTAAATAGATGAGAATCACCTATAAAGGAGAAGTTCATTTAACAAGAGTTGCAATCAACAAAGAACACACTTAATACGCTACGGAAAGTGATATACGATGCAGTAGGAAGTACTTATATGAAGAACTATGTCCTTACCCCTTTGATAAGGATGTGTTGTGACAACCATTTCCAAAACATTTTGCTATTCCTAAGTTTGATAAATACAAGAGCAAAGGTGATCCTTGTAATCACATCAAATATTTTTACATGGCTTGTCAAGAGGTCACATATAACAATAATTTTCAAATATGACTATTCCCTCATAGACTAGGAGCACTAGCGTTAGAATGGTTTTTAGTCATACCCAAGGGGTCCATTACAACATGGTCTGCACTAGCAGAAAAATTCATGTGACATTATTCCTTCAATATGGAGAATGATATCATGATGAACAACCTTTGCAATGCAAAACAAAAACCTAACGATACCTTTGCGGGATTCTTACAACAACGATGTGTATAGGAAAACCATTTCCCTTGGGCCCTATTGGAAAAACAAATAATAATTATATTCATTCCTAACCTAAATGCGAGATAGCCTTTCATTTACAAATACACGATGACTCTAACCTTGAAGAAGTTATAGAGAAGGGTATTCAAATTGAAAAGGATCTCATCATGAATTTAAACCAGTCATCAAGGACAAACATGAAACAAAACCCTCGGATAAACCAAAATTATTCAACAAAAACAAACATGTCATTAGCGACGGCATTACGGACTCCAAAAGAGTCCAAATCAGTATAGACTGTCCGCTTCTAAAGCTCTCATAATGACCTCACCCAAAGGCACCTATAAAATGTACATTTACACCACTAATGGAATCACTATCTTCCATACTTAAACAATTAGATGCGGTAAACATGGTGCAGTACCCAACCGCGATAGTACCATATCTAGAGGATGATCCAAAACCCGGTTGGTTCAAAGAGCATGAGTACTTGTGATTTCCATTCATTAAAGGACACAAAACAGATAGGTGTTTGAGACTACAACATTATATACAAGACCTCATCAAAGAGGGAAAAATTACAGAGATTCACCCCCTGAGTCAGGACAGGGTCCCAATGAGAAAATGGGTATCTTCAAAGAGCCCTTTCCTAACCATGTAGATAAGAAGAACAAGAAGCCAGATCGTAGATAAACTTCCAATAACTATAGGACTGCTGCTTATGTCTATCCAACTAATGATAGTCCCTTTGATTCCCTTATAGGTTGTATTTGTTCATTTGATGAACAGGTTAATACTATTAGGATATTAGAAAAATGTTATGTAGTAGGGACATGACGTGCTCGTTTAATCGTACTAGATCATCTACCTATCCCTTAGGAAGGTCAATACAATTTAATAGAATAGTTAGAGAAGACACCTACTAGGATATCAATTTTAGATCTCCTCAAAATCTCTACTACTCATAAAAACATATTGTATAAAACATTACAGAGTTTAAGAGTCTCCACAGATGTAGATCCCACGCACCTTTAAGCGATGATTTCACACCTTGATTCCAACAATCATATCACTTTTGATCACACTACAATCCCGCGTAATGACCTAGAGCACAACTTACCCCTATACCTAGAAGTAGTTGTTACTTGTTGTAAGATCAAGAGAGTACTTGTGGATGGTGGGTCCAGTTTAAATATTTACACTTTGAAGATGGTTAAGTAGTTGGGCCATTAAGAAACATATCTAGGGTCTAAAACTATTAAAATCACAACTTATGATGATGACAAATGTGAGTCAGATGGTACTATAGTAGTTCCTATGGAATTGGGGCCAACATGTCACGATATGAATTTTTATGTCCTTGCTTATATCTTCCCTATAACATATGCTTGGGACACCCATGGATTCAGTCATGCGAGATGATTCCCTCCACCTTTTATCGAGTGTATCAAGATGTGCTATGGAGGATAGATAATCACCATTAAGGGTGATTCGAACCGCAATTCACACATTGTAGGGCATTGCACATTTTTTTATCATGTGGCTTATGCATGTCCTTCTACATATATTGTTGTTCCCTTACAAACAAAGGCCATAAGGGAATGTGTGGATCCGATACACTCACTCCTTGTAATAAAAATATCCTTCATTGGTCAACCCTTTTCTCATCATGGGAGAAAACATTGACAAAGTATGGCGGAGTGAGAAGTTTACTCTTGGCGGAGGCCTTACTGATATCGGATCTTTCAAGTATCACCCAGGGACACGAGGAAAACCTTACTTTCAATTCAAAGGCACCATAGATAGATGCCCTACAACCTTTGAGAGATTCATCCTAGTGATCTCTTTTCTGAGGAAAATATGTTAGAATATCCCACCGAAGAATACACGAAGGTACCATGACCTCATGCCATCAGGCCCCACAGTATATCAAAGGCCACTGCATGATATATGTCATGTGTTTGGTTGTCGTATCAATGCACAAAAACAGTTAAAACTTATTCCTATCTCTCATTTCAAATCTAACAAAAATGGTCTTGGAATTAGATCTCATGATGATCCACCCTTTGAGATCGATGCCACCTCTTCCGAACATGAGGATGACTCATCTCATTTAGATAGAATAGTGGATTCCCAATGTAGCCTCTATGAGGATCTTGCCACCACGAACCTATTCCATGATTCAGCTATTTTTACCTTAGCGAGATCAAATTTCAAAACCAATTATCAAGTAACCCTTATATATCTAGAACTTTTATATTGAGATAAAAAATTCATGTGCCACTCAATTTATTTGAAAATGACGAGGCATTCACATAATTCACGGGACACAGGGATTCTATTCCGACTGGAGATCATAAGAAAGGATTTGTGATCAAACTAGACATTTGCACATACTCGGAGAAGAAGATAATATGTGTGGATTCTCGAGTAAAAATTTTGTAAGTAAGAATAAGGATATGTTAGGGAAGCCTTATGGGAAGAACAAGTACAAGTCTCATAGTGACAAACTTTTTGAGATCCTAGTAGATAGGAAGAATGAAGATATCATAGAAAATGTAGAATATCCTAATAAATATGATCTCAAACCTCCTATCGAGGTTGATATTACTCTTCCCCCTGATCCTACATGCATGGAGGATGCTTCCAAAATGCTTGTTGAAGAAACAATCAGTGTCAACATTGGCTCAGAAGAGGAGCCTAAAATGCTAAGGTTGGGAGCTTCACTCTCAGCTCAAGAACATAAAGTTTTTATTGAACTATTGAGAGAATATACATATATATTTGCATGGTCATACGCAGATATGCCTAGTTTGGACCCAAAATTGGTCATGCACAACCTCGTTGTGCACCCAAATACCAAACCCATCAAGTAGAAATTGAGAAAGATGCACCAAAAAGTTACATTACTTGTCAAAGAAGAACTTGAAAATTTATTAGCTATTGATTTCATTAAACCCATTGAATATTTGAATTGGATATCCAACATGGTCCCAGATTCGGAAGAATCTGATTGGTATAAGGATCTCGCTGATTTTTGTGACATTAATAAAACATGTCCCAAAGATGACTTCCCCTTGCCTAATATTAATATGATTGTCAATTCTACCGTCGGTTATGAAATGTTATCCTTAATGGATGGTTTTTCATGTTATAACCAAATTTGAATTGCAGAGGAGATCAACATAAGACAACTTTCATCACCCCTTGGGGACATTTTATTACAAGGTCATGCCTTTGGACTCAAGAATGCTAGGGCCACCTATCAACGTGCAATGAAAATCATCTTCCATGACATGATGAATGACATCATGGAGGATTACGTTGATGATATCTTAGCAAAATCCGAAACTAGAGGAGAGCACCCAAAAGTGCTAAGATGTATTTTCGAGCATCTTCGAGATTACAAAGTACGTTTGAATCCTAGGATGTGTTTCTTTGGCATTTTTTTAGGGAAACTACTAGGTTTCATCATTTCACAGAGAGAAATAAAAGTGGATCCTGCAAAGGTTACAAATATCATAGAAATTCCTCCACCTAGAAATCTTAAACAACTAAAAAGTTTACATGGAATGATTCGGAAATCCATCGTTTTATTTCACACTGGCTTGCGAGATAAGTGTGATCCATTTACACATCTTCTCAAGAAGGATGATACATTCAACTGGGGATCAGATTTGTCAAAAGGCATTTACACTTTGCTTAAAAAGTACATTGTCAACTTGCACATACTCATGCCACCTACCTCGGGTGAACCTATCCTATTATACATTTCAGATACCCAATTTTCTATTGGTACACTGCTTTCCCAATATGACCTAGAGCACAGAGAAAGGGTGGTTTATTACCTTAGTAGCACCTTGATTTCCTATGAACTGAATTATCCACAGATTGAAAAGGATTTCTTGGTAGTTGTCTTTTCCTTTCAGAAATGACGTCATTACGTCCTTAATAATAAGACCAAGCTAATATCCAAATTTGACCCTCTAAAGTATCTTTTATCCAAACGCACCCTTACGGGAAAAATGGATAATTGGATCATTCTCCTAAGTGAATTTAATATTGAGTTTGTTAACTAGAAGTCATTAAAAGGACATGTATTGGCTGATTAGTTGGCAGAAGCTCCTCTACCAGGGATGAAACCTTTGTGTCTAGATCTTCTAGATGCATCCATGATGTATGTTGAAGAGTCTATGGAGTGGCAAGTCCATTTTGATGGATCATTCACCTTCCATGGATCGAGAAGCGAGGTCGTACTCATCACTCCCATAGGGGAGGTCATTCCAAGGAATTCCTTGCACTAATAACATTGTATAATATGAAGCACTCATTGTTGGCATAAAGTTAGATATCACTTGAAATATTAGACAACTATGAGTCATTGGTGACTCCCACCTTATTATTAAACAAGTTAATGATGAGTACAAGGTTAAAGATGAAAAACTTATTCCATAAAATAAATTGGTTGAAACCTTGAAGGAATATTTTATATAGATTATCTTTGAATAAAAACCAAGGTCACATAATAGATCGTAGATGACATGGTTCTTGTCAGGATCAATATTACGCATTTCACCTCGGGAATGTAAAATTTCGTTCTTTGTAGAGCATTTACGAGTACCCACATATGATATGCCAAAGTCATGTTTGGCATGTGAAGTTGTTGATCCCTTATCCCCTTGGTATGACCCTATATTTAGATACCTACAAGATGGCATCATTCCCCAAACATTACCCATTTTGAGAACAAATCTCTTATCTACCGTATAGCCCGTTACACCCTCTTGGGAGGCACCCTTTATCATCGTGGCTATCTTGGGAATTTGCTTCACTTGTTTGGATGTTGCCGAATCGGTCCATGCTATTAAAGAAGTGTATGGAGGTATCGTGGGAGTGAAAACTAATGGTATGGTCTTGGCTAATAATATCTTGAGGGTGGGATACTATTGGCCCACCATGGAAGTAGACTGTTGTAATTTTGTAAAGAAATGTGAGCTATGCCAAAAGTATGGAAAACCTAATACATACACTAGCATAGGCTTTACATCATATCGCAACACCTTGTCCATTTTCTAGGTGGGGTCTAGATCTCATAGGGAAGCTCCATCCCACCTCATCAAATGGTCATACCCACATTATTACCACCACCGAGTATTTTACTAAATGGGTAGAGGATGTGCCTCTCACTTATGTCACTGGTGCATAAATTTCCAAGTTCATTATGAATCACCTTATTTTCTACTACAACATTCCTTCTGTCATTTTCACTGATAATGGTAAATCCTTCAAGAATAAAATGGTCAAAGCATTATGCCAACGCTTTCAGATTCAACTCAAGTGGTCCACCCCCTATTTGCCTCAAGGTAATGGGCAAGCCGAGGCTACAAATAAAACTCTTGTATGGATCATGGAGAAATGGTAAGTAAGAATGGTCGTAATTGACATTTATAGGTTCATCCTACCCTATGGGCCTATCGAACCTCCATCGTCATTCCTATTGGTGCAACCCCATATTCACTAGTTTATGACACCAAATCCGTCATACCCTTGGAAGTGGAGATTCCCTCCCTAAGAATATCACTATGAGACTTGATAAGTATGAAGACTATAGAGTTGCTTGATTAGTAGAGATAGAGTTGTTAGATGAAAAGCATATGAGAGCGCTTAATCACCTAAAGGTTTACCAGAATAGAGTATCAAGAGGATATAACAAGTGGATAATTCATCATGAATTTTATATAGGTGATTTTGTTCTAAAATAAAAACATAAGAAAACTATCAAGGATAGAGAAAACAAAGGTAAATTTGAGGCTAATTGGTTAGGGCCTTATGTGGTGGTTCCTAAATATGGATTAAGAGCTTATAAACTGGCATTTTTAGATGGTGAAGAGCTTCTAGAACCTATGAAAAATATGCATCTCAAGATTTTCTAGGCTTAAGCATGGTGCAGATATCAGAAAATACCTAAAAAGAAGAAAAAAAAAATTAAAAAAAAAAAATAGTAAAGAAAAAAATAGGTCATCCAAGTATGAAAACCACACAATTTTGGCACATTGGATTGGTCCTTAGGTGAAAACCGGTTTCTGAAACTCAAGGATGGTTCACTGTTCATAAGTTACTCTTGCATTTGGACAAATAACTATTACTTATGTATAGGGATGGTTCCCCTTGTTAAGTCTAGGAACCTTTCCCCTGAATCTACTTTGTCAAGCCAAGTGTGAAAACCACACAATTTTGGCACACACCGATTGGTCCTTGGGTGAAAACCAGCTTTCAAACTCAAGGATGGTTCACTATTCATAAGTTACTCTTGCATTTGGACAAATAACTATTACTTATGTATAGGGATGGTTCCCCTTGTTAGGTCTAGGAACCTTTCCCCTGAATCTACTTTGTCAAGCCGTGATCTAGCTTATTTGTTCTTATATCTGTGTGAAGGAGTTGCCTTTTTATATTCCCATCTAACGTTGGGGTGCCTTCACATTTCACCTTCTTGAACATAAATGCATGGCATTCTACCTTTTGTACATTCCCACATCACGCTGGTGCCAATCCACACTTCTTTATCATTAGGCCTCACTTTCAAAACACTTAGAAAACACAAAAACATTTGGAAAAGATATACAAAAATCTAAACATTCAGAATATCCCCTTTTGGGGACAACGCTACATCTATTTGCATAACATTTTTTTAGGAAACCTTGAAAACAATGTGAATAGTAGCCTTGAAAAGTTGTATTTCATGATGACACCAAAAACAATGGAAAAAATGTCAAAACTATCCCAAAAATAGAGTTTTAGTTTTTTGGTTTTATTTGTTTTGGTTTTCTTGCTTTATTTTTCATTTGTCGAGTGTTGATTGCATTTTGTACATTGGATTCATTTGTTTGGGTTAAGTTCTACTTAGCTATTTCATTTAGTTTGGTTTATCTTGTATTACTTTTATTTCAACTTGTTTCCATTACATTGTATGAGATGTTTACAAGATTGAGTTCAAATGTTTACTTTAGTTGAATGTTTACTTAATTTGTTGTATTATATTCACTTTGCATGCTCATGATTATTTGTAGTATGTTATTTGTATCAAGTTGTGTTTGCAAATCAATTATACAAAATTATTATCATCATGAATATCACATCTATCATCACATCTAAACATCATTCAAAATACATCATATATACAGAAAATGCTAAGTTTTACATCATGCATGTATACTAAGCTAATCATCACATATCATATCATCAATGGGGGCAAGAGGGGTTGTGCATAGTAAAAATCTACCCCCTTGCACTAATATCATCCCAAATGCTAATATCTGCCATAATATCTCATCTCCAAAACATATGATATTATCTAAAGATATATCATCAATAAAAAAACATGTGGTACATTATCAATGTCTAACATGAAATATACATAGGAAATGAGAATCATACATCACCATGATACACTCATCATACATCTATAAACATGAATCATCATCATAAAAAACATGTAAAAACATGACAATATAAACCATCAAATGTCCATATATACATATGTAAATATATGTCTCAAAATAAGATATACATCATCGATACAAAATCTGCCATCTAAAGGGCATGAATCAAAACCGAGCCTTCATCAAGAGGCATAATAAAAAAATGATACATCAGTATATACATTGATCAAAATCAGCCTTCATAAGAGGCATGTATACATACATATGTCAGTACAAAAAGAGAGAGTCAACCATGAATCTTGACCTCTGCGGAGCTGCCTAGTTTATGGCACGGAGGATGGAGCGACAATTGGTGTGATGGTATGGCTCTGGGTGTACAACCCTACTATCCACCGGGATGTTGTATTGATCTAACCGACCATCCTAAGCTCCATTATCTAGAACCTTTCCTACTCACATCTAGTTGATCAAATGGTGTAACTCGTTCCCCTTATGGGCTCGCATGATGGTAAGCGGCCTTGTAATATGAGGCCTCGCCACTGAATCTCATAATGTCTTGAATCATCTATGTATCCCTAAAATTCACGGCTTCCTATATAGTCGAATCTCACTCCCCTCTCGGTCTACTAATATCGGGATAGGCCTATCTCAAACCGCAGGCCTACTAATCTTTGTCTATTGTAATGGTCTAGACCTGGGCCCATGCCTAATCTCTCTAAATAGTAATACCCTCGCACTTTTTGTGCCTAAGCCTAGTACCATTGTGTAGTGAAACCCTTTGCATAAGTTTGTGCTTGATGTAGGAGGCTCAATATATGAGTACCTTATGCCGATAGTTGTTGTATCTACTACTACTATGCTACCCCATCTCCACCTAAGTGGCACGGCTCTTGCCTTATCTTTCTCTCGATGTTACTTGTAATTATGCTCTTCCTTGATCTTTGTCATCCTCTACCTATAACTAAATGTCTATCGCCACTTGTAGTTGTTGCTAAAGAGAATCTAACTGTCCATCATCTCCACCACCACCTAGAGCACGAGGTGGTGGAACTTGTTGTAGAAAACACCTGTTGTAATGGAGCATATATCCCGTTGGAATGCCTACTAGAGGAAACTATATATCAGGAGCCTGGGGCACCTATCTCTGCCTAGGCCTAGGCCCTTGTTCGTGTGGCTGTTGTAGTGGAGGACCCTGTCCCCCACCCCCATCATGACATTGGCCATCGAAAGGATCATCGCCCTCATCATCATCCCTATCACCTACACAATCACCTCCACCCTCATTGCCACTGATAGGAGGCCCCACTGGAGGTGCTATAACTTTAGCATCCCATGTTGATCTAGGAATAATCAATCGACGAGGTAAAATTGTGTGGTACCACAGAGCATACTATGTTATACAACTTGGATCCCTGACCTGTCTCAAAGGTACCCATTCAACTAGAACCATCTGTAAATAGATGGCCAATGATATGTCTTTGGTGATCTATGAATCCATGTCAAAATACTCTGGGACCTACGAGCATACCACATATTTGGCCTAGGTACATCATGTGTAATGAAAAACTATCTCTAGCACCAATCAAATCTATAAAACTCTTGCATATAGCTATGGCTTCCCAACATAAAATGCTCTATGGTCACTTTGTACTCGGCTTCGAGCCATGCTCATGCCACTAAAAATGTTTGTATGGCCTCCATACTACCATGGCCTATTGTAAGTCATCAAAATATCGATGGTAATGGTAGGTGTCTCCCATATTTGGCCACAAGTCATCACCAATCAAAACCTATCCCATAACCGAAGGCTCCTTTGGAGATATGGTCCTCGGTACACACAGTGGGAGGACCAATAGCAATATGGTCCTGCACCCAAATCTATAGCAATCTGGTAGGTCCTAGCATCTTCTAACAGTAGTATGTGATCAAGTGAATGTATCAATATAAATGCACTAGTATGCATTGGCCCCAACAGTATGTCTCACCATCAATCAAACCGCGTATCACTCTAATGAGGCAAAGTAGAAATGAGGCTCCATTTTTGTCAGGAAGTAAAACTCCATTGACAAAATCCATCATGTATACTACGAATCGATCAAGCTCGGGATCCTCTATAAACCACGATAATCTCTCTCATCCCATGGCATGGGAAATCTAGAATACCAAATAACTCTAGAATACACTTATCAATATCAGGCTGGTGACTCATGTACTGAATCAACTCACCCTAGATGGTGACTAACATAATACACCATATGTCCTCCAAGGTAATGGTAACATTGCTAGCGGGGAGTCGAAACACTAAATCTCATTATGCCACCGCTCAACTACGGTTGTTAGGAGGCCATGATCTAGTGTGATCTTGGGCGTGTTGGCCACGTAGGCTAGCCTCGTAACATTAAGGAGGATATCCAATATCCCCCAATCATCCTCAAAGAAATTGTGCCTCTTCACAGCCAGAAACTGTATCTCTCTCTGGTGTGGAGGACGGGTAGTATCCACTTTGTGAACAAGCAAATGATACACATGTTAGGGTTACATTTCTATCTACTTCTATCTAATTTTCTAGTAAATTATTCTTTCATTCATCTAAGGTACTAATTTTCACTTTCTTCTACAAACAATCTAGTCTATTTTCATCTACACTTAGATTTTTTTGCAAAAAAAAATTAGTTGTGTATTTTTCCCACACATGTGTGCCTACTATCGATGCATGTGTGCCTACTTTGATGTATGCACCCCTTTTCTCTTCTATTTTATCTATCGCCCGGTTATTTTTAAAATAATTAGTTTTGGTTAGTTCTTCTTCTCACTAGGGCATTTTATCTACACGACACCCATTTTTCTTCACTCTAGTGCATTTTTCGTGTGCTTTTAAGGAAATCTTCCATTCCTTAAATTCTTCTAACTGATCAAAAATTTAAAAATTATAAAATCATTCAAAAATACAAAAAAATCATAAAACTTTGAAAATGGACTAAAATTGGTAACAAATTCATTTACAAATGTAAAAATCTGTGTCTCTCGCACGGTGTTCATCTCATATCTTGTTGGCATTTCCACGCATATTGAGACAATGAATTATGGATCCTCTGAATCTCCAAATCATTTACAAAAGCTACGTTGTTTACTTTATTGATACTCTGGGGCACGAGTTTCCTGGTATTGTTTCGTTGTGCACACTGCTTTTTCATTGGACCTAAGTGTCCTCCATCCTTTCCCTTGCATATAAAAATTTCTTGGGGCATCATTTTCAACCCTTTTAATTTATCGAACATTTGGGATTGTAACTCGATGAAAAAATATTTGTGCAACTATCTTAAACATTGTTGGTTTCAATGTGTGTAATTGTACTTATTTCTTATTAGGTGAGTTTGTTTGCTTCTCGTATTGCATTGCATTCGTGTATGTTAAATGGAGTTGGATGTTTTTAAGCATGTACAATTCTTTGTATCTTGGATTTTCATGTCATTTTACGCTATTTTCGTATGCTCATATCTTAATAATAAGGAACGATGATGAAGATTGCTAGCAATATGATGAATAAAATTGTTTATATAGAAATGCCTTGTGGATAGCTCAAGATCCCTTTTATTGTTATTTTCTCTTCTATCTCCCCTCTCTTCGCATTATTGTTTTTTTCTTTCTCTTTTCAATCATCGATCAAGTTCTTCTATCACCCCATCGACACTTGAGGGGAATCCTTCTTCCTATTAATTTTTCTTTTACCCCTTCAAAAATTTGGTTGTTTTTATTTGTCTAATTTCCATGAAGTGACGTTGCATACATCACCTCAAAGAGGGGAAAACGTAGACACGTATAATTTGGTCTACATGATATTATTATTAAGATCATACTTGACAATCCTATTCTCGTGTTAATTTACTACACTACAATAGTAAAATACCCCTTTTAACCTCTTCTAAACCCCTAAACACGTTAATCCCTCTCTAACCCGCTTCTATAAGATTGTTTCCTTTAACTAAACATTTTTAGGTTAACTAACCCTCTTATTGAATTTCTACGAAGGATTTGACTTTCTAAAACAAATATCTTACCTTTCCAAATAGCCACTTAGCTTCCTAAAATCCTGTTCACACCTCCAAATATGTTATTTTTGTAAAAATCAACTTTTGAATCCTTTTTAGTCCCACATGCATCCAAAACATCCTTTTCTCAAATCTAAAAACTATAAATAGAGGGATACCCCTCCCACCTTTTCTCAATAAATCTCTCTCTCTCTCTCTCTCTCTCTCATTTCTAATTTAGGTCATGCTTAGGTCTTTTAGAGTCATTTCATAGTTTATTTGAGCTATTTACTTGTTATTTGCTAAATCCTTTCAAATTTTTAGGGAAATAGGAGAATCCATTAATGGTGAGCTTCCATTCTTAAGCTTTTGAAACATCAATAAACAAAAAAATAATTGCAAGATATTTAATAGGTTCACTTATAGATAGCTTTCATGGAGTAAAGAACTAATATAGTCATGTTTAGAGGTTGATTGTTTGTTTCAAACTTTATAATATGCATGCAAATAGGTAGCTCTTGCTTATCTTTAGTCCGATGGTCATTTGCATTTTTGTTCCAAAGATTTCGGGGTTTTCTTTTGAGTTTTTACACCCATTTCATAAGATTTTTCAAACTTTTCATTGCACATAGATGTGATAAATAAACCATGTTGTCAAGAAAATGGAAAAGTAGGGATTCTTGAGATCAAGTTGACCCTCTGTTTGGTTTCTTTGGAATGATAAGACATGAGTAATAGCATGATGATGATTCAAACAAAGAGAAGGTAATGAATGACACTCCTAACACTCAGGGATTAAAGAATTTGTTATCTCCTTTTTGCATGCAAGTATAACCTTGACTGAGACTAATCTGTGAATAGGAATTTGAATACAAGATCTGAGTGGTATTAATGTTTGTTATGAATCATTTTAGAATGGAAAGGATGTTATAAGATGGAATCAAAATATTGAGGTGTATTTCACCAAGAATTGAATATTGTGAATAAAATAATACTTGAGAAGAAAGTGCTTTCAGACTGTGACCAGGGGTATCTACAGGATAGGTATGCATGAAATCCAAAAAAAGGAAAATTCATGAGTCTTCATCATTACTGGTAATATTATTTTGATGGCAAGGGTCTCATGGACCTACAGTTAAATTTTGAGACTTTGAAACCATGCATCAAAAATGTTATTAAACATTAAGTGTTCTCGGGATATTATGTTGTGCATAGTCTAGTTATAGCTAGGGCACGATTTTTGAGAATGGAAACCAAGGAATCTATGTCTGAGACTTCAAAGTATTAACAAGGAGAGGATTTTCAATGGAATAAGGAAATTTTGACATCATCTTTTAAAATAAATGAGATATACAATCAAAGTTAGCTCATAAACAAAATGTGTTGCTCACACAAGAACAAACACCTCAACTCTGCAACGAAATAAATGAACTTGTAGAAATAAAATGTCACATTCAATTTCCGATGTGATAAATAAACTAGTGAAAAATACAAAATTACCTTAACTAAGCTTGATGGATGGCAACAAATGGATTCAAATCTCACCTGCAATACAAATAAAGAACAATGTTAGTCTGTTGCTATAAATAGAGGAAATAAATGGTTCACATGTTAAGTATTTTGCTAATTCACATGATGGTTGAATAAAGTGGGAGAAGATGCGATGATTACCTGTTGTTGTCATTGTGCTGCCAAATGGCACATACAAACAAAAAACAAAAAAGTGTGACAGCTATAATCATAAATAATCGACCCATTGTGGTGCCACATGGCACATTCAAACAAAAAAACCTTTGTGACAAGTATAATCATGAATAATCATTCCTTTGTGATGCCACATGGCACATTAAAAAAAAAAATGTGATAGCTATAATCATGAATAATCAACACATTACGATGCCACATGGCACATTAAAACAAAAAACATTTGTGAAAAGTATAATCATGAATAATGCACCCATTGTGATACAACATGGCACATTCAAACTAAAAACACTTATGACAACTATAATCATGATTAAATCCAACAAATACACAATTAAAGCACATGTTAATGTCAGTGTTATTATATTAAAACAAGCCACAATTGTATCAATTAAAACTTTGTCATTAAATTAATGTTATTGTTTTGAAATAATTAGGTTAGTAGTATGAAATCAGTTTTTCCTCCATTGTCTAGTACACGCAAGGGAGGTAATTCTTTCAAAGTATGCTTGTTTTTTTAGTTTCTTATGGATCAAGTATGATGTCACTCTTGTACTTGGTGCTCGCCTTGATTTTTTGGTAGGTATCATCTTGTAAAATTTAAACAGTTTGTGTTACTATAATTCATATAGGCTAATAATAATGCAAAGGAAAAACTTCATGTAAAACATTTCCAAACAAGCTATTACCTGAGGTGCCTGACTACAATGCATTTCAGAAAGTGGCCAAATGGTAAATTCATCTACAACATTGGCTAGCATTTTTGTAAAAATGGTAGGAAATGGTAGAGGGCAACTAGGATCGATGACAATGAGGATATTAACAACAACACAATGTGATGGAACTTTCCTCTCGTGGCAGATTACATCAGCACCAACATCATGCAATTTTCCATGGCCCACTAATTCTCCAAACATCTAGACATCCACCACATCACCAATAGATGGCACTCAGTATCGAACTGCTGCAGATGTAGCTAGAGTCTATGAGGCTTGCATTATAGGAACATTTTAGTCTTTTGAAAGAATTTTGGTAGTTAGTCCAAACAAAAATAAATTTATATACTATAACTTTATTCCTATTTATATCGTAACACGATTCACAACATAGAATCTTGATTCCACTTCACATAGAGGTTACTTGTAAATCCTCGTGTATTGGAAGATGCTCCTCCCCTTCTCTCTTGAGGCCACTGGGAGACGCCTGTAATCATTGCACATTAAATTAGTTATAGAAAGTAGCAAAATAAATCATAATTAAATGTTCATGTATATGTGAAAAACATAATCAACTGATATTTAATTGTGTACCTATAAACTAGGGTGCATGTTGATCTCCTTGTTCTCCTCTCTCCCATGGGTCTGGATAATTCCTGCAGTCAATGAATTGTAGGGTGCATAATTTTATAGAGACCTAGTGGGACTGAGTTATACTTTGAGCAGTCCTTAAGAAGGTAAGAATTTATTTTACATTTACCAATGAGACTAAAAGAGGGTTTAAAACCTGCAAGTGAGGATCACGAGGATTTACGTGCACATCAAAAGATGTGCGAACGAAAATGTGAAGAGATCTTCTGAGGATCGAGCATCAACCGAATGTGCATGAAAAGATTTGAAACACGGGAAAAACTTGGTTAAGACATAAAACTCTCCTCTATCTCATAGATCAAATGGGGTGTACATATAAGAGGTCTTTGAGTAACCCCAAAGTCTGCAATCATGACAAATCGAGTAGAGAGGGGAGTTACATTCCCGAATAGAAGTTTAACTCCCAATGATGCATATGATGCACTTGACACACCGACACACTAATGCGTAATAGAATCTAATAAAGACCCCTAAATGACACATGGACCTATGATCTCACCTAAGTGAGATGACTCACCTAATGATGTGGAAAATAATACACACCAACACCCCCTTCATCATAACTTAGGATGAGGCAACAAGTCAAAAATGAGAAATGGGTCCTGACACAAAGCTTGATGAGGTACCCATGTACAAGAAAGAAGTCCTAAGCAGTGAAAGAAAACCCAGTGGGAAAAAAATCCAACACAAGAGAACAAAACACACTCTCTAATCTAAGAAAGATAGCAAATATGGGTCCTAGCCATAGACGAGCCTGAAAGGTTACCCATGTACAAAGAGGCAATCTCTTGGAAAGAAGAAGAAGAGAGAAGAAGAGGGAGACGAGAGGAATGCAAAAGATGTCATGGATGGATCCGAAATCTGCAGCTCTAGGAAGTCTCCCAAAAGAATGTTGATGACGAGATCCTCTACTTATGGACTGAAGAAGAGCCACCCACAATGAACTGTGTGCCTACCCTTAGGAAGGACAGAAATGATGTGCTGGAAGTTTGCCCACTCCACAAAGGAAACTGAAGGTAGCGACACGAAGAACTCTGAGTCTGGTGCACGGAAGGGTGACATAGATTTAGCGAGTGAGTGCCAAGGAACTGAAGGTAATGCCACATATGTAGAACTGTCAGAGTGAAAAAGAGGAACACCCACAGAAAGGATGTCCAAGTGATGTGAAGGGAACAAAACATCCTCCACAACAAAAAAGGGATCCACAAGGAAGGGTGGATCAATGAAGGTCTTTGGAAATGTGGAAGTGACATGATTCCTGGAAGGGGTACTACCAAATACAAAGATGATGAATTCTTGTGAAACACCAGTAGATGGATGAGGGACCCGTAGTGCATCACAAGTGTACTCTACGAAAAGACGACTAAAGTTAGGCGAGATACTTGTCCCCGTAACATCCTCATTTTATACATTAGAACAAGTAATTTTTTTTTCACAAATGCTTCCTGGTTCTAAATACATGATTTAGAACTCACAAATCAAAACAACCATTCTTATAACAGAGATAACCATATGCAAACAATGACTCGGAGTACTTCCGATCTATTCATTCCATGACTCGGTAATCTACCGATCTATTCATGAGTATTAAGAGTTGGCATTTTTATTTAACACATCACTCTTGCGGTTCTCTTCCCTATTCTGGGATTCAGAATGCTTTGTCCAAGGAACCTATCTGAATAATTTTTACCATTATTCATCGGCATCTCATCCCTTAGACTAGGTGACTTAGGACAATGCAATCAAGCACTTGCGATACTTTGGCCAAAGATTTGAAACATAATGCTTATGTCTCGTATTCCTTGACGGCATACACGTCAACTGGAATACGTCCTTCACCCCATTCCTATGTTATGTAGAATGTTCTTATCGACTTACATCAGACTCTCCCATCCCAAGTTATTCACTCAGGGAGCGGATTAGTAAGATGACAACGTTATAGGGATGCTCCCGGGACTAGGGATACGGCGACATCTTTGGATCAACCCTAGTTAATCCAAAGTGTGTCAAGATACCCCAGTCTCCTAGGGCAGCCTTATAACGTGACCACGTTCCTAATCAGGTCCCGAGTAACTTGTTCGAGTTAAGGTGTAAATCTTAACGATCAATGCAAAGGGTGTCGCCATATAAGTCACTGCATTGTTGTATCTTCGAGAAGATCCTAATCTTCTCGAAGGTACAACCCTCGCAGCTTGACTTGTGCCGTCGAACCTTTAAATCTACCTCAAAGAGATCTACTTATTAATAAGTGTTACATACGTTGAGTTAAAATTATACTATAAGACGCTCCCTTAAGGGTAGTCTTTCCCAATCCCTGGGTTCCTCACCTTAGAATTACCTTTCTTAGTAAAACCCATTACACAAGAGAAGTTATTAAGACTAGAGGTCCCATCAAGGAGTTCATAGAATATACATAATTCTAAATCAACGAAGCTGGACACTAACCCTCAATCTTCACATGAGATTGCTAACCAAACCCCCTTTTTTTTTGGTTTATATCAGTTCTCATAACTGAATTTATATCTTACTTGTTAGTATCGAGATATAGTGATTAAGAATCCAATTAAACGTTGTATTGACTTAGATCAAGACTTAGGAAGTAATGATTTATTCAGCTCGTTTAGCTCCTGCTCAGATTTATTTTAACCTTAGCTTTCCAAAAGACAGTGATCTAGAATTCCAATTTAGCTTTAGATAGAACATAATAGAACTACTAAACAATCATTAGTATTCAGTCACATAACCTTGCAAGCTTACTTAGATAATCACAAAAGTCTCCAAGTTATACAATAATAACAATGCTCTTAAGATCATTCGAACCGAAGGAGATCAAACCATCAAGATACGAATGCAAGCACATAAGTAACAAATACCTCTTTTCATTCCTTTCAAAGCTAATCAAATACATTTTATGCATTCAACATATTTGATACAATACTCAACAGAAAAAGAACATCTTTCTTCAAGTAGTACATTTAGAGAATCAAGTCAATTCATCATAAAACCAAATTAAACAATCTGAACATCATATCAGATCTGCGTGCCTTTACCACTTACAACAATCATCTGCAAAAATTGTCAACATGGGTCAGTTCGGTGAACTGAGCATGATAAGCACTAATTCTTAAAACAATTGCAATCCACCAATTGTTTTCATTAAACAACCTGTTTAAATGAAATCATTTCACCAAACATGTAAACATATTTCAGACTATGCTCTTTTGTAATTCAAACATGACTATAAACGCGTAACTCATATTATAGTTACTAAATAGTCCTAGATACTTTTCAGATATTTCTTCATAAATATAAGTGACCAAGAAGAACAAATGTATCCAAAACAACTATCCATCTGAATCCCAAGGACAACAAACATCCGATAGACCATTACATTCAACAAAAATGAATATCCTAACAATTCCTGAATCCATCAGTATGTATTAACAATTCCAACAATTAAATATAAATATATCAACATATACTTTACAGCAGAAGAGAAAGAAACCGAGACATTCAAAAGTCCCTTCCAATCATGCTCATGACTGTCACTCAAGAGTAATGCATTCACATTATACACTGCGACTAAGCCATTGAGACCACAGGGAAGAATTACAAATCACAAAATACAAATATAAAATTGCCCGTAACTTCTACCGAACAACACAGTAGCTCTCGTGACAAGGTAGTGATGAATAATCCATCAAATAGACTCCACATAACCTTCCATATTATTCAACAAACGAGAAAATATCCAACACCATCGCTTGTCAAGGTACAGTTAATAGCTCTTTACTTCAGTCAAGCACACGACTAGATATTCACGATAACAGAAGACATAATCATGCTCAAACACAAGAACAATCCCACTGAGTCGAAACACTCATCAACATACAGCTCAATCTAATCCCTACTAAAACACAGCAAGGACTTAAATCAAAAGCCGAAATCAAATGAATAACCTCTTTATCACAGTCAAACAAGAGGCTAGATAGCATTAAAACAAATGACGTTTCCATATGCATACCTAGTGACATTCACACTGAATCTAACACAAACCTGCACAGCTTCATTCAACTGAAACAAATCCCTACGTTATACAACATGGGTGTAAATTAGAAGTCGCTTTCAGGAACTAATAACCTCAACAAGATCTTCATAAAGGTCATCATCAAATCATTGTTTCCAACAAATTTTCATCCAAGCCGAGATAGTGCGAATATAGCAAGGACTCATACAGAGTCGAGTTTAAAAAGAAAACACAGTGTGGACAAGATCAGTAGCCGAATTCCTACGAAAACATTCAAGGTTTTCAACTAATTCAACACCAGCAGTCTTCACAACTAAATTTCTACAGAAGTCTAAATACAAGATACATATATTAAGGACTCCAACAGAGCCAATATCAATAGGTATTCACAACCAAGCTTATACAGAAGTCGAAACACCGGTTACATATCCAGATCTCCAACTAAGACAATAAGCACAGTATTCACAAATAAACTTCTACAGAAGTAGAAAGATACAAGATAAATATTAAATTCAAGAATTCCAACTATACCAATAACATACAGTATTCACGACTGAACTCCTACAGAAGTAGAAACGTATGTTACCTTTTCAGGACTCAAAAAGGAATCGAACCCATATAGTATTCTCGATTAAACTTCTACAACAGTTAAAAATACTATCTAATCAAGGATTCCAACAATATCCAATAACATACAGTATTCACGACAAAGCTTCTACAGAAGCCAAAACATACAGTATTCACGACGAAGCTTCTACAGAAGCCAAAACATACTTTCATTTCAAGAAGTATAAACAGCAAGGCTTCTACAGAAGTCGATATCTACCAAGAAAACTTTTCATGGACTCCAACAGTGTCTGTTTCAAACATTACCCTTGCAAGCATTTCTACAAAATCTAACCGAAATGCAAAACACAGCAAGATAGTACAACCGTTCGAAACACAATGCACACCCATCAAGGGTTCACTTGCAAAATTGAGCCAGTAAGAAGATACAACAAACTAATTCATACAAAGCTACCATAAAAACCAACTGAACCCAAAAATCATCTGAACAGAGTTGTTCTAATGAAATCATTTGAAAGAAAGAAAGATTTTTAAAAGTTAGGGCCTAACATGCCTGGTAATGTTGCTTAAAAATATGAAGAAGACCACTGAAAGAGCTCGAGCCTTCTCCTCTTTTTCCACGTTAGATTCAACAACAATAATTTGTTATTTCCATGCCTTATAAACTTTCCTCGACAGAGAAAAGAGCTAGTTATTCTCATAGTTGCCATGCAACACCAAGTAGACTGGTGTGAAGAACCAGTGATCAAACAGAGGGAAACCCGGAGTGCATGAAAAACCAAATAAACAACCAGTTTTCCATTTTGCATGTCTTCCCAAGAAATCCGAGCTCGAAGACCAAGTTCATTAATTGCATTAACTCTAAAATTCCCGCTCAATCTCCATTGCCACCAACCGCCATAGTTGGCGATGGATAAAAACAATTCAAAGACCATTTCTAGACTTGGCAACTTTGCCACGTCGATTTCACTAACCGTTTGAAACTTCCACCAAATCCCTCGTCCTTCATACTTATCCATCCCATTTAATGCCATAGAAACTGCCGCTCATGGCTTGCACCCCTTCATAGGTCCCTTTCCTCCATGTTCATTAGTTAGGTTAGAAACATAGGTTAGAATTTAAGGTGATACTTAGTCTAACCTCCTTAGCGCTAGGTCACTAACCTTAGAACATTTAGTTTATAGTTTAGGCCTAGGTTAGATTAGCACTAATCTAACCCATAGGTTATAGTTTAGGTTTAGGTTATTAACCTTAATAAATACAGCTTAGGTCTTAACAATAAAAATCGTTCAGTATAAGAACCAACAAATATACATTCACGAAAAGGATTCATTCTAGCACTGCCAATAAGCTAGTTGAATAAATGTATCTGAATTTATTACCTGGCCCATGATCAAGACCTTCCTGATATTACGATATCGGGAACCAATTCATTTAACACGATCAGCCTGAGTTAGACTCCGGAATAGCTTATTCAACGCATTCAGACCTTGCAACCTATGTAAGGTCTATAATTTTTGTTCATCCCGAATAAACTTAAAGCATCTCTTGGATCAATGCCACTCGATCCAAGGCCGAGTCTTAATGAGGGTGCTCAACAAACAAGAGTGATGTCGATATTTATGAGTCATCCAATGAAGGTAGAGGAGTGAAAGGGGCCTCGCACGCAGAAGTGGAAAAGAGGCGAGTGTGATGACTATATGAGACCGAGAAGGAGATTGCTTGATATCGATGAGATGTGGCAAGTGTCAACACTCTCTGGAATAGTGAGAGAAAGAGAGATAATTCCTCTGTAGTACTCTCGACATCGAATCGGATGCACAATCTTGTCATCGTAAGTAGAACCAAGCGAGCCTCGTGTCGGTGGAACTATTATCACATGAAGAAATAGAGGAGACAACTCAATCAACAGCAACAACAATGGTGGCGGATGTGAAGGGTCTCCATAGAGGGATTAAGAATGCTCCGGACATGGTGGGGTGGATCTCGAGTCCTGCACGTGAAACCAAAGAGAATGAGAGACATGCATCATCATGTGACCAAAGATGTGGTCGCAAGTGTCAAGAAAGTCCTCTAATTGACGATGATTAGCGGGTGCAGGAACTGGCCCAAGCAAGAAGGGTAAAAGACCCTCATGCGCGAAGTAACATTCCATGGAAGCACGCTAAGTTGAATAGTTTTCTCTCCGGTGAGAAGTGGCGGAGGTCAGAAGGTGAGTCTATGATGCTTAAGTCTGGAAAGAGCACTCTCCATGATGAAAAATGCAAGATGCACAAAAGCAAGACATCAGACTCGGCCGATAATGCGTCATGTGTGTGAAAGCGATAATGCGTCTCGTGTGTGAAAGCCTGTGATTACGCTTAACCCCCTGAATGTGGCACTTTATAAAGTTGTGTGTTTACAAAAATGAAAATGCCATCATGTAAAGTGTGAAAAATCATGCAACTTTGACTAAAGAAGTGCTAAAAATGAGCAGTGAGTCAAAAGTTATAGCATTAAAATGATTCCCGCAACTGATGGAAAATGTCAATAAATGCCAGTAAACGCATTAAAAAAGTTCCTAAAATGGGTGCAAAGGGTGTCATGTGGGTACCATGTTGAAATGGCATCAAATTTTAGGCATGGTTTGCTTTCCTTGCAAGGGGGATTAGCCTCCGCCAACCTCGGACCTCACCCTCCATCTTCAACACTCGAAGGAAGGTAAACAATACAAGCCAAAAAACCAAATTTTATAATGCCAATAAAATAAAGATTTTTAACACCTTAAAACATGAAAGGTGATTTGATTTGATTTACCAATCCTAACTAATCCCAAAAAGAAATGTTGACCGAGTTGATGAAGGGATTGAAAAATTGGTGGAGAGAGAGTTTTGACCACATGCCCACTACCCGTAATGCAAAAATGAAACATTTGCAAAATCGAGGCTTCGTGTAGTGGCAAAAATGAAACATTTGGGGGTGGTTGAGTAAAATGCAGGTCATAGGATCTGTTGAACGAGGGAGCCACGTGGAGCAACAATGGTGAAAGGACGTTTGCACGAAAAAACATTTTGGGTAATGTAATGAAACATCGAACCAAGAGAAGACAGCAGTCAAGGTAGCTACGAGTCATGTGGAGGAAATTGTAGGCTTCTGCGAGAGAATGGAAAACTACCGTGGAGTGGTCGCTTCCTTCGCTACCTCCCACCAAAGAAAAAACCTAAAATCATCGAGCAAAACCCAAAAAAGGAGGTGAGTGGAAGGTCCAATGCCCCAAAACACCTTCACGCAGAGGAGAACCATGAGCTTCTAAGGAAGCAAGAAACGGTTTAGAGGATAATGCAAAGGTGCGTAGTGCCAGAGAGATGAAGAAGACCATGTTTAGACCGCAAACAACCCAAGTCCAAGATAGCGAGAGCTCCGATGCACGGGTGGATGGAATGCACGAGTTAATAATGAACCACAGGTCCACGCCAAAGCAAAAAACGATCTCACGAATATAAGCAATCACGAACTCAACAATGGATAATGCAAACCCGATACAAAACAACATGACAACCTCTGAAGACCGCATGCAAAATCTGTAAAACCACGAACACCCCAAAAACACCCACGAACAACCCGAACGGAGGTATAAATGCCCAAATCAATGCAAGAAGCGCATGAACGAATATCCATTATGACACATGTAACGAGAATTGGATATCACACTCTTGGAAGCTAAAAATGCACAAAACGCCAAAGATTACATGGATCCAAAAGATCTGCTCTGATACCATGAAAGAGGGTTTAAAACCCACAAGCGAGGATCATGAGGGACAACGTGCACATCAATGAACATGTGAACGGCAACGTGAAGATATCTTGGGAGGAGCGAGCATCAACCGAATGTGCATGCAAAGATTTGAAACACGTGCAGAACCTAGTTAATCCATAAAAATCTCCTCTATCTCATAGATCAAATGGGGTGTACATATAGGAGGTGTTGAGTAACCCCTAGTGCTGCAATCATGACAACTCAAGTAGAGAGGGGGAGTTACATTCCCAGAATAGAAGTGTAACTCCCAATGACGCATATGACGCACTGACGCATAAGAGAATCTCATAATGACCCCTAAATGACACATGGACCTACGATCTCACCTAAGTGAGATGACTCACCTAATGATGTGGAAAATAATACACACCAACAAAGACTCCACCCTTTTAATTGATCTCACAACATGCACTAGAATCAGTTAAACAAGGTTATTAGATAACAAAGTGGAGAATAAGGGTTAAGATCAAAATTGGAGTATGTTAACTTGTTAAAAGGGAGTTATTTAGTGATCCAGAGACTAAATTTAGATTGTATAGAGACAAGATTCTATTGAATGTGTCTTCGAGTGTTGGCTCTACACCAGTCTTACTCCTTAAATTCTCAAGACCCCTTGAAAGGAATGTGTAATAATGATATGTTTCACATTTCAATCCATAATTCCATCGTTTGAGCCTTTTAACTCCTCAATCATAGCCAAACCCTAGGTCTGTAAACTAAGATACCCTATGGGACAACCAACTGGAAAAAACAACTTAAAAATCCTCAAACAAAAAACTAGAATTCTTATTGAATATTTTAAAGGAGTCTGTCAAGTTGGTTGCTTCAAAATTTCAGGATAAAATTCAATTTTTAAGGCCTCAAATTCACATACCCTATCAAAATCTTTAGTGAAGGTTTATGGGGACTTGACTACAAAAACTTTGGCATAAATTTCTTTAAACTTGATGTCATGACTCCAAATTTCATCTGAGGATTTGTTTACATCTAGTCCACAAAATCAACTTACCAGGGAAGAAAAATCATTCACATTATCTTAATACTTACCTCTCTTTGTAGGTTCATGTTTCATTTTTTAACCAAATGCTCCTACTCATAACTTCTAAAGATGGTGGAAGGCTTAAAAATTCAACATACATGCATCCTCTTTCTGACAATCCTCTTATTCCAAGATGAAAAATCTCAGCTTATTGAGCTCTCAAAGAATGTGTTACAATGTTATACAATTTATTTGTGTTTGTGTTCATCTATAACTTCATTAGGAACTTTCAATTATCTTTGCTATCACAATAATTGTCTCATCACTCTTCCTATATTCTTTGTCCACTAAGGAAAATTCAAAACAATCATAGGGATACCCTATTCATCAAACATACTTTTGCATGCAAACAAAAAAACGTACAAATCTCAACATAAGAGTTCAACACAAATCATTCTTACACTACTTTACAAGACATGCATCCCCTCCTATATACTCCTCCATGACATAAAATTTCATATCACACTACTATACCAAGAATGACACACAAGAAAAACACATTTTCCTACTCTCCTTGAAGAACCCTAACACGCAAGAAGAAGAACACAAATGAGCCTCAAACTATTGTATTTGTTTGTCAACCTTCCTAGTACGCAAGAAAGGATATCAGTAATGGATCTTTACATTTACCTTTACATGTACAACTTTATTTGATCCCTACCATCCATAAAAACCTTCTCACACAAACTCACTTGCATGGACTTCGAAGAAGGTACTAGGGAATGATGTAGTCTTGAACAAGTCTCAAGCTTCCTTTGTCATCAAGAACTTACTCCAATCCTCACAACTATAAAAATGAAGCTCTTGTTAATCTTAATCCATTATACAATTACAGAATACAAAATCCAAGGATTACACCCTTATCAAATGCAAACATACAGTCATACCTAAGTAATAAGGAATAATAGTGCACAAGAATCAATCTACAAGAACCAAATGCTCACCACATTGCTCAAGATCACCTTGTATTCACTCAGAGAATCAACAATCTGATCTGAGACTAAGAAGTGTATACATATACATATGTAAATACTAAAATCATGTCAAACTATAAGTGAAGATACAATCTAGTAGGGCTAGTAAAGAAAGAACATAAAGAGAAGAGTCTCAAGTGATTACAAGGTCAAATAAAGGATCAACTTAAGACTTACCATGCTCTTCATTTCTTGCACCACCGATTAATGATCAACCAAAAAGATGCCATTGCATCACCCACTTGTGACAAACCAACCTACAAAATAATAACTTTTTTATTACAATGGTTTTATAAAAATACTACAAATTACAATTCACGGATTTTGTGTTCACTTTTATTTACCTTAGCTTCCTTTTTGTTGGTTGGTTTTGTTGCTAATTTTTTTTACATTTTTCATATAGATGAAACAACGGCATGTCATCCTCCTACATACATATTGTATCAATGAAAATGTTAATGAAGGATTCATGAACAAGTGTTTAGATAACAAAACTAAATATAAACGACTAACTTATGTCACAGTCACCTCTACTAGTTCTTTCAGGAATGACCCCCTCCATTGTTGCATCCATCTCACCCTCCTCAACCTGTGAAGACAATGACATGTAACTTATAAGAAATAGATAATACTTATGTACTCACAACGAGAAAAGAGTGAAATGAAACCGTTACTCAAACTTACCATGTTTTTCTTCTTTTCTCTCAAAGCCAATATGTTTGCCCTCCTCTTAGCCCTCATAGTCTCTCGAATCATAGTCCCTCATGGCATCGTCAACCTCTTTCTTGGAGCATCTACTAAGATTTTTGAATGATTCCTTCCCTTCCCTCTTGTAAATGTGTTGTATCACACATCACCTCTGAAAATATAGTGCACACGTAGCACACCCTCAATGTCTCCCTCTCTTTGTTCCCTATATTGCCTCCACTTTTCGAGAGGCCCTCCAAGGATACTTGTCTAGTAAAATTTCTCCCTTTCCTCTCAGGGAGAACATGAGGGAGGGAATGGGCATTTTTCCTGTGGATATTTAGCATCCGTAGAGTGTAAAATTTTCTATCACAACTGGGGTACTCACAATAATAAAGTATGTGATCCCCATCATGCTCCCTCCTATAGTGAAGAGGGGCCTATTCAACAACATCGTATAAACAATTAGTCACTAATGGACATATATGAAAACAATAAATTACAATATTCAATTTTCTGATTTTACCTCATTGACAACAAGAACATCCTCTGTATGACTTAAGCAGCAACACTAGGTGCATCCTCCTGCAATAATCATTCCAAAAATCATGTAGTGAGTCATACAAACTTGTTACACACATACATAATAATATATAATCAAATTAAATTAATTTATGATAACAAATACAATTTTAAATTAAAGTAATTTTACCTCCTCTATAGCTATATTGGCATGTACATGTGATGGTGAAGCAACGTTCGTTGCAGCCGCCTATCATCCTTCACTCAACAATCCATACCATATAATTTTTTTACTAACATAATAAATAATACCAAAGTCCAACAAATTTTAAACAATCAATGTTAGAATGATTATTAGATAAAGTACACACATGTACCGAAGAAGATATCTGAAGGTAAAATGTTTTCCTTTTTCATTTTGATCTTCTGAGTTGAGGCCTAGGCATAGGTTCCTAAAATAAGATTGTGTTAGTTACTTAATATATTAGTTTCAACGTAAAATATAATACAATTATTTATTTTTCAAATGCAACAATGGAAAAGGAAAATGAAAAGCTTGTATTCTTACCTACGACGAAGATGCAATGTCCGCGACATATAACTTCACAAAATCTAACCGCAACACTGGCTAAATAACAAAAGATCACAAAAAATCATAATTCAGCTTAACAATAACATTTTGGATAGATATAGTGCCTACATGTATTTTCCTAAGAGTACACACCATAGCAGAGTATGCTGACTCTAAGTTCCGAGTATCTTGCTATAACTTTCACATTATATCTTCGACAGACGCATAATTCTTGCCATAAAAATATATGTCTACCATTGCACAAATGCTTCACAAATAGCACGTATTAAGCCATTAAATAACTATAAACATTGGATAAAGATTGGTGATAGAGTCTCTAAGGAATTATTCCATTTTGGGAATGACATAAAGCCACACCAAAGCAAATAAAATACATAAGGAACATTTCTTAGCATCTCTCTAAAGATTCCAAGATGGTTCAATATTTATTCACCATTATCAATAGGTATTCAAAGTGTTTGGAAAATTCTCATGAGCGATAACCAACCCTCGTGAAATGCATTTTTGTTGTCCCTTGCTATCATTTTGAAGTTCAAAGGGGGTCTTTCAATAGAATGTTATCCATCAATAATCTTTATGAATATGTTTCGTAATGGTTAGTGAAAAGACCTAGGTTTAGATGATCTATCGTGCAAATTCTATTAAACATTTTGGAATGTGATTCTAAGATCACAAAGATTTTCACTCGAATTTGTATGAAAATTTTACTAATAAGTTTTCTACATTAAATTTATTTTTAATGGGCGACCAACAACTTATTTTAAACTAGAGATCAATTACCTTTCTCAAAATCTCTTAAGAAGTTATTGTAAAATATTTCGCTCTACATGTCCACAATCATTTTTCTTCTACTTATAGTCTTGAACAAATGGGTTTTTGCAAATACAATAATAAATTATGGATAATATTATTCAAATTTGGGAAGGTATTTAATCATCTCACTTACTCCGCGATAAAACCTTGTTTCTTAAAATAAAATTTAAAAACTTCCATGAGAGCATTGAGTTGCACTTTATTCTTGAAATTTAGAATGCACTCAAATTTATCCGTACATTTATCCATTCTATTTCGATTCTTCTCAATGATGCATTTTCTTATGTTTATGTCAATGGTGTCGGCGCTCACTAGCTTGGTATTTGTAGATCTGTTTAGGAAGGCCACACTCTTGGACCTATTCTCGTATGTTTTAACTCTTCGGATAGTTTTCATATATAATCTCCAATGCCACTCAACAATGATTGGTGAAACGTATCTCACTTCGAAATTACCTCCTTCATAATTGACTAATGGGAACTTTATTAATGGCATATTTCTCACATTATTGTAAATTGAGAATAATGATCTATGGGATAAACATTTCTTGGAATTTTATTTCCTTGCATCTACATTAGGAATCCATTGTTAGAAGACTCAATGTTACAAAAAAACATTTTTCTTCCCCCTTCATTTCTATATTACTCTAAATTGAGGCAAGTATATTCAACATGGATAAATCTTACATATTTTGGGTATTGCATTTACCTTCCTAGAAAACCGCTCTTAGCTATGGAAGTATGTGATGGATAAGGTTCAAATAAATTTATCATATTGGATCAAGAAGCCTCTCTCATTTATGGGTAAGTTCAATATTTTCTCTAATGTTCTTTCTTCCATGCATGTTTAATATGCTTCATGTTGGACCATTCCCAATCTTCTTATAAAAAGCTTTAGAAATTTCTTATATATGTTTTGCGAGCTAACTCGGAGATCAACAACAATTTTCATAAATTTTCTTGGATATTTTGTTTCCATTCCAATGACTTTATTTTCCTTGGTTTATTGGGCATTGGGTGATCGGAAATTCTCTCCATGTCAAGTTTATTGTTTGAGACATTAAGGGTGAAATGGATTGGAAGATTCTCATGAACAATTATATTTAGGAAGGCAATATATGATGAAAAATACTTGGATGTGTTTATGCTTTTAAAACCAACTCATCTTCAACACACAAGTGATAGTGATGGCATACTTTGTTTTCACAATTATTTGGTAGGTATGGGAATAAATAAATAATCACTTATTTGGGATGGATATGGGTCCCGAAATGGCCACTTTGTTAATTATTATTTGGTATGGTGGCCATCATTTATTAACTTCCACAATAAGCTCTTACCAAAGGTCCCACGGGTGCATGCCCTCAATATTTACAAACGAGGGATTCACATTGTGTAAGACATTTATAAATGGTAGCTATGAAGAATCATATCTTGGCTAGAATTTAAACTTAAATATTCATTAGCCAATAGCGACAAAGAATTTGATCAATCAATTATGGAATATGTTCGTGATTACATGTCATACAAGATTAGGGTCATTTCCTCTATGCCGTAGTGGAAGCCTAGAAGGATTGCAAATGGTTTCTAGATACACCTTCTCAAAATTACTCACCCAATAAGGGCTATGACTTGTTGTCTCCCAAGATTTAATGGTGGACAAGCTCAATTTTCATTGGTTCATGTGTTCTATTCTTTTTTGCGGTTCAAAAGTTTTCAAGTATTTGGTGGGCTATTCTTGATCTTAAGCTAGCACATTTTCCCTAGTATATTATTTATCAAGGTTTACAAATTGTGACAAATCATTCACTTACATGTTCTAGATCCTCCTTACCCATTTTTCGAATAATCGAAACCCTAATGTACCTTAACTAGTTTTTCCAAAAATCTCAAACCATTTGGGCTTGGATCCATGAACATTTTTAACCTTTCTTAAATGAACTTTTCCATTGGAATCCTTTTAGGGATTGCTTGGGCATCCCCTTCACCTTCACTCAAGTCTGTCATGCTTTAAGAGTGGAAATCATTTTTTTCATTTGGAATGAAATAAATTCAACTTTGTTACACAATCTTCTAATGATTGCAATCTTTTATATTTTAAGAAACTGATCATTGTTTCTAATGTGTTTCTATAGATACAAGTGCAAGTGCATAAGTGGTACAAGAAGTGGACCACCTCCATATCTTTTCAAGGAATTGGGAAACACACCTTGCACCATCTCCTAGGTTTCATCACCCCTTGCCAGGCGAAGTTATGCACCATGTGCTAAGGGTGGTCGATGCCACAACTCTCACCAAAAATATCACAATTACCATGGATGGGGCTCATCACCACCTTGTGGTTGTGCAACGTGGATTTGATTTCCAAGATGCAAGGTCTATCGGCAAGGCCATTCTAACCAACAATCTCACAACGACTTTGGTTGGGGTTCACCAATGCCTCATCATCGCATTACGTTGCCACTTTACGTAAAGGCCTTCTTTTCTTCTATGAGTGGAATGAAAGTACTCGCTCATGTCAAGTTTGGAGGGATCACCTTCAAACCTCCAGTCAAAACAGTGCATCAGCTGTGCGATAATGAGCTCCATAACACCCATGGCAATTGATGCTCCTGGGCATCCTCTTCTTCCTGCCCCAAATGGAATCATTTGGAAGTCACGGCCTTTGATATCAATATCTTTGCCCATAAATCGTTCGGGCTTGAATGCCAATGGATCATCGCATTAGATCGGATCCCTTCCAGTCGCCCATATATTGATCATAAGCCTTGTTTTTGCTGGTATAACGAATCCTGAAGCTCCCACAGTCCTATCTTGTGTAGACTCGTGAGGGAAGATCAACGGCGCCGGCGGATGTAATCGTAAGGCTTCTTTCACCACTGATTGCAGGTATTCCATGCTGCCAAGATCAGATTCTGTTACCGTGCGCTGTTTTCCCACAACAGATTCCACTTCTTCCAGCATTTTCTTGGCGCTGTGGGGATTTCTCACCATCTCACTCATTGTCCATTCTAACGAAGCAGCTGTGGTCTCTATTCCAGCAGTCAACATATCCTGCAAACATCAAAAATAAATCTCAAAGTAATAAAATTATGAGACGGACTTATATTTATTAAGAGTGGGCAAAGGGCGTACGAAAATAGTTGCTTTAATAGTATCCGGTTGGATGTTGTGGAGACCGGTGTCAGCCATATGCAGAAGCACGCCGACTATGTCTTGCACATTCGAAGGTTTAGATTTAGCTCGGGCATGTTGATCTATTATTTTCTGAGCTACTCTGTCAAATAATTTGTGGGTCTTCTTCATTCGCCGCTTGACGCCTTGCAAGTCAAGCCAGTCTATGCAGGGTATAAACTCTCCAATGTTAACTTGAAGGAGGCTGAACATCACCTCCTTCACCATATCTCTAATTTCTTTCTCCTGGCCAACCGCATAATCATCAATATCTTCTTCACAATATTTTATACCAGCAAGGATTCGCCAAATTATAGCCGAGGAGATGGAAGTTACTGCTTTGCTAATATTGACAGCAACTCTGCCTTGCTCGCTCTTCTCCCAAATGCGACGCATCGCAGACAAAACCTCTTCCTCTCGTATTGAACTGAAGCTCTTCAATCTTTTTGCACTTGTAAATTCCGTCATCCATATTCTTGTAATGAATCTCCACTAATCCCCATACGGAGCAAATCCCATACTCTTGTGATCATAAACCAGGTGTTTTCCCACGCCCGAAGGAGGCCTGTTGGCAAAAATTAAGTCATGAGTTGTGAGAAACTCTTTTGTCATCTCAGTGGAAGACACGACGACCACAGGAATATAACCGAGTCTCAAGTACATGATTGGCCCATATTTGCTAGCAAGATCTTGAATAGAAATATGCGCAAGCTTTCCTAGCTGATGGAGGTTTCCTATGATAGGCAATGCAAATGGACCAGGGGGCAATCTTGATGATGAACTATTTCTTCTCCTGCTTAATCTCATGTAGTACAAAATGACGTACACCAATGAGAATGCTACTACCAGTGCTGGATTTTGACGTTCAATGTTACATGTCACAATAATTTTCTTTGACGGTCTAAAAAATTATATGGATGTCATTTGACGTTCAAAATATAATATGCACTTCAAATTTATTTTTATAATAACTATTATAAAATACAAAAATTGAGTAAAATTTTACATCCACAAGATTGAAACAATAAATTTATATGACTTTCTAAAATTAAATTGAAATAAATAATTATAAAATGAGTGATATCTTCTTACATCCATGTTCTCAAATTTCACATTTATTGCAATAATTGCAGTTTCCAATCTTTATTTGTAAAAATCAAACAAATAACAATAAAACAAACAATTACAAATCAAAAATTAATAGAAAAAGCTAAACAAAAAATCAAATAAAACTAAAAAAAGAAATCAAACAAAACTAATTGAAAGTCAAAATTAATAGATGTTTCTATTTCATAATCATTAATAAGATATTAAGATTTTATTATTTTTATTTTCTTCATATCTAAAAATTTCTATTTTTATTTATATTGTATTTTTCATGAATCTCAAAAAAGAATTAATATTTAATTTATTAACTTTCTTTATTATTATATATATATACACTGACGGTTAAATTTGTAATATACATGTCATTTTGACGTTTAAATTATATTTTTGCATGTCAATCATGACGGTCATATTTTAAAAGTGGCTGTATTTTGACATCTAAAATGACTAAAAATGTCTAAACGCCTTGCAAAATCCAAGCCTGGCTACTACTACTGTTGTTGTTGGACCATAAGATGCTACTGTAGTAAACTCCATATTACAGTGAGTACTGCCCCTAAATATGTGATTCCTGCAATTATTAGTTGTGTGACACGTGAATACTGCTGAAACTTTTGAACAACTTACATAAAATATTGGAAACGTGGATAAGCGTTTTCAATCACTTGAAAGGTGCTTTAACACGAAGTAATAATACAACGTTTTATTTGTTTTATACCTTTAAAAAAAACTGTTCCTCTTTCTTCTTTTTTTATTAAGATTTTAAAAATGTTTTTTTATCATTATGGTGAGAGTTTTACTATTTGAACCTGCTTTTATATTAATAATATAAAAGACTTACAACACCAGGTTGACTGGAAACTCACGGCTCAAAGTTAAAATGTCACGAATGCATGATAAATGTTAAAAAGGCAACCAAAAATCATGTAACTAAATAATTAGGCACATAGGGTAGCAACACTATGCGGATGAGGAGGATCATCTTTTAGAGCAATATTAATTATATTTTTACACAACTGAAAAAGAATAGTGGCCCAAAAGAAATTCCATATGAAAACAATCCAAGCAACAACATTAACAAAGTTGCCAAACAGGGCAGCGTTCTAGTCAAACACTTTAGGATGGAAGGGGAGCAAGAGGGAGTGTATCCAATTCCAAGCAAATTGAGAGTCTCCTATACTCATCTACAATAGTTGATTATATTAAGAGTAGATACATGTTTATAGTAATTTAATAAAAAAATTGAGGGTAAGTTCATGGAACTATTTATGTAGGTCAGGGTACAAAGCCTACAATGTCAAATTAGTGAGATTGCAGGTGCATTTTATGTATATGAATATGAAAGGTAGTTGGATACATAAAAATAAGATATTAGATACAAATCATAGTGCATCTATAGAGTTAGTGATATCAAATTCCAGGAGACTATTTTTTTCTTTAAATTGAAATTCATAAACATATTTATTATTTACACAATAAAATTTATGAAGATGGTTATATTTAAAGGGTGACCTATTTACATACATGGTGCTATTTCCACATTTCACAAGATACATTTTATAACAATAAAAATAAAAATAAAATAATAGGGGTCAAAATGAATGTCATTTTTGGGTTCACTAGGGTTTGAGATCTATAATTGATTCTACAACACATTATTCACACCACCTTTCTTTCAAGGTGGGACATTTATTTCACGATATTTTACATTTATTTCCCTTTCTTCACGCTTTGGGCGGTGGTGGTTGCCTATTTTAATGGCGGCGGTCATTATTCTTGCATCTCTTGGTGTAGGTTTAGGCGGCGGGAGCTCAGTCAATCATGCCTTTGATAAAGAGGAGAGTGAGGAAATTCATCCCGAAGGTTTACGATGAGGTAATGACCCTCCTCTATCTGATCCTAATGTTGTTTTAGATGTTCCTCAGTTTGATAAGGCTTGTTCATGGCTTGAATCCTTCACTTTGGTTGCTTATTTTGTTGGATGTGTCTCGTCCGGAGAGTATTCTCAAATAGTGGGTTCACAACCACTAGCAAGGCCATGGTGTCAAACTTGAGGATGTCCAAAACGTTACTAGGGGATTTTTTATTTTGGTTCAATAACCTTGAACATTGCACCATTGTGAACCACGGTCCTTGGTTTATTCAGACACTTTGGTTATCTTTTCACCATAGACGTTTTGATTTTTAAGTCTTTGAACATGCTAAGCTTAAATTTCCCATCCGGTTGAGTTCCCCGCTTTTCTCTCTACCCCTTTGGAGTTTTGTGGAAGAATTGTTCAAAATAATTGGTCATTTTGTCTATCATGAACCAAACAAGTTTTATACTTATCGCACATAGCATTGAGTCTTGTAATGCAATGATTTGGGCTTCTCATACACACAATACACTAAATCCAATGCTAAATACGACATATAACACTAAATCCAACTAAGACTGGGGTTTTTTCAGGCTAGGAAGGTCTCGCGAGAGGTCCGTGAAGGTCCTGGGCTGATTAGGTAAGGTTTGGGTTGGTTTTGGATGAAAGGAAGGCTTGTTGTTTTGAGGTTATAAAATAACATTGAGACCAATATTGGTCGGGTGACTGATGCCGGTATGAGGATGAAACCAATGGCAATAAGGTAAACTGACGTCGGTAGGGGCAATGGGTGATAACCTAATAAAAATAGTTTTTTACCCTCTCTGTGTTTGCATGGAGAGTGAGGAGGGTGTGGTTAGGCTCGTAATATGACTGAGAAGACTCAGGAATACGAGAGGAAGAGGTTAAGAAAGGTAGAAAGGTTTGGGGTGGTTGGCTAGGTGAGTTGGTGGGAGGATGGAGATATCGAGTAATAGCAATAATATAAATACTGAAAGAAGTGAAGATCTACAATAAAACTAAGCACGATGATGAAAACCACAATACTTGCTTGTTCTTTATGAAGATCCTCTCAATGAATATTGGATGGTGGTTGATCGGAGAGGTGATGTCTAGGTCCAAAGTGTCACGGAAGTCCAACCCGTGTGTTCCCGTGAATACTCCAATGCTCTAGAAGAGAGCTTTTTGTTTGTGTTGCACTTTGGTTGTGTGTCGTCGTGTTTGGATGTAGGAATGGCTTTGAGACTCGAGCTTGATTGTAATAGAACTATCAAAATTGAATGACCAATGCGTGTAAAGAGTTGTAAAATTGTATATACGTAAACCGATGGCGATTAGGGTGACCGCACCGCGTCGGTTAGGGTGAAATAGTCTTTTTTACCAAAAATAGGCAAATCTTCCCATATTTGGCATGTTTTTCAAATTGAATTCACTTAGGGAAGTGGAGTTTGCGTGAAATAAGGTAGGAAGACTCTAGAATAAGTCTAGTTAGGTTTATGAAGAAGTCTTAGTTAATTTAGGTCAAGTGATGACTCAACACTAGAGGTGATGACTCAGTCTTTGAGAGTGATGACTTGGTCATGGTGAGTTAAATGCCCCTAGAATGGGTTCAAGGTGAGGTGTATTGATGAGGTGGAGGTGTGAGGATTAAATTAACTTAATTAAGATAATTAAATTAATTAATAATGTGAAGGTAATATGAATGTGGGGATAAGGGGTCATGGCTAGGTGGATACATTACGTCGATTAATGAAGGGGATAAGTGGAGTGTGACCTAAATTTGGTGTCTCAGAAAAATTGGAAAGAAGTTTGTGGAAAGAAACTTGAAATTTATGAGACATGAGGATAGGATGGTAGTAGAGAGGGTTCTACAATGTAATATTTAAGACCAACCCTTTAATTTTGCTGATGTTAATTTGAGGCTTTTAGACAGTGGTTTGGAAGTGTATTGCAAAATATTCTTATTATCGTTTTAATTCGAGATAAGAGATTCAAGGAAATAACAATTTGTTAGATTCGTATGAGTTCTTTGACTCTTTTTTTTCGCTTATACAATAATTTTATAATTGATTCGATAGTTCCAAATCTTGTCTTCCCTCTTAAAACTTTCTTGGAAGACATGAAGATGTATTGTTCTTTCCTCTTGCCAATGTGAAGTTTGACTTAGTATGTGGACATGTGTGCGGCATAAAAGACAATAGATGAAATATCTAAATAGTTCTACAACTCAACAAATTCGTCATTCATTGAAACATGTTTCTTGCCCATGTGCGGTTTGAATTAAATATTTCCTCATATCGAAGCCCATGTACACCGTCTAAACATGGGGAAAATATGGATAAACTCAACAATCATAAAATACATAAAAGAATAGTTTTGATTCTAGAAACGATGGACACAATAGTTCTTATAACTAGCAATCACATATGTATAATGCAATGTTAACGCCGAATGGTATATGTTATTTGATTTAGAGGTATAGTTATTACTTTTGTAGTTGATGTTGATAAGGGGTGTGATTGATTTTGTAAGTGTAGAAATATAGATGAAGCACTTCATTTAAAGGTTCTATCTACATTTAAAACTTGTTACAAATTCGTACATATACATTTCTAAATCTTATATCATGAGTGGTAGCGTGTTATGGGCATTTTTTTGCAAATCTTATATCATAACAAAAGTGCAAGTAATATTCATTTATTTTCTTAATAGTACTTTCAATCCACATAGTAGTAGGAGACAATGGTATGTTAATGTCAAAGGAAATACAATAGTTTTCTTTTAAAGCGGGAAAAAAGGGAAACATAGATATGGAATAACTAACATAGTGTTGATAGTTCAAATTATAGAAAGGAATGGATGAGGGTGTAAAGTTTGAAGGGACGGATGCGGTAGAAATATTTGCGTAAAGAAGGTTACGGAGGAGATGCACTGTCATCCGCTTTCTTTGAATTGAGGATGACACATTTCAATCTGTTGATTCCGCAGTATGTCTCTTTTTTCAGGGAAAGTGTGAAGTAGTATTTGTTGCTGATGACATTGCTTGTAATTTCACTATTCGCATCTTTGTCTATAGACAATAGGTGGAGGTTGTTAGCTGCAACACCCATGATTGACTCAGTTATCTCATCAAAAGCAGTAATTGATTGAAGTTCCCCTGTTGGGTCCTTTAGATCGATCCATGAGTGCATATCTATACTCATTGTTATGAACTTGTATGTTGCAACTCGAACAAAACCATGAACCATTTTCATGCTCTCGTACTTTTTTCCTGCATTGTTTGTCACCTTTTTGAAGAGGACATGTTGTGTTAAAAAAATTGTCCATACTGATATTTGTGATTTCTTTGAACTGAGGATGACATATTTCAATTTGTTGATTTCGTGGTATGTCTCTTTTTTCAGGGAAAGTGTGAAGCAGTATTCATTGCCGATGACATTGCTTGTAATTTCACTATTTGCATCTTCATCTATAGACAATAAGTAACTGGTGCTATTATCACTGGTATAGGTTTCACACAAGCTTTCTTTTACCATTAGGTTGGGAAACAAAAGTTCTTAATTGTTTTATGATTGTATTTTAAAACTACTGAATATGGCTAGTGAAAAGGAGGCATTTCATCAAACACGTCGGGTGCCCTGTTCTAAATCTCCCATTCTAGCAGAAGTTGGGAGGATGCTGGAAAAGATTGTGGAGTCCGCATGTACCCTTGCCGATTGTATTATTCATAAATATGTGAAGGCCTTTCAAACACAACCATTTTTTTCATCTCATGTGATAAATGAAGTTCATGAGGTCACATTTGTTTCAGGCATTTAGTCAAACAATTTGCATGGCACCACTTTGTGTGATGGAGGACATGAGAACTGGTAGACAATGGACACCTTCGACGAATAATCTTCCAATGATCCACTACCATGGCTTTGATTGAAAATACATCTGAAATTTTTGAATTTTATGTGGCTTTGATTGAAAATTTGTTTGAAATGTTTGAATTTTATCTCAGGAGTTGTCTCCATGTCAAATGGCTCATGGAGGTTTGCCTCTTTTCGGGCTTATAACGACTTTTGTAAATTCCATAGTGTCCCTGCAGCCAACTATCATGAGACCACCGACTACCATAAATGACATTAAACTCGTAGCAGAGCAGATTACGAAAAAAGGTTTGCCAAGAAGAAATTTAATCGTGTTTAAAAACGTTCAAACGACCATCAAATTTAACATATTGGGCGAAACGACCGGAAAGGGCTTTCCCATAGGAGGAACGCCTTCCACATAAAAATTACGTCTACTTAATAATGCATGCATAAAGTGATGCCTTCATAAAATTACTAAAACCATGCGCTAAATGTCCTATGAGAATAATATGTAAAACCACTTTTCCCCTAACGCGCCTCAAGAGAAACGGAAAGGGAGAGTTCCGTTGATGCAACCATTGAAGAATCCATCCACCCGATATTAATGGAGTCCAAATTGGAGCTGACATCAATAAAAGGCGGTGGAGTGGGCTGAACCAAAATCTTTGTACTAGCTAGTTAACATCGACACAACATTCGACATTGATGGTCTCGTCTTTGGAGTGCTTTGCGTGCATAGATGAGCAATGTGGATTACCCCTACTATCTCTTCCTTATCGATTTCAGATTCTCCTTTTGCAATTCTTCTGTCTTCCAGCTCAAATGCCTCATTTTTCTCATGTAAACTCCATGCCTATACATAAACACAAAGGATTCTTCAAGATGCCCCTCAGAACAAGTAATCCAGGAAAGATCTTAAATGAAGTTTCGAGTCTTACCCATTGTAGAAGGAGCTCCATCTCGAGTGGAAGTTTAGGATCCCTGACCTTTCTGCCGCTCACAATCTCCAGAACCAACATGCCATAGCTATACACATCTGCCTTATCAGTCAATTGACCATGAGTTGCATACTCCGGCGCAGTATACCCTCTGCCTCAAACAAAAAACACATATGCATTGGATTTTAATAAATAGATCAGATCCACGGACACACTAACATAAAAACCCTAAATAATCTTACATTGTACCCCCAACTCTGGTAGTAAGATGTGTGTGGTCATCAGGAAAGATTCTTGGGTTCCGATCAGGATGAGAAAAATCTTTGAAGGCCTTGCTGTGAAAACAATAAGAAATTCATTTCAGACATCAAATCGATTGGAAGGAGCAACATTCAACAAAATAAACTTCCAAAATGAACTCACAGGAAGAAGATTTAATGGAGAAGAAAGCGATGGTGGAGTAATGCAAATAACAGCCGGCCTCGAGAGCGTTTCCATCTAGCACGTGGGGCAGCCATTTATATATCTGGTAGCATCTTACAGACAAACGTCACAACTATTGGTGGAAGGGTCTTCCTACACATAGCCAGTCCATAAAGGGGCGTCGACAATCCATTGGCGCTCATTTTACTAGTGGCAAAACCCTCATTTTTCACAGCCTCGGAGTTGATGTTTTCTAACAATTTCTGCACGGTGTTGTTGAAAATTGGAGGACTGGTGTTGTCTTCAGAGCTGCAGACGTTGGAGACGCCAAGATCCACCGCCTGATAAAAAAAAGTATGATTCTCATAACGTAAAAAGCATCCGTCAAAAAACATTCATGAGTGCTCCAGTATTGTCGCGATAGTATGTAACAATTTGATTTTGGGACTCTCTGTGGCACTCATTGCAGTCGTTCAAGGACAATTCGTTTCTGCACTTGGGCAAGCCCATACACAGCATTTGCCCCCTTGCCCGTTAGAAGCCATAGCGAAGCGAGTTAAAGAAATGTTTTTGGCAAGGGATGAGAAAATGACGGCACGGTTTTCTCTGAAAGCAAGAGGGTTTTCAGAGTCGGTAAGACTACAGCCATGACCAGCTTCTACAGTTTGGGGATCATCTTGTAGGTGATGTACAAAATTAGGTGAAGCTAAAATTAAGATAAACTCATTCTCGCAAGTAGCCGATAAAGAGCGGCAGGCATTATACGGGCGTGAGGCAGCGACAGTGGGGGAAATTTGCGGCAGCGACAAAAACACTAATCTTTATCCGTCTAAAGAAGGAAGGCATGGCAGCCTGTTTTCAGAGCTATGTGCATTTTTCAATAAACCCATAAATAAAACAAGAACCACAACTCTATTGACATTTTCTAACAAACCCACTAAACGCAGGGAATAAAAAAAGGTTAGGTTTATCCATATTTCTAAAAACCCAATAATGCAATCTCAATCTTCTGCATCATAATGCAAACACATATATCTCACGCAAACCTTGGATTTTCATTTCCTACAAACAAAAACTCAAACCCATAATCTGAATCTTATCTTATGCTTAAAAATGCACAAACCTCATACTGCAAATCCGCAAATGTTTAAAAACTCTGATTTGACCTTTCTTTCTTCAACAAGCCTGCCCTCCATCCAGTTTCATTATGTTTCCTTTCAGGCTCCTCTGTCCCTCATCTCCGTACGTGTTGCACACGCTGCTCCCGCCATAACCCAACTCACCTCTATACTCTTCGCTTCACGTTTCAGTTTCACAGAGATACCATGTACAACATGATTATAGCATGCATGTACAATATATTGAACCAAATAAAATGGATGTCTTTTAAAGTGGATATTGTGGATCCATTATTTATTCCTTGTTTCTATCACGTTAAGTGTCATTGGAGATGTCAATATCGAATTAGGTTAGGGCTTCTTTCAATCGGCCTAAAACTATACATGAATATTTACGCTTAAGGCATTATATAATACTCTTTGTATGCTTTTATTTATTTCAGATCAGATCTAAGTACCAGACTTATTGAAACAAAGCGATCATATAAAATAATGCAGAGAAATGAGGATGAAAGTTTATACTGCTCGGCATTTAAGGAGAACTAATTAAATATAGATTAGGTTCGTGAAATCATAAAAGACGTGCTCGAATGGGAAGAAATATAGGATCTGCGTATCACATAGATCTCTCCTCCAAAATAGACGTCATTTTTACGTTTATCATTGCCAATAATTTGAACACCTTTAATTTTACTTTGCACGTGGTATTTGTACGGATAAAAAAATATACCAACATGAATTTAGCGGAATATAAATAATAATTAGTAACTATATATATTGCCCATCATTGAGTAAAATATTTTATTTTTGTTAGCGTTAAAGATGATGTCCTTGACCCTTGTATTTCAAGTTGAAGTTGAAAGCCATAACTGTCAAATCCTTATTTTAAGATTAAGTATGGCTTAGGCCTGCAATAAAAAATAATGCTTTAAGGATTCGACCAATCAGTACGTAGCACATGGATTTTGTGTTTCCTTGGATGCAATGAACCATCGATCCGTGGCCTTCATCAACGGTTGGAAGAACTTATTGCTCTCACGTGTTACATACATGTATCCAGTTTTACAGTTAGAGCATTGAATAATGGCACAGGCCTGAAGATTAAAAAACTACTTAATAGAATAAAATTTTGTCAAAAACAACCGATGGTCTACAGATCCAACACGCTTGAAGCCAACGAAACACATTTTTTTGCTAAACTACTAGATTGTAATGCCGCTGACATTACAGTAGCAACAATTCGTGGTGACAAACACTTCACATGGAATATACAAGTGGTGGTTTTTATCCTTACTGGATTCGCGACTATAACAGTTCCTCCTTGGTTTCACAAACAACACAGGAAAAAAAAGGTTAAAAATGCGAAAACGTCCAGACGGCCGTCAAACCGTCAATTTTAATACAGTCGCAAAAACGTCCGGAGGTCCTTTACCATAGAGGGAATGCCTTCAGGCGTAAATACTTCATGTGTTTGGCATGTATTCCTTATCTGTAACCTTAAAAACAAAAAAGAAACCCTCCGATCACGTTTTTCTTCGCATCTTAAACGTTGATGCGCCCCTACCTAAGTAATATTTCTAGTCCCAACTTGTGTAGGGAGTAGGGACGACTGACACCGTAATAATATTTATTTAACACGCGTGTTTTGCATAGTCTTTATAAAGGCTTATCGTGGCCTGTTTGAAATGCACGGTTTCAGTTTGTAAACGCTTTCATCTGATCTGAGAAGGGAGGTTATTAATAAGGATGATACCAAGAGAAGAACTACGTGTAAAGAGCTCCGATCCAGTCATCGTGGCTCCATGCACGCCATCTCCCAGAGCTATGATCCTCCAGCTCTCCTCCATCGACAACATACCAGGCATAAGAAATGTTATCAACACCGTGATGCTCGTCTACAATGCCAGCTCTGATAAGATCAAGATCTCTGCACTAGACCCTGAAAAAATAATTAGAGAGGCTCTCTCCAAGGTGTTGGTCTATTATTATCCTTTTGCCGGTCGGTTCAGAAGTAAAGTAAATGGGGAGCTTGAATTGGAGTGCACAGACGACGGTGCCCTCTTTGTGGAAGCCACGGCGGACAACGATCTCTCTGTCTTGGGAGATTTGGATCATCTCAAGCCATCATTTCAACGGCTCCTTTTTTGGCACCCACCTCATGCTCATGTTGAGGCCCTCCATCCTGTGGTTCTTCACGTAAATCTGAAGAGTAAGACATCATCTTCTGGTATAACTATTTTATTTTGAAAAGTTTTCAAATCATTCACATGTCTCATGTTATTCTATTACTCATTAAGACCATAATAAACATTTGCAGACCTCTCCCCTTCCTATACACCAAGGAACATGACAGAGATCAACAATATAATAGGCATCAACTAGAACTGTGTTGGCTACTACAATAATCAACTCTACTACTTCCTTAGACCACCTAATAAATTATAAAGGCATATTATTTTTGACATTGTACATACATTCTTGAGATATTATGGTATTATGATGTGGAATTTTCTATATGACCGTAAATTATATATTTCATGTATTTGTGTTCCACTTGGGAGTGCTGGGACACACACACCCCGCATCAACATATAATGTGTCGTTGAATATTACATTTACAAAATTGTAATAACTTAATATTCCAGCACTAACAAAATATTATTTAATTATTTCTCAATGCTTGTGGTGATATGAGATCATGAATCCCTTTTTAACATATCTGATCAACTTGGCCTTGTTTTCCGCATCAATCTTGATCTGCTCTACCAATGTTAATACTCAAGTGGAATATTTTGTTACTCTTTCCTTAGAGTAGGGAAAAATTAGTTTCATGAAATTTTAATAGGAATTACTCTTAAAGTTTTTGCTATGAAATTCAGCATTTTAAAGTATGTTCATTCGCAAGGTTTTAGATTAAGTCTTGTTTATCTATAATAAAAGTTTGATATTTATTATGAATTTCCTATCTGTCAGCATTCCTTTTATACAATTGGTATAATTGATGGTTAGACTAATACATCAATTTGATATAACTTTTCCTAATGATTCCATGCACAACGGTATTAACATCAAACTTGTGTTCTCATTGATGTATTTTTACATAGGTTACTCGGTTTACATGTGGAGGTTTTGTTGTGGGAGTGAGTCTTCACCATGGTATATGTGATGCAAGAGGAGGAGCAAAGTTTCTTAAAGGCCTCGCAGAGATGGCGAGGGATATGATAAGCCCTCTGTGGAACCAATATGGAATAGAGAACTACTAAATGGAAAACACTAGTACACGCCTCTGTTTTATCACATGGATCAGAATATAGAGGACATTACAAATCCTTTTCAACCAAATATAATAGAGGAACCAGCTCTAGAATTCCTTGTTATAAACTATGAGATAATACAACGTATGAAATAAATCATTGCAAAAGAATGTAAACAATCTTTTGGTGCATTTGAAGTGTGGCAGCATTAGCTTGGCGAGTGACGACAAAGGATCTTAAAATTCCACCTACTCGAAAATGTGAAACTCGTCTTTCTGCAATGAGACATGAGTAATTCATTTAATCCCCCACTTCCAAATGGATATTATGGTAATGCCATCGGTATTGCATGTGCAATAGATAATGTCCATGACCTCTTAAATGGATCTCTTCTACGCATTGTTAGGATTGTACAACAATCAATAGTATCTTTAAAAGATGAGAATAGTGAATAATGATCAACAAATCTTCATTATATGTGAAACAAGAAAACATGCTTATATTGAGTGATTTGAGGCATGTGGGTTTTAATGATGTAGACTTTGGGTGGGAGATCTAGTGAATGTATGTCCAATGCAACAGATTGACAATGGGCTTGTTCTACAAAATTATTTCCTCTTCATACGAACATCGAAGAATAAGCCTAAAGGAATCAAGTTGCAAATGTGCATGTCACCATCAACAATGAAATCATTCCAAATCGAAATGGAAGTCATGATGAAAGAATATGAAACTAAATGTGTATCTAAATTATAAATTTGTATGATGGGAAAGCTCTAGAATGTAGTTTTCATTGAGTTGCTGATATAAAAATTAAAGTGTAGCGAGTTTGATTAATTTATTGAAGACTTTATTTTTGAATTTATGAACAATTGTAAATTTGTATGATGGGAAAGCTATAGAATGTAGTTTTCATTGAGTTGTTGATATATGAATAAAAGTGTAACAGCTTTGATTAATTTATTGAAGAGTTTATTTTCGAATTTATGAACAACTCCTCGCCTAATCCATTAATGAATTCTAATGTTTAGTGATACCAATCTTATGATATTTAGTTTTATATTAAATTTGATTTTATTTATATTTATTAACGGAAATTTTAGACCATGGAAATTGTCATATATGATTAAATGTTGTCACCGGCTAAATCATTATACATTTAACAAGGATACAATTTTAAAAAATATCATATGTAACGAAATCTATAATTCATATTGATTTAACTAAAATTTAAATTATTTTCTTACAAAGCTTGATATCCAACATAGTGAACAATGTAAATAAAAAAGGAAACAAGGAAATTGAGTTCCGTTATTTTATGTCACCTTCACATATAACATTTAAGTATATTTTTTCAAACACATTTATTGTAAGAAATGTATTTAAAAATAAACATGTACAAAAATACTAAAAAAATTAAAACCAAATTTATTAACACTAATTGTATTTTAGAAATACAAAATTATATCCTTATTGTTCCTTTAAAATAATTTGACTATTGCACTCTTAAATATATTTTTTTGAAAACTTAATGTGTTTTTAAATAGTTTTATGAAAATAATATTTTTGAATTATTAGTTATTTTGAAAGATTTTTATTATAACCATTTCTTCTAATTAATAATATAATTTAAAAATTCTAAATCATCTCTTATTTCAAAGTTTGTATGATATTTAGTGGATTGTTATGATAATAAAACTATCTCTTTTTTTTAGTAAAATATTTATACTTAATTTATTTCATAATTAGCCTATTTAATATTTGTGTTATATATTTTTAGTTTATGTTATTAAAAATTTGTAGGGTTTCTTTAAACTCATCTACACATCACATGGTCTATTACTTTTGAATAACATAGTAAAAGATCCATTTTTATCATAAGATTTGGATCTAAGCATTCACACTTACTATGCCTCTCCTTACAAAGGACGCTCATTTAGCTTGATACATCATATCTTATATAGCACGCATAAAGTTTTTCCTTGCTTCCTAGATAGAAACAACAAAGAAATCTAGGTAGTTATTGAAACCAAAAAAGTTAAATAAAATCGAAGTCATATTACATGCATAATAAGCAACAATGTGGGTTACTAAAGCCACATTAATAGAAGTTAGGAGGTATAGGGTTAAAATCATGGGAACGAAAAAAATGAAAAAGAAAATAGTCGAAAATATTCAACCATAGGCATCCAACTAAGATGTTTGTGTATGCTATTTACTCTCAACTACTCGAGACCCTATGATCAGTCAACATAGAGTAGATTTTGTCAAAGCTAGTTATAGTTTTCTTGGCAACTCGAGTTGGGAGTTTTTTTCCTATTTATGAAGCATTGTAATTCATGATTCAATAACAAATAAGAATACCTATTCTATTTTGAGCTCAAAATATTTGCAAAATAATGAGTATGTGTTTAGTTTGGATACATTATTTAGTATCATAGCATGTTTGAGTCATGGTGGTCAAAATAAAAACAATGGCATGAAGAGGAAGAGGAGGCGGTATTTCCCGGATGAATAGAAACATGTAGGATTTTCGTGAGGCAAGTTTCTATGCTATCCGTAATTATATCCCAGAGAGGAAATCAAGGTAGGGAAGACACAAATGAAGAATAAATTTGTGAAGAGGAGGAAACACAAGGACCACCCTTAGCTTTTGAAGAAATAATGTTGCGTGAGCATTAGAAGGAAATAATGATGGGATAAGAGTTGATGTTTGAGTATGGAGGTAGCCTAAAACATGAGGATATGATAGAATGGTTAACTAACATGGGAAATTTTTTTTGAGTGGAAGGCTATGTTAGAGGAAAAGAAGGTAAAATTTTCATGCACGAAATTAAAAGGTCATACTATGTTATGGTGGGATCACCTACAAAAAGAGCGGTCAAGAAAGGGGAAAGAAATGATTAGGACATGGATTAAGATGGAGAAGAAGCTAAAAGACAAATTTCTCCCTATGGATTATGCACAAACCCTTTATAGGAGGTTTCAGAATCTCAGGCAGAACTTACAAACCATGCAAGCATACACATATGAGTTCTACAAGTTGTCCATTCATGTAGAGCATGAAGAAACTAAGGAACAAATGGTTGCAAGGTATGTAAATGGTTTAAATTTTTCTATTCAAGATGAGATAAGCATGCACATGATTAAGAGCATGGAGGATACCTATCAGCTAGCTTTAAAGGTGAAGAAAAAAATCTTCAAAGTTTTAGGATATCACTTAGGATGAATAGCGGGCTCATCCTCCTTTCGAGGACAAGATGGTTTCAGTCAAGGTAGAGGAGAACCACCTCATGGAGTGGAAAAGCAATAAGATACAAGACAAGATCTCCCAAATCAGTAAAGAGGTAGAGGATTTCCTAGGGGTAGAGGATGGGAGGCTCCACGAAGACCATTTGTTTGTTATAGATGTGGTGAAGAGGGGTATAGAGAATTTGAATGACCACATTACTATACTCATGATAAGAGGCAAAAAGAACCTCCAAGAGTAAATATTGCTGAAGCTAAACAAGAAGAAGAAGAATAGGACCAAGAAATTCCACCGAGACATGGGTGAAAATATGATGATCAAAAGGACGATGATTGCTCCAAGAAAGGAGGTCAAGGGTGATGCATCGCTATGTACAAATATTTTCAGAACAATATGCACTTTAGGAGGAAAAGTATGTAATGTTATTATTGATGGTGGTAGTTGTGAGAACTTGGTTTCAAATGAAATGGTTGAGAAACTTGATGGTCCGCGAATGTGAGAAGAATCCTCTCCCTTACAAAAAGAATTCTACCTCTTAAGGAAGATGGGAAGGCTGAAAATATGTTTTTACAAAATAATTTGTGGAGGAAAAGGCAACTGGTTTTTTTATGCCCGGTCGCAAATAAGGATGAACTGCAAGTGCAAAAATACCAATAGAGACAAAAAAAATAATAGAAGAATTTTTGATGTTATCACGATGAGAAACCGGATGGATTACCACCCAAAAGAGATATTTGGCACCACATTGATTTGATCTTAGGTTCTTCACTTCCAAATCAAGTGACTTATAGGATGAGCCCGAAATTGCATGCAAAATTGAATAACCAAGTGACATAGCTCGTGAGAAAGGGGGTAGTAAGGGAGAGAATGAGCCCGCATGATGCTCCATCTAACTCCAAAGAACGATGGAACATGGAGAATGTGCACGGATAATAGAGAGATCAATAAAATTACAATCAAGTATACGTTCCCAATACCTCACCTTGATGATATGATGGATGTGCTTTCTGGATCTAGGTATTTCACCAAGATTGATCTTTGAAGTGTTTACCTTGATTGATTAGAGAAGGAGATGAGTGGAAAACATCATTCAAGATAGGGAATGGATCATATGAGTAGTTGGTGATGCCATTCGGGTTATCTAATGCACCTAGAAATTTTATGAGGCTAATGAACATCGTGATGCAGAGCAAAATGGTAAGTTTGTTGTGGTTTATTTTTACGATATCCGATTTTTGAGTAAAATTAAGGAAGAACATTTGAGGCATTTGAGGGTGATATTTGAAGTGTTAAGGAAATAAAATCTCTATGAAAATTTGAAGAAGTGCACATTTATACAAGAGAGTTTGTTGTTTTTGGGTTTTATTATTTCAAGAAATGGGGTACATATGGACTCAGAAAAGATAAAGGAAATTATTGAATGGCCTACCCCATGGAGTATAATAGAGGTAAGAAGCTTTCATGGTTTAGCAACATTTAATAGAAAGTTTATAAAAAAATTAGCAGTATTGTAGTACCTATAACAGATTGCACAAAAGGAAGGGAGTTTTTTTGGACAAAGGTAATCGAGGATAGCTTTCAATTCCCGAAGAAGAAGGTGGCGAAGCACCTATTTTGGCACTTCCATTTTGATAAATTGTTTGAGGTTGATTGTGACGCCTCACATGTGAGTACTTGTTGTTGTTTTAAGTCAACATGGGAAGCCAATAGCTTTCTTTAGTAAGAAATTAAATGAGGTAAGAAAGAACTACTCTACTTATGATGTGGAATTTTATGCAATTGTACAAGGATTGAGGAATTAGAGGCATTACTTAGTATCTAAGGAGTTTTGTTATTTACATACCACATAGCCACTGAAGTATGTGAATGCACAAAAGAAATTGGTTAGTAGGAATGCAAAGTGGGTATCATTTTTGTAGGGTTATAATTTTTCTCTAAAGCATAAATTAGGAAAACAAAACCAAGTTGCAGATGCATTGAGTAGGCGTGTGACTCTATTTACAACTATGGAGAATGATGTGGTTGGTTTTAAAGCAATAAAGGATTTATATTCTTTTGATTATGATTTTAAGCATATTGTTGAAAATTTAAGTACTCCATTGTTAAATGATGCGGGTGATGTCCAAGATGAGTACCCTTTACGTAATGGCTATCGATTTAAGGGATGACAAGTGGATAAGTGCACCAAGTTGGGGGGCCAAAAGGGGGTCTTAAGTGGACACATTTTTCTTTAAAAGAAAAATTCAACTTGTACGAGTTTTTCAAAATAGTTACACTCAAAATTGGAAGATGTTGTAGAAATATGAATCATAGCACTTTGAGTCTAGTTTCTAAGCTACTAAATTTTATTGAAAGTGGATAAGTTTAAGTGGGTCAAACAACTAAAATACAAACAGGATACTCATGTTTTTGTTAAAAAAACATAATAGAGTGACTTTTGTGCCCCCCACCATTTTTTGAGAAACATTTAGTACTTTTGAAAACCCTTTGGTAGAAAAATAGCTAGGACCATTTAGTTTGGGCTCCATTTTTTTATAGATTTTTTAGCGAATATTTTTTTATTTATGATTTTTATAGTACAAAAATTTTATGTTTTGAAAAATAACAGAGCTCCAATCAGTGCCCCCTAACTACCTCAAAAATATCGAAAATTAGATTTTTTTAATATGTATAGAATTATGCCTAGTTTGGGCTAGTATAATTTTTTTAAAATTTCGATCACCCAAAAAAAAGATACACCATGAAAGATAGACATATTTACACTTCAAAAAATAGCTATAAAAAGGCATAGTTAGAAAATAAATAATATGGAAACCTTATATTAGTCAGAAAATTTGAAAAATTATATTTTTAGAAAGAAGAGACTCTGCTCTACGTCGTGGTATAATTTTTTAAAAATGGATCAATTGTTTTATTTTGATTTATCATAGAGGAAGTGGCATTTTTACATTTTCTTATAAAAACATGTTGTTTCTTGTGTTTTTGCAGGTCCATGCCTCAGGCTTAGGGATCCAACCGGATCCCAAGCCTTGAGGCATGGCTTGGGAAAATAGAAAATGCAAAATGCGTACGTGTTCTGTGTAGTATAAACATTATGCATGATTTTGACATGCTTCTATTTACATAAATAAATGTTTAAGTATAAGGAATAATAAAATATAAATGAAAAACTTATACTTTAAATTTATTTATGTAAATATAAGAAATTATGGTCACTCAAAGACCTTATGGAATTAGTCTCACACTCCATGAGTCATGGTTTAGAGATAGATTTTAAAAGTAAAATCTAGTCGATGCATAGGTAATTTTTCAGGATTTCATCATTCAGCCTAAATCTTTTAGTATTTAACTTCTACAATCGAAACCCTAAACCATAGGCCATAAACCTAAACACTAAACTATAAACCTTAAGCCCTAAACCCTAAACCCTAAACCTTTAACCATGATCCCTAGACCCTAAAACCTAAACCCTAAACCCTAAACCTTAAACATTCAACCCTTACCCATGAGCCCTAAACCCTGAGACTTAATCCATAAAACCTAATCCATAAGCCCTAAAACCTAAGCCCTAAACCCTAAACCATGAACCATGAGCCCTAAATGCTAAACCCTAAACCCTGAACCATAAAAACTAAATCCTAAACCCTAAACCCTGACCCCTAAACCCTAAACCTTAAACATTGAATCCTAAACCCTAAACCCTAAGCCTTGAACCCTACACCCTTATCCTTGAGCCCTAAAATCTAAACCCTAAACCCTAGACCATATATCCTAAGCCCTAAGCCCTAAAACCAAACACTAAACCCTAAAATCCCTAAACATTAAATCCTAAACCCTAAACCCTAAACCATAAACCATAAACCCTAAAACTTGAACCATAAACCATAAACCCTAAACCCTAAACACTAAATCCTTAACCCGAAACCCTAAACCCTAAACCTTAAACCCTAAATCCTTAACCTCGATCCGTAAACCCTAACCATAAACACTAAACCCTAAACCCTAAACCTAAAACATAAATCCTAAACCATAACCCTGAACCTTGAACCTTAAACCCTAAACATTAAACCCTGAACCATGAGCCCTAAACCCCAAACCATATTTCATAAATATTTCCTAGTCTCATTCCTAGAACCCTCATTTAGTCTACTTATAGAGCTACCTTGTTTATGAGAGGTGGGACAAGTAACTAAATGGATATGACGTATGTTAGCACAAGAGCAATGTAAAATAATGTCTGAATAATATATTGAATGCACGAGGGGTGAATAAATACATAGTGAATGCGGTTAGGAGGTGTAACCGCCTGTATCCAAACTAACCAATAAACAATGTATTAAATATGCCAACATTCCCCCCCTTAATATATTGTTTTTACAAATCTACCCTAGATTCATCATCTTGTTACGTCGCGACATGTCCTATCTGCTTCTTGCAACAAGGACTTTGTCTAGATTTTCTTGAATCTCTGTGACAGATGTGCTCTCGTTTGTAAAAAAATAGATGAAGAAGTGAGCTCGAAAGCTCATGTGGTGCGCCACAGATGTGCCTGAGGGCATTTAATCTTGTGTTTGTTATCTGGATCGACACAACTCTTCTCCATCTATATGTCGAACAAGACTCAGTCCATTATGTCCTCAAATTGCAAGTTTTGGAGACTGGCGAAGAGTAGATGCCGATGCTCTTGTGGGCTTGACTTTGGCTCTCTCAAATGTGGTATGTCTCTATGGTTGCTTGCAATGTTGCTAACATCTTTGGGCATGACTTTCATGCTCTCAGACTGTTGCATGGGATCATAGGCTGGTTGTTCGCGTCCATCTTTGATAGCAAATTTGATGAATGAATGAAGGGGCTTAATCTCGTTTTGTTCCGATTTGATTCAAACAAATTCCACATGTCTCCTGATCTTTTGTATGATGCACTTGCTAATGTATTGCATGGTCTGAACAACAGTTGAGAAGATGTTGGGGGAAGGAGTCTACCAACACACACCTGGGCTTTCGGTGGTCGATGCCACTCATGTCAAGACTCCACACAGTGCTTATAAGTTGGTCAGTGGTCATTGCCACATGCTCTCTTCTCCCTCTTTGGTGACGGATTTTTTTTTGAATTCTTGAACTGCGGGCTTGTACCACGGGTTTCCTCCTCTGAGTACGCTCACACGCCTGACTATTTACTCTTCTGGTCACTGTTGTTTCCTCACACGCCGAGAAATGGTCGTTGATGGGATAACTCGCAGGTGGACTTGGATCGGTTTAATGGTCAATGCCACATTGCCAGACATGAAATACAACACCAGAATTCTCCATGTTGTCAACAGATTTGGAAGCGTCAGTCTCAATGCCTCTGTACCCTGGCATTTCAGATCAGGAAAATGCATTACGGTGGGTATTTATCAGAAAGTGTATGCCATCCTCTCTGTGCAGATGCTTCTAACTATTTCCACTGGAAGTATCGTCGCTGCCACGTCCAACTCGTCCAAAGGAGAATCAATCAGATCTTCCAGCTACTGGTTTCCATCATTGGCAATTGATTTGGCAACTCAATACTTTGTTGATCGAGATGTTTTCTATGTTGGTCGCGTAACAGAGGAGGATCTACAGCAGAACCATCATGATAGTTCGAGGAGGCATTGAATAAAACATTGTTCTCTTTGGCTGAAACGTAGGACATATGCGCTGAATCTTTCTACGCAGGAAGTTAAAAAATGGTTTCAAAACTGAATGCTTCCTCACGGCTCACCAACAGGGAAATGTTCTTCCACCAAACTCCACGCAGGAAGATTTTCACTGGTTGTTGGGTCTGCAGATTTCCGCGCAGGAGGGGAGCGGTGGTTCCAAGTAGGTCTCCATCCTTTATCTGCATGCTCCCACGCTCCTGCTTCCACGCCACTCTGATACCAATGTTAGCACAAGAGAAATGTAAAATAATGTCTGAATAATATATTGAATGCACGAGGGGTAAATAAATACATAGTGAATGTGGTTAGGAGGTGTAATGCAGTATCCAAACTAACCAACAAACAATCTATTAAATATGCCAACAACATCTACCTTGTGCCTTGTAATTCATATATTACATATCTCTTCCAAACTTGTTTCTCCCCACATATACTTGGGCTCTTGAATGTAAATTTATTCACACTCAAACAAATTTCACATTTCTCATATTTCCATGTATGGTATTATGCAAGCTAGGATGACCCTTGGAAGCTGGAAAATAGAACCATCACAACAAAAAAATTAATCTTAAAGGAAACAAAAGAAACATAGAGAATATATCAATGTAGAGGTGTAGGATCATAATTGAATTTCCTGTAGTATCCTCTCCTCCGGAGAAAGATAAAGTTTAAGTGTTCTACTAGAATGGATAGTAAATTTGACAGAACTTCCTAAAGTGTTCAAAATAAGCATAGAAATAGGGGAATGGCTAAGAACACTAAGGGGTTATCAATCGCCTAGTAAATCTTTCTTGTTTAGTTCTAAATGGGAGTTACCTGGCCTACGACTTAGTGACCTTCCATTCATTGATAATTCCTTATATGATAAACCCATGGATGTTTTCAAAATATCAACAGATGAAAAACATCAAATTTTGATGACTCTCTTTGAATGTTCTGCCTACAAATTTGATGAACCCTGAACTCTGTGACCTAAACCCTTAACCCTCAACCATGAGACCTAAACCCTAAACTATAAACCCTAAACCCTAAAACCAAAATAATAAATCCTAAACCCTAAACACTAAATACTAAACCCTAAAACCTAAACCCTAAACCCATAACCCTAAACCCTTGACCCTAGACATTAAACCCTTGACCCTAGACCCTAAACCCTGATCCCTAAACCCTAAACCCTAAATACTAAATCTAGAGCCTCTAACCCCAAACCTTAAACCAATAACTCTGAACCCCAAACCTTAAGCCATAAACCATGAACCATGAACCCTAAACCCTAATCCCTAAACCATAAACCCTAAATCTTAAGCCTTGAACCTTACACCCTAATCCTTGAGCTCTAAACCCTAAATCTAGAGCCCTGATCTCTAACCCCTAAACCTTAAACCTATAACTAACCCCTAAACCTTAAACCCATAATTTTGAACCCCAAACCCTGAGTCGTAAACCGTAAACCATGCACCCTAACCCCTAAACCCTAAACCACGAGCCCTGAGCCCTAAACTATAAACCCTAAACCTTAAGGCCTAAATGTTAAATCTTAAAGGTTCATAAACCCTAAACCCTAAGCCCTAAACACTAGACCCTAAACCCTGAACTCTGCGACCTAAACCCTTAACCCTAAAACCTAAACCCTAAACCTCGAGCCTTAAACCCTAAAACACGAACCCTTTTCCCTAAACCTTGAACCTTGACCTTTAAACCTTAAACCCTAACTCTTAAACCCTAAATCGTAAACCCTAAATCCTTAACCCTAAACATTAAACCTGAGCCCTAAACCCTAAACCCTATACCATAAACCCTAAGCCCTAAACCCTAAACTCTAAGCCCTAAATCCTAAACCCTAAACCTTAAACCCTAAAACCTAAACCTTGACCCCTAAACCCTAAACCTTGAGCCCTAAACCATAAACCCTAAGCCTGAACCCTAGGCCTTAATCCATAAGCCCTAAGCCAAAATCCTAAACCTTGAACCCTTAAACATACACCCTAAACCCTAAACCCTTAGCCCTAAACCCTGAACCCTCAACTCTCAACCCTAAACCCTAAACCCTCAACCCTGATCCCTAAACCCTAAACCCTGAACCCTTTGCCCTAAACCTTGAACCCTGACCTTTAAACCTTAAACCCTAACTCCTAAACCCTGAACCATAAACCCTAAATCCTCAACCCTAAACCTTAAACCCTAACTCCTAAACCCTAAACCGTAAACCCTAAACCATCAACTCTCAACCCTAAACCCTAAACCCTAAACCCTGATCCCTAAACCCTAAACCTTGAGCCATAAACTCTAAACCCTCAACCTTGACCCCTAAACCCTAAACCTTGAACCTTGAGCCCTAAACTCTAAATCCTCAACCCTTAACCCTAAACCATAAAACCAAAACTCTAAAACCTAAACCATAAACCCTAAACCATGAACCCTAAGCCCTGAGGCCTAAACCCTAAACCCTAAAATCTGAACTATGAGACTTAAACACTAAACCTTAAACTCTAAAATCTAAACCTTGAGTCCTAAACCCTTAGCCCTAAACCCTAAACCCCGAGCCCTAAACTCTAAACCCTAAATCATAAACCCTCACCCAAAGGAAAGTCCTAAAAAGATCATTCAACATGTTTCAGTGTGTAGGGAATAGTGTTTAAGGTGATCAATCGACTCATTTAGTTTTTATGAGAGACTACTTCCTTTGAAGGCCTTGTTGGTACCCAAATTTAATCTCCTTCAAAGGCTGAGCAACATCATGGACTTGGTAGGATGCTCAAAGGTAGATATATGATCATGTATGTCGTTTTGTAGCCAGGGAAGCAATCTATCTAACTTGTTAGCACTCAAGTTTTGAAAGGAGTGGGTAGCACCTTAAAAGGATGTGATCTGATCCTAACTATTTTAGGTTGTGCCTTTCAACCAAGGTAAGAGAACCTATTTTTTAACCTTTGGTTATTGAAGAAAAATGATAAGTCCTTCCTTTGCATAAATTTTATAGGGAAGACCTTGGGAAAATATGATCAACACACCAAATATGACTCTCATGAGCTATCACTTCCGAGATCATGGGGATATTTTCACAACAAGGCAAAGGTTACTAAATACATTTGGGACCACGATTGCTTCTACATGTTTTGGTAACATAGATGATGCATTTTTATGCACACAAGACAAACATGGGAAGTACAGGCAGGGATTGGTTGTTTTTGAGTGAATATTTGGAGGGAGGTGGGGCGGGATGAACTTGATTCACCGTGATCCTTGAGGAATCTTACAAAATGGGAGGTTAAACCAATAGAATGCCACAGAAATAGCTAAAATGTTCCTTTAACTAGAATATGTGCTTTAATAAAGGCCCATTAGCACTCTTTCACACAATCTTTGAGATTCTATCATTAAGGCTCGAGTTAGAAACACCAACAAAACATCAAGATATGAGTCAAATAATGCCTAAGGTACACCCAGAGGCTTACAAACAATCTCTGTCAATAGATGAAAGAGAAGTGATTTTAAATCATTTATTCCAATCCCAGATGAAAGCTCTTCTAAGAAATGAAATTGTAGATGCCACTAAACTGTCACAAGGATTGAGGCCTATGTGATTGAATCAGATTTAATACAAGATTGCAACAAAAATAAGAAAAACTACTCACATACATTCAGAAATAAAACAAACACATTTTTCTCAAGACAACACAAAATAACTTGAATTTGATTAAATCTATCAGCTAGGGGAAAGTTTCTAGAATAGTCTCAGAGCTTGTTAATGGCTATACACTTGCAACCACCTTAACATGATCAGATTTAAAACAAAAGAGATATACAAGCTTCTCAAACGGTTTCTCAAAATGATGGGCTCTGTCAAGCTTTTTCTATTAGAAAATTTAGTCCCGACCCCTCACACTCCAACCATTTACATGAAATACTTGTGCCATTTATAACATTTACAACAAAGCCCCTTCTTCCCCAAAAGAGAAAACATTTAATGTACTAGTGCTCACCATGATCTCGATCACGATTCCCGAACCAAGTCTCGTAAAAGTTGTCGTGTGCTCATGGGTCGATCTCTTCAAAAATCTCAACATTCAACTCCTTCATTTGTTAGAAAACTCCTCCTTCAATTTGCCAACCACTTCTACCCCTAATCTATCAAATCTAGTTCCTTGCGTGCTCGAGAGAAGAAAAATGGAAAATCAGATCAAGCCCGATAGTCAGACCACTTTAACGGTGAAAGATGTCTCCAGATCTGTCCCACAAAACTTAGATATCAAAATTAACTCCCCTCTCTATTTGGCGTGTAGGAAATACCAAGAAATCATGAAGACTTGCACTTCTAGGTGCGTTTCAGTAAAGATGGGGGAAAATCAAATTCAGACTCACAGTTGCCATTGATCTTTACTTTGAATTTGGGTCATCCACATGGAAGGTTCAAATTTAAAATAGGCTCGGGGTTTCCTTTGATCAAGCATACAACCTTTTGAAAAAATGGAAAAAAATTCCATTTTTCTCTCGCACCTCCACCCTTGGGAAATGAGCTTGACATGTGTCCTAAGGTGGGTCCCAGTGGAACCACTGCGCCAAATTCTGCCATTTCACCCCCTTTTTGGAAAAGGGAAAATTTTCCAAGTTTTCCCCTGCAGCTCTTCCCTTAGCCTTGCCACGTGTCCTCCGAACGCTAAGGAATAAATTTGACAGGAAAAAGACACCCATCGATCACCGTCGAAATACGTAAAATCACCATTCACGCCTAGAACCTAATTTTTCACTAAGGATGAAAATTTCTTTTGAAACAAAAAATTGAATCATGGTTCCAGTATCTTTTCAACCATGGATTTGGATTTTCAAAGGCATACAAATATAGATTAACCATTCCCGAGCTTCCATGGTTGAGGAAAAATAGGAAAAGTGGTAGAGCCCGTGGAATTTAAAGAAATTGGAGCAAAAATAGGGCAGACTCGGAGACTCCTTTAAGGAGGGACATGACAATGGATTTTATAAACAACTCAAAGCATTTCAAATTAGGTGAAACAAATCTGAGCACCAACAGGCCTAAAAAGACATTTTTGGTCATTTTGTAGTTAATTAAACACGCTTGAACAAGCTAAAATGAGCTAGTCATGTCATCGAGTTATCAAGGACCATTATTTGTGAATTATTAAGGCATCATTTGTCTCCATAAGAGACATATGAGCAAAATCATGTATGAGAATCATGAATTTGATTCCATGAAAGGATGCTTTTAGAGCTAGGAAAGGTGAGGGGATGATATTTATATGGAGCACCATGTTTCTAAGAATGAGCAATCATTTGAGTTCACGTGATGCAATTCCTTGTACTATTCAAGAATTATAACTCATTCAACACCTAGTAGTGTTATCACACCTTAAGGAGGAGGCACATTACAATCACCTCATTTTTGCCATAAGATAGGAATCCCATTCAGGAACAATCCTCTATCTACAAAGTGAGGATCTCTTTTAGTAAGAAGTAGACAAACATCATAGAGTTAATTCATGGTCACTAAAGTGAATTATGGACCAAATTTAAAAATTAGTACCAATTCAAGTAGTGGTAGGGCCAAAATCCATTTTAGAAGGTAAAAAAACCTAAAAATTACTATATGCTTTCCCAAAACAAAGACCAACTACAATATATATGCCATGAAAGTTTTAGGTCATTTGCTGAAATCCTGAAAAATGAGTAAGTACTGACCAAATTAGATTTTGAAAAACTATCTTCTAGATTATAATTGTTGGAGCTACGAGACCACTTCCATAAGGTGCAAAGTGACCCTAATTTCTTATATTTACTAAAATAAATTTAAAGTATAAGAAATAATAAAATGCGTATGCGTTGCAAAATGCGTACGCATTTTCGCTTGTTTGAAATGCATGCGCGTTATGGTTCTGATTCCCGAGCCAAACAAATTAAAATGCGATCGCATTTTACTTTTTCAGATTCTTGTCCACTTTTTGGCTGAACTTCATGGACTTAGCCAACTATGTATTCTAATTGGGTCTATGAGAGAGAAGATCTACATAGTGAAGGATTAGTTTGGGCACTTTGGTAATGATAAGACTATAGCTTTGGTTGAAGAGAAAACTATTGGCCAAAGATGAAAAGAGATGCAATCGATATGTAGAGAGGTGTAGAAATTTCTAAGTCTCGAAAGGCCATGCATAGAATAAAGGATTGTATATGCCATTGCTTGTCCCCAAAGGACCGTGTATAGATTTGAGTATGGATTTTTTTTGGGATTACCCAAAACACAATGAGGTAATGACTCAAATTTATTATTTGTTGATAAGTTCTATAAGATAGTTCATTTTGTTTCAGTAAGAAAACTAATGATGCAATAGAGTACCAAATTTGTTTTTCGTAGAAGTTGTTAGGTTGTATGGTGTTCCAAAAACCATCACTTTAGATAGGGACACAAGGTACTTAAGTCATTTCTATAGGAATTTATGGAAGAAGTTCGAAACTAAACTACGGTTTAGCAAAGGCCTATCATCCTCATATTGATGGGAAAACAGAGGTGGTAAATAGGAGTTTGAGAAACCTATTAAGATGCATAGTTGGGGAGAAGCCAAAACAATGGGACTTAGCATTACCACAAGATGATTTTTCTTATAATAGCTTAGTAAATAGATCCACAGAAAGTCTCCATTTTATATTTTGTATGGGAGTAATCCAAATAGGGTGTTAGATTTGGTGCAGCTACCAATTGATGGTAGAGTCAGTGATGATGTAGAAGCATTTGTCGAACATATACAACAATTGCAAGAAGAAGTGTGGAAGAAACTATAGAATAGTAATGATAAGTATAAGGAAATAATAGATGTACACAAAAGGAGAAAAGTGTTTACAATGGGTGAGTTGGTTATGGTATACCTTCGTAAGAATTTTTTTCCAAAAGGAACCTATAACAAGTTGAAGTACAAAAATATTGGTCCCTGCAAAATCGTGAAGAAGATAAATGATAATGCTTATGAGGTAGAATTGTCTGGGAAATTTTGATATTTCTCCAGTGTTTAATGTTTTAGACTTATATTATTTCAAGGGGATGGTGAAGAAGGGGATGTTATTGAAGAAGTAGTAGATTGGAGGCGACAAGTTTCGGTGAAAAAGAAAGAAGAAGTGGATCAAATTTTAGGCAAAAAAATAGTGAACACACAACATGGGCAATAAAAAAATTTTGGTATATTGGAAAGGATTGGAAAGAAAGGAAAATGCATGGGTCACAAAGTGGGAGATTAAGAAGCTTTATAAAGATAAATGGCATAAATTTGAAGAAGACAATTTGCAGGAGTTGTGTTTTTTCAAGCAGGGGAGAATGATGCACTATTTTTAGCAGAAATTGAAAAGGTCATAACTTGTGCTCCAGGTGTCTGTTTGAGTCCTTTTTTTTAAACCACATGTTTCGCCAAGAAGAACGCACCCCGATCAACCGGCCTTATCGGTTGGAGCATGTTTCGACACATTTTTCGGGCCCAAAATCCACCATCTGAAGGCCAAAAATTAGGATCTAAGTTGTAATTCAGTTTTTTCCTATTTTAGGGCATTAGTAAATTTTAGTCTCTTGAATGCATAGTAGGTTAGAAATTTGGAAATTCCTCTAATTTAGGCATGTAGAAGATGCGTGGCAATTTTTGTGCCCATACGAATAAGCATGTGAACTTACTAAGAATAGCAGGTTCTAGTAAACTGCTAAAAATAGTAAATTTTGCCACCTAGAGTAGATTTAGTCAAAGTTAGTTAGAGTTTGCTTGACAACTCGAGTTGGGAGTTGTTTTCCTATTTATGAAGCATTGTAATTCATGATTCAATAACGAATAAGAAGACCTATTCTCTTTTGAGTTTAAAATATTTGTAGAATAATGAGTATGTGTTAAGTTTGGCTATATTAATATTTGGAGGAAAAGGGGAGATGAAGAATAGGTTTGAGGGAGGTGGAGTTACCATCAAGATTTTAACATGTAACCTAGTACAACTCATTTAATTTTCTTGTTTCTTTGACAATTAGAAGTGGCATTGTTTTCATTCATCTTGCTTGACTTTTTAATGTGAACATAAACCCCTATCATCAAGTGGTTTGTTGTGTAAGTGCCAGAAGAAGATGATTTTGAAGAAATAGTTACATGATCATCAAATTCCATGTTTATTTTCTTGTAGGAGTTTATGGTGTGACCAACATGAGAAGTTGTTTATACGAGAAAATGAAAAATGATTCAATTTATATGGTGTTTCTATTTTCATGAAAATTAAAAAGTATAATTTTCTAATAATTTATATAGAATTATAGAAAAGTAAATGTGAATTTCTAGAATTAAATATGGTTTATTGAATTATATGTATTTGAGTGCAATCCCAATGTGATGCACGTAGTTCTAGATCATATAGCTAATGTACGAGTGACTTGTGAGTTTAATACAAAGAGTTCCAGAGATCTGAGAATAAAAAGCAAAAGGCGTCTCCCCAAGTTTGGTTTGGAGAGTATGATATTACAACCATGAACATTACAATATTTGAATGGCAAATAAAACTGTCAAAACTATTTTTCATTCCACGGGCAGGTGGTGTGGAATGTGGGGTGATGAAGAGGGAAATAGATGATACAATGAGCATAGAAAATGCAAAAACCATTTCAGCGCTACTTATGGCAGTGGCATCGGAAAAGAGCTCGATTAGACATGTAATTGATATCGAAAAAGGAGTGTATCGGGCATTATCATTTGGGACGACAAGAATGAATGACGCGAACCTACACAGAACAAGAAAAAACTACCGACATGGATTCTCCCTGTTAACATTTGTTTCTTTCGACGAGATTTGAACTAGTCACTGACAACGTTTAGCGTAAATATAACGGAATTTGGGTACTTGAGGGAAATGTGGTCTTAGAGGTTGTGGGAGTAATCCAATATTATTTGCTCTATTCTACCCAAACAAAATTAACGAGGAATGGGTTTGGTTATACTGTTCCTTAACCACTCTCACAACTTTTGCAAAGAATGGCCTTGATCGAGCTCATAGACGTGTGTTTCATATATCCAGATCCCATATGCCCTCCTCTTTGTAGACTGATGAGTGATAGACATTCTTTTCCTATTTAATCTTTGTATAAATCAGGCTAACGAGTTCAGAACACCAAAATATCTTTTGACCATGGCGGTGCTCACTATATGATACACATATCATCTCAAGAGTATTGGAGTTACAGTTACTCTTGCATTTACACAGTTGGTTGGGAGGACTCACCTTGCATTAGCGCACTAAGATCGCTGGGTCATTGACTCCTGTAGTATCTAAAAATAAAGAGCATTGTAATTTTATCTGCCTGCTTACACAATTATAGTGTTTAGAGGTTATACATGCATTCTCAATATATGATGACATCTATGATATGGAGTCCATGTTATCATATATATATTCTGTTTTTTATTACATATGGAGTGCTAGAAAATTTCCTTGCTCTAGTACAAGACAAAATTTCCATGGCGTTTTACGTTCTTTTTCTTGGGTTATCTATTTATATTTGGGGATCCCGCAACACCATGGACTGAGCGAAACTAAAGTGTTAGAGATTTGTTGTTGATTTTACATATGAAATTATTTGCAATGTTTTGATTCATCTAGTCAATGTATATTTGGAGTAGAGACATTTATCCACATTATTTTTTGAGGAAAAACTATTTTGTACAAAAATTATGAAATATCATTACTAAATAGACAACTTTATAAAAGATGATTTAGATCTTTTACAATTTTGTTAATGTCAAATTTAAATTTGGAAAATATTCACATTCTTACAATTTCATAGTGGAAATATCACATTTTCTTTCATTATTTTAAGAAAAATTTGATCGACAACACAACTCAAATATAGAGTCTCACAATTTAATTTTTCATACCACATCTAAGATTTAAATAAAAATTATACAACTCAATGCACAATAATACTTTGAGTTTGTATTATTTACAAAGTATAAAGTATACGTAATGTATACAATTCACTATACCACATAGTTTTACTTCTTGATATTAATGTTCATATTATGATTCCAATCGTTACTCCATTTTTAAGGTTTAATTTTTTTAACTACACTTTGTGTAAAAGAGTAATTTTGTGTTATACACAAAATGTAAAAATTATGCATTAGAGACAATTTACTACACCATTTAAAATTGGTCATTTATAATACATATTAATAAAATGTAGTAAACTCTTTTTTATACTAATAAATTTAATATTAGTTATAAAGAACACTCTAGAAAATAAATCAATCATGATTTTAGAATTTTGTTGTCCACATGATCAATCAAAAAGTAATTATAAATAATTTAGAAAAGCATAAGTGTAGTGCCCACCAATTTTTCTCTCTCTTCCTATGATCTGTTGGCTCATCTGATTAGTTTGATATTGCATATGAGACATTTGATACTTGATTTTGTTAGATTTTGATTAGTTATTGCTACAATTATCATCATATGGTATATGACATTATTATTTTGATAGGGCACTATTGAGACACTATTTGATATTCATGATTTTGGACATTTCATGTTGATTAGAGATGATGGTATTATGATGTTGAGATTGGATAGATTATGTTTCTATATGGAGTTTACTGATGATCTTGATTTTATTTTAGATATTGTTGATATTGGATCATGTTTTTATGTATCGTTGATAGATATATGTGGTGATTTATATTGATAGTTTATCATGTCAAGCAAATTTGAGGTTTTCCTTGAGTGTGTAGAATTGTAGGTTACACTAGTTGGTGAACGTAGGACTTAGTGGTAGCATTACCTAAGGATGCTTAAGGCGTCTTGCCCAAGCCCTTTTTCTCACCTTGTTATATTTTGGTCATTATTTACAATTGGAGGAGTTTTTGGTTGATCATTGTATTTAATTTATATTCAATCATTTTATTACCCTCAAACCCTTGAGCACCATAGAAAAATTAATATTACTTTATTGCTCACTTAATTGGGATTGTTTTTTGTTAATGTACAGTCATTTATTACGATTTTATTTTGGGGTGATTTATTTGTCTTAAACATGTTTAGGGATGCCTTGGGATTTACTAATCATTTTGTGGGGACCATTTCTCACCTTGTTTATCCCACTCAACTCTCAAATCCCGAATTTGATCAAAAAGGGCATTTTTGAAGGCATATATGTAAAGGGAAGGGTCTCCCTTACCTTAAAAATGGTCCTTGGGACCTAACCCATGGGTGGGGAAACTTTTTGTGATCCCAAAATATTTTTTCTCACTCCACCCTCTCACAAGTCACCATCTAAGCCTTCTCATCTTGTCTTACATGGGTGACTCAAGGATTTTGTTGTGGGCTAGTTTGAATTTTTGTCCACTTGCATTTATTATTTGGAGGGAACTTGGAAAATTTCATGGGTGACTTGGATGAATTTCTTAGTTGGAAAGGTGACACATGTCACCCTCCCATGGGTTTGAGAGATGGATATTTTTCTATATATTCCTTGATTTTGGATGTTTGGGGGCTTTTTGGTGGAGAGTTTTTAGAGAAGGCTTTGGAAGGAATAACCTTAGGAGCTTGTGGAGTCAAAGAGCTTGGAGCTTGTGGTCTTGTGCTTGGAGTGTGAGGTAGGTATCACTCCTTATTTCATTTTGGTTTATAAATTTCTTTGTATGTGTGTGAATGTTGTGTGTTGGTAATGGTTGAGATTAGTGGGTTGGTTTTGGGATTTTGTATCTTGAGATATTACTTTTTTGTTAAATTTATGTTGTCTTTTGTTGCACCACCCCTAATGGAGTGTGGATTTTGAGTTGGTTTTAGGAATTAGAGGGGAAAATTATTTTCATGGATTCTTGGGGAGGTAATGAATGTTAGCTTTGATACTCCTTTCCTTGGGGGAAGTATGAGGTATTCTGATTTGGTTTGGGAATCTCCTCCTATCCTTGCCAAGGAAGCTTATAAGGCTTGAAAAACATTGTCAAGGAGGAGAAAATGGAGGTATAAAGGTTAGAGGATTGTGATGCTTTCTTAGATATATTACTTGAAGGATGATTTGACACTCTTGGTATGTATATATTGGTATTTTGGTGATACATATCCTCTCTTCTCATTTACATTGTTTCTTGGCCCCTTGATGGATTTGATCTCGATGATTGAAGTTGGTTTTGGTCTTCTATTGATCATCTTTGTTTGGGATCATTTGAAACTTAATTTATCTTGGTATCTTTAAGTAACATGCTACTCGTGAGACACAAAATCACACACTTTGGCTAATAATTTAGTCATGGTTACATACTACTATTCATATGATTCCTAAGTAAGAAAAGTACTAATTAACCCATGTATTTGGCAATCTTTCTTTTCTTTCTATTACCACTTTTGGTCTTCCATACCTTCTTTCTCAAGATGATTTTTAACCCTTTTGTTTCTCTAAGTTTGGACACCAGTGCCATGTGCCCTCATCTACTCTAGGTGCCCCTGACCTCTTTGTACTTTACTCACATATTTTGGGTCATTTCTAGCCATTTGAGCATCTTATATTTTTGGTAGTCTGCTTTTTTTTTTGGGTTAATTACGAAATTTAAGTGAAGGAATCATATAAATATAAAGTTATGTTAGCATAATAAAGCACCAAACACCAAGCATTAGCTAACACCACCTAAGGTTGCATCCATCAAGCATATAAGAGCTCCATTACATACATCTAGTGCCATCAAATGGACATAAGGGCTGATTATTCTACATATAATTCATAAGAGGGAAGTTCATTTTGTTCCATACACACATCTATTACATTCTACATCTAGATATTTCTCGCTATCTTGACTGTGACACACACAAGAGCACACTTAGGAAACATTCCACACACATACATATATATAAGTACATTGGGTCTGCGATGTAGTGTAACGCTCAATCGTAAGATCACTTGTTGTCATAGGTGAGGTTAGTATGCCCCCTCATTTGCATCTTTCTATTTTTTAGATAACGTAATATGGATTTGGTTTTGAAGGGACCAAAAAACCTTGTACATGAAAAGAAGCTAGGCCAAAGAACATCCAAAATGAAACCACAAAATTTTGGAAGGGATCATTAACCTTGTACAAATGAAATATAAACAAAAATTATCAAGCAGGTAAGCAAGGTCCAAGACCCAAAACAAAACCAAAGGGAACACCACCCAAACACCAAGCCTAGGAGATGACAAAAAGGACAAAGAGCCAACCAAGAGGCAAGTCAAACACACTTGACCCATCTCGAGAGCCACTCTAACTCCCTAATGACACAACCTAACCAAAGACGAGGGGTGGATTAACCATGTGTGATGCCCATTAAAATAACCCACTTGAGACCCAAGAAACAACCTAGTGTTAGTTAGAAAATTATGGAATAATTTTTTTAAAGAAGTGTCCACAACCAAGTTGCAAGACAGCAGTTGACCCTATTAGGTTCCAAAATGAATCTAAATTACTAGAACATATTCTTCCTTCATTAAACAATATCAAGTTCACATGGTTCATTTTATGGGGTTAGAAGTCTCAGTTAGGTTCAGGGAGTAATTTACCCCCATACCCACTCTCTAACAGGCTCTGAGTTTCAACTTGATTTTTCTCATACTTAACATATTCAAAATTTTCCTAAATCATTTCCATTGGATAGGAAATTTTCTCACCTTTCCGGTGATATAAAGAAGTCCTCCTAACTCCTTTAGAAACTCAAGATATGAGCAAGTAGACTTTAGGGCACAAATTTTCCCCAAGGGGACATGTGTCAAGTAGGGGTGAAGGGAAAATTTCGGGTCGGTGGGTCATGGGGCAGCGTTTGGAATTTTTCCTTACATGGGAGAAATTTCCCAAATGCGTCCATGCCTTCGCGGGTCCTCCAAGGACATGTGGTGGCCTTTGAGTCATTTTCAGCAATCAAGGGAAGGAAGGGTAGAGCGGCGAGAAGAATTTGGGGCAATTCGCCCAAAGGGAAGAAATGCCAAACAATGCCCATGAGCCCGTAGGTCCGCCAGGACATGTGGCAATCCACAACTCGCCATGAGGAGAAGAGAGAGGGAGAGGCAAGCCTTAGAGAATATCAGCAAATTTTGCTAAGGGGAGATAAGGGAAAGGTTGGATGCATAGGTCCACACACCAAAGTAGAAGAAATTTCCCAAGGTGAGGGCGGAAGTGCGAGGCCGCACAGAGGGTCCAAGGGAAATTTTCCCAAATAAAAATTTCAAAGGCAAAAGGTTACGCGGGTGTTCTCTATTCCACTTTCACCCCCAAGCTGCCATGTGGCACTCTTTGATTGGTCGCGGGCCGGCGGGAGAAAGGTAAAAATTTCAAAAATTTTCAAAAAGTTCTAAGGAAGAAAAAGCATCACACCTCCGTCGTTGCCCCATGGGGACATGTGGTAGCCTCTAATTAGCTATGGGCCGTGGAGAAAAATATGAAAATTTTCCCGAGAAAATTTTTTTAAAATATTTTCTAAGGATTTTTCGACGGGAAATTTTCAGAGCCAGCAGCCCGCCAAGAAAATTTTCCCAAATTTTCCCGCTTGCCAAGCGTAAAACTTCAAAGGGTCATAACTTGAGCTAGAAATCTCAGTTTTGGGCAAACGAGGACTTTTGGAAAGATCTCGATGCCCTCTTTGCACATAAATCATAAATTTACTTTTTGATAAATTTTAGAGGGTCAATTTTATAAAAACAACCTACAGCCTTTTAATTAGCAAACTGGTAATTTCTAACTTCTAAATTTGATTAAATTGGATCTCCTCCTTCACTCAACATGTCCAACGAGACATGGATGATTGCTCTAGAAAGGATTTAGACTGTTATAGGGAAGTAAATTTGTTCAATTTCTTCAAGTTGCATTTTCCAATCAAATGACCGAAAAATGATTGTTAGAGGGATTGGATTCAATTTTGAAATGGTTAAATTGTTTTCTTAAATTTTCTTTGTCAATTTGAGTTCATTTATGAAATAACATACTAAATTTTAACATCTCCAAGTTGATTAATGTGTGCAGGTCCGAACTGTACATTTTTATTAAAATTAATTGCAAGTTTTAAGTTTGTAACAAATATCCCATTTCTAGATTTTTTTATAAAATTCTTCCTTCAAACATGACACTTCATTCCTAAACTAGTCCAATACATTTAGTTGTTTATAAAAAAACCATTTCAAAGCTAAATTGCAAATCTGATTTCCACTTTAATATATTTAAAAAAAAAGAAACAATGTAATATAATTCCCTCATACGTATTTCTTCTTATTTCAATTTTTAAAACAGAGATTCCAATTACAATTTAACATCGCAACTCAACCCAACAATGCAATGAGAGACAAACTTGTAATTCTTTATTAACTCTAAAGAGAATACATTTGTACATGTTCTATTCCTTGAATGTAATTAACAGAGTTCTATTTCTTTCCAATAACAACACAAAATGTACATGTCTTTCACAATTCCAACATCTAACTTCATAATAAAATTACATACATCTTTCTTTTACAAAATACATATTACAATTTCATCCACTTCAAGCGGGAAGGGTTACAAATGACCGTGTTTTCACAAGGGACTCACAAATTGGATTTTTCCTTTGCTCCAGACAGCAACATGCACATTTTCTCTTTCTCTAAGATGATAACAACAAGAGAGGGGGTAAAGGTAGCGCTCTTCACTCCAACCAAGACATCCAATGAAAGGAAAAGCCTTCCTTCATCATTGGCCCCCGAGCCCCAACCAAAATACAATAAAAGATGAAATTCAACACATGGCAACAATCAAGCTTCCACAACACACAACATTCTTTCACAAGCATGATTCAATATAAAACATAGTTCGACACAAGAAATTAGTTCACAACCGCAATTTAAAAACATTCCAATCAAAACTCAGGCTTGATCATGCAAGCTAAAGGAGCAAGGTCTATGGGGGAAGCTACTTATGCCTCCCAATTGGGAATTGGGCATCCACCAAAACAAACCACCAATAAATTTCACCACACATATCCTTATGCCCCCACAAATCCCTCCTTATGCCCCCCACAAAGTAAGAAATGCAAGCTATTTCTTTTCCATGGTGGATCCCAAACCCAAATTTCCTCCACAAAATCTGATGGCAATGACATTCCTTATGCCCCCCACATGGATTCCCCATAGCCTTCTCCTACACCTTCCCTAAGGCAGTCTACCCAACTAGCCAACAAATAAAATAAAACATTCTCCATACACACAACTCAACAAGAAAATAACAGCAATAAAGAAGCGATAAGCGCCTACCTTTCCATGGTAGCTTTTGTTTCCGACAACAAGATCTCAAATGCCAAAAACACAGTTCAAAACAACAATGCCAAGTATGAAGTTATCTCCAAATTCCTCCACAATCCACAAGAGCTCCAAACAACAAAAATGTGCCCCAAGGAAGAATGCAAAAATGTTCAACAACCCAAAACAAGGAAAGAGTTTAAATTATACAGAAGAGGGAGAGAAGAGGATGATGTGGATTCATGTAGGATGCCATATCACACATCTTCCAATTCAAACGTAAAAGACAAAATCTATTCTCCCAAGCATAATAAAGAGGTGGGTGAAAAATGACAAGTTACTTGCACACTCCAAAAAGCCCACACCTCAAGGGACAACAATTAAATAAAATGTAAGAAAGTGCAATTAAAAACATGCAACATGACTTAATAAAATGCATTATAAAAATCAAAAATCACATCTCCAACCATAAGTATGGTTGGTACATTAGATTTAGAGGCATGGGACAAGTTTTACTTGTCCCACAAGCCTCCAAAAAAGCCCCCAAGGACAAATTCAAATTTGTCATGGAAGTGGAGTATTTCATACTCCAAAACTAACTTACACAAGATTTTACACAACTTACACATCCCTTACAAATTAAATGCAAAGTAGCCAACAACTTCCATTAAAATTACTTTCCATATCCCAATTTAATTTATTTAAATTTTAATCATATGATTCTCACATTAATCTACCACATTTTAATTAAATAAAAGAAAGGAACACATCACTAATAAAATACATACAACAATAATAAAAATAACCACATCAATAAAATACATAATACCCATGGTCACATGTAAAGGTAATCCCCCCCATGGGAATCCCTAACAAAATACAACACACAACACAATAAAACGAGTTGCCATGGTGACCTTGTCGAATTCACCTAGAATTCCATTATGGTTGGTCTTCTATCCTACGATGTTTTGTTGTGATATTTTTAACCTATAAAATACAAATACCTCCTTCATCCTCGTGGCCATATCATCAATATCCAATATGATATAAATAAAATCACAAAATCGTCTAAGTAAGTGAATCACAACAACATCGTATTAACAACTACATCATTTACATTTTTAATCAAGAACTATATCATCATCAAATAATGTCCATTTTCTAACTCAACTCATAATATCCATAAAACATCCATGTCAAATAATATATCATCATCCACATATAAGGTGTCTCTAATAATAATCAAGCATCATAATAAAATCAAGATCAACAAGAATCCATTATCAATGTCTAACAACATACTAAATCAAAACATAAGAATGTCTATAGTGTGATCAACTCGTATCGTAATAAGCATCAACAGTGTCAAAGGGAAGTGGGCACTACATCCCCCTCCCCTTAGACTTGACATTTGAAAGAGGGTTTAAAACCCACAAGCGAGGATCACGAGGGACAACGTGCACATCAATGAATGTGCGAATGGCAACGTGAAGAGATCTAAGGAGGAGTGAGCATTAATCGAATGTGAATAAAAAGATTTGAAACATGGGAAAAACCTGGTTAAGCCATAAAAATCTCCTCTATCTTATAGATCAAATGAGGTGTACATATAAGAGGTGTTGAGTAACCCCAAAGGCTACAATCATGACAACTCAAGTAGAGAGGGGAGTTACATTCCCAGAATAGAAGTGTAACTCCTAATGATGCATATGACACACTGACGTGCAAGAGAATCTCATAATGACCCATAAATGACACATGGACCTATGATCTCACCTAAGTAAGATGACTCACCTAATGATGTGGAAAATAATACACACCAACATCCCCCTTCATCGTAACTTAGGATGAGGTGGCAAGTCAGAAACGAGAAATGGGTCCTGGCACAAAGCCTGATGAGGTACCCATGTACAAGAAAAAGATCCCAAGCAATAAAGGAAAACCCAGTGGGAAAAAACATCCACCACAAGAGAAAAACACACTCTCTAATCTAAGAAAGATGCCAAATATGGGTCCTAGGCATAGAAAAGCCTGAAAAGGTACCCATGTACAAAGAGGCAATCTCTCGGAAAGAAGAAGAAGAGAGAAGAAGATGGAGATGAGAGGAATGTAGAAGATTCCATGGATGGATCTAAACTTTGCAGCTCTAGGAAGTCTCCCAGAAGAATGTCGATGACGAGATCCTCTGCCTCTGGACTAAAGAAGAGCCACCAAAGAGAACGAAATGTGTGCTTGCCCTTAGGACGGACAAAAATGATGTGTTGGAAGTCCACCCACTCCACAAAGGAAATTAAAGGCAAAGAACATGAAAAACTCGAGTCCAGGTGCATGGAAGTGTGACATAGGTCTAGCGAGTGAGTGCCAAGGAACTGAAGGTAATGCCACGTGCATAGAATCTGAGAGTGAAAAAGAGGAACACCCGCAGAAAGGATGTCCAAGTGATGTGAAGGGAACAAAACATTTTTCACAATAGAAAAGGGATCCACAAATGAGGGTGGATCAATGAAGGTCTCTGAAATGTGGAAGTGACATGATTCCCTAAAGGGGCACTCCTAACAACAAAGATGATGATCTCCTCTCAAACACCCGTAGATGAATGAGGGACCAGTAGAGCATCACAAGTAGACTCTGTAAAAAGATGACTAAGGTCAGGAAGATACTCATCCCAATGAGGGGGCTCAACAAACAGAAGAGCAATGTCAGATAGGTATGAGTCATCTAATGAAGGTAAAGGAGTGGAAGGGGCCTCGCACACTGAAGGTGGAAAATAGGTGGGTGTGATGACTGTATAAGACTAAATAGGATACTTGATCGATATCTGATGAGATGTGGGAAGTGTCAACACTCTCTAGAATAGTGAGAGAAAGAGGAGAGAAGTCCTCTGTAGTACTCTTGACATCATAACTGGATGCACAATCCTTGTCATCAGAAGTAGAACCAAGCGAGCCTATGTCAGTGGAACTATCATCACACAAAGAAATAGAGGAGACAACTAAATCAACAGCAGCAACAATGGCGAAAGTATGTGAAGGGTCTCCATAGAGGGACTAAAGAATGCTCTAGACATGGTGGGGTGGATCTGAGTTTGCCACGTGAAACCAAAGAGAACGAGAGACATGCATCATCATGTGACCAAAGATGTGGTCGCAAGTGTTGAGAAAGTCCTCTAGATGACGATGATCAACAGGTGTAGGAACTGGCCCAAGCAAGAAGGGTAAAAGACACTCATGGGTGAAGTAACATTTAATGGAAGTACACGAAGCTGAATAGTTCCCTCTCCTAGTGAGAAGTGGTAAAGGCTATAAAGCGATCCTACGACGCTCAAGTTTGGAAAGAGCACTCTCCATGATGTAAAATGCAAGATGCACAAAAGAAAGACGTTGGACTCAGCTGATAATGTGTCTGCATGTGAAAGCCCAATAGTGCTAGTGAACCCCCCCAAAATGTGGCACTTTATAAAGTAGTGTGTTTACAAAACTAACAATGCCATCACATAATGTGTGAAAAATCATGCAACATTGTTAATCCATTTTTTCTTGTGGATCCGCACCCTTCGGTGTTTCGTGTGTGTTTTATGGCTTTCAACATGATATCCAGATCTCGTTGCATGTGTCATAATGGTTATTCTGTTTATCGTGCTCTACTTGCTCGATACCATGAAAGAGGGTTTTAAAACCCACAAGTGAGTATCACGAGGGACAACGTGCACATCAACGGATGTGTGAACAGCAGCGTGAAGAGATCTCAGGAGGAGTGAGCATCAACCGAATGTGCATGCAAATATTTGAAACATGGGCAGAACTTGGTTAAGCCATAAAAATCTCCTCTATCTCATAGATCAAATGAGGTGTACATATAGGAGGTGCTGAGTAACCCCAAGTGCTGCAATCATGATAACTCGAGTAGAGAGGGGGAGTTACATTCCTATAATAGAAGTGTAACTCCCAATGACGCATATGATGCATTGACGTCATTGACGCACAAGAGAATCTCATAATGACCCCTAAATGACACATGGACCTATGATCTCACCTAAGTGAGATGACTCACCTAATGATGTGGAAAATAATACACACCAACAACTTCCTCCCGAAGTCACCGGAACAAATGTGAAAACCGAACTCGTAATGAGGTAGTATCCTCCCATGTAGCTGCAATCTCATCATATTTGTCCCACCGCACTTGAACCCGATAAACCTCTCTGCCTCGAATGCTCGTGGTCCTGCGATCTAAGATGCGAATGGGATCCACCATAACCATCCTCGATCCCGCACCCGTAATGATGTCTAATCTAACACATGAGAAGGATCTGCAATATATCTCCTAAGAACGGAAACATGAAAAACATCGTGTATGCAAGACAAGATGGGTGGAAAAACTAGACGGTAGGCCAAAGGGCTGATATGCTCCAAGATCTCAAAAGGACCAACGAATCTAGGAGCTAACTTAGAACCTTTTCCATAACGGATAGGGCTCTTGTGTGGCCTGACACGAAGGAACACCTTCATGCCCACATCAAAACTACGATCGATCCTATGTTGATCTACATACTTCTTCTACCTATCCTATTGCCTCCTGCAATCTCTGCCTGATCAACACCACCTACTACTCCATGTCCTGTAGAAGATCTAGTCCAAGAGATACTTTGTCCTCTAACCTGTCCCAACTAAGAGGTGTCCTGCACTCTCTACCATACAAATCCTAAAAAGGATCCATGCCTATGGAACTCGGAAACTATTATTGTAGGCAAACTCCACTAAGTATAGGTACTCCTCCCACTTAGACTACTAATCCATCACATACATCCCGAGCATGTCCTCTAAACTATGATTCACCCGCTTAGTCCATCTATCTCTATCTTAGGGTGATATGTTGTGCTGAAGTTGATCCTCGTCCCGAGGACATACTGCATGGTAGTCCATAAATGTGAAGTGTATAAAGGATTACGTTCACAAATGATCTTCTGTGGAATCTAGTGCATCCCGACAATCTCATCCAAATATACTCGTACATCGCTCTCTAGCTATGTAAGTTGTCTTCACTGGAGAAAAGTGAGCCACATTTGTTAACTTATCAATCGTGACCATTATGGCGTCATGGTGATATCTCGACATTGGTAGCCCAAAAATGAAATCCATGGAAATGGTGTCCAAATTCCATTCCGGTATAGCATGAGGATAAAGAAGGCCTACTGGATGTTGATGCTTGGCCTTAACCCTCTGGCACTCCAAAAATCATGACAAAAATGGGCCATGTCTCGATGAAGTCCTCTCCAATGATATAACTGTCGCAAGGTAGCGTGCATCTTCTTCACCCCTAGATGGGCTGAATAGGGTACACGATGTGCCTTTACCAATATGTCCTACCTCAAGCCTCCATCTTTGGGAACATATATCCGGCCTCTGTGCCTGAGAAGACCATCTACCTCTAAGGTAAATCCATAAAACTTCCCCTCAAGGGGTCTCTATGACTCAATATCTACTCGTACTGCAATGTAGAAGTTATCAAGAGGAAGCTACTGAAGAATCTTACTCCACAAATCTATGCTCACTGAGGTGGCTATAGCCACATGTCTTCATCTCCTGAGAGTGTTTACTACCACATTCTCTTTCCCCTTCACATGCTCAATCTCCATGTCATACTCACAAAGTAACTCCATCTAACGCCACTAACAAGAACTGAGATTGCACTGTGTGAAGAGGTGGCTAAGACTCAAATGATATGTCCTAAGTGTGAATCTCCTGCCAAGAAGAAAGTGCCTCCATCGAACCAAAGCATGCAAAACTACTGCAAGCTCAAGATAATGAGTTGGATAATTAATCTCATGATCTTTGAGTTTACGAGAATCAAAAGCTACTACTCTACCCTCCTGCATCAACACACCTCCAAGCCCTGCTAACGAAGCATCCGTGCAAATAAAGAACTCACCCTGTGGATCCGCACTACAAGAATAGGTGTTGTGGTGAGGAATTTCTTTAGTGTCCTGAAGGCCTACTCACATTTTTCCGACCAAAAAAACTTCTTCCCTTTCCTCTGAAGGGAAGTGATAAGGTGCGCAATCTGAGAGAATTCTTGAACAAATCTCTGGTAGTAGCTTGCTAATCCCATGAAGCTGCACACCTCAGTCATTGTAGTGGGTGTTGGCCAATCCATAATGGCTCTAATCTTGGAAGGATCGACCATGATACCTTCCCCGGATATGATATGACCCAAATATTGCATCTCTATCCGTAAGAATGCACACTTCTCTAAGTTCCCATAAATTTGTTGCTCACAAAGACACTGAAGAACTTGGCGAAGGTGCCCCTCATGCTCCTCACGTGTACGTGAGTATATCAAAATGTCATCTAGGAAGATGAGCATGAAGCGATCTAAGAAGGTCTTGAATACCCCATTCATCAAACTCATGAACATTGTGGGGCATTAGTCAAAAGGAACCACCGTAAACTCATAGTGCCCATATCTCGTGTGGAAGGAGGTCTTATGAATGTCCGTCCACCTCCGAAATCCTCAGCTAATGGTAGCCTGACTTAAAATCAATCTTAGAGAAAATTGTGACTACCTTCATCTGATCAAACAAGTCATCAATACGAGGAAGAGGATAATGATTCTTGATCATTACCTTATTTAGTTGGCGGTAATCAATACACAACCGCAAGGATTCATCATTCTTCTTCACAAAGATCACCGTGCACCCAAAGGTGATACACTAGGATAGATAAGGCCCTTCTCCTAAAGGCCCTCAAGCTGCAACTTGAGCTCATAGAGCTCTAGGGTGGTCATCCAATAAGGTGCCCGTGAGATAGGCTCTACTCCAGGAACTAGATCTATATGAAAATCAATCTCACATGGGGGTGCTAACCCCGGTATCTCCCCTAGAAGGACATCTACAAACTCTCTCAAAATGGGATGATCATCTAGTGATGGTCCACTAGACCCATCCTTTGATCTGTCACTAATTGTAACATCATACATCTAACAACCCCATTACACACACTCGCTTAAGTTGCATAGCGGAGATGGTGCAAATAGAAACGGGTCTCCTGACCCCTAAAATCACCGACTCAACTCCCAAATCATCTACAAAAGATATATTCTTATGATAACAATCCATCCTAGCCATATGTGTAGATAACCAATCCATACCCAAAATGACTCCATACAATCCCAAAGGAAGGATACAGAGATTTGAGGTAGTGGTGAAAGGTCTCAAATCCACTACACACTCCTTAACTAAGGAGTCTACAAAGATCTTGGCTCCGCCATCTCGAAATCCTAACTAAGACCTTGCCTAATTGCCACCAACGTGCATCACTCTACTAAAGATGGTGCAATGAAAGAATCAAAAGAACTAGAATTGAACAATACAGAGGTAGAAATACCACCAATGCTACCTGTGGTCTCAATGGTTGTGCTCTAATGCTCTACTTGATGGTTCTCAATCTGCATAAATCCTCGTGGCTATGTCCCATGTGTCACCAACAAATCAACTCTAAAATTCATACCTTACCCTTGTTGTTAGGGTTCTGGGGGCAATATCTCCAAAATTTTCAAGTAACTCCATAACCAAAACATCCTCCTAATCCTCCCCAATGAGTAACACCTCTATTAGGTGCCCTAGAAGCCTATGGTGTGGACCCTGATGATCCAAATGTGGTCTCGTTGAGGTCTCGATAGTGAGCTCCCACCGACCGAGCTCTAGATCTACCTCGTGTCCTTATGGGACCCCTCGAGGAGGCCCCATACTCTGACCTCTCTATGCATCAGCTCTTTATGGAGGTCTATGAGGTGGGTGGGAATTTTACTACTATAGCCTAAAGGATGAATGTGTTGTACCTGGCCACCATGAGGAAGGGGTACTGACCCCCTCAATCTACCATCCTGCATCTACTGTATGTGGCTCCTAACTCGCCTCTCTAGCCTGCTAGGTCTTTCCTCAAGTCTCCTCTCGTAATATAGGCCTTCTCGACGGCGTTTTCTAATGTCTATGGGTAGTGGATTCACACAACACATCCAATATCTAAATTCAGTCCTGGATGAACCCGTGAATCTACACCTGCTCATCTTGCATATACTCTACATACTGGAGTAGTTCTAGAAATCTACTCTCATACTCTACTACTGAAAGAGATGCCCGTCGAGAGGTCATGGAACTCGTTGATCTTATGTTGTATGAACCTCCATGACAGATACCTATTCTTCAATCTCTCCTCAAATAGCTCCCGTGTCACCGTCTCTCGAATCTACATGGAGATTCTACTCCTCTGTCCTCCACCATACGCCTACTCCATCCCTCAGTAGATGGATTGCAACACAAGATTTTGTGTTGCTAGAACAAGGATAAAGCTTGAAGCAACCACTCAAGCTCACTAGCTAGGCCTTTGCTTAAAATACACCTTTGTCACTTGAGTAATGCAATGGATAAAGCTTTAAGATCTTCCCGATGTGATCTCGCTACCGTGGTCCGATGGCCTCTAGGTCTCCCCGCACACTCATCCCTAAGCCTAGGGCTCTGAGACCTCTCTCTACACTCTGGAACTCGTCACCCTATCTCCTAGGTGGTGAATCTACTTTGGCTAACTCGTATGGGAGTTTTCTGCTCTATCCTCCTCATTGGGTCAAGGAAATGTCTAACCCTCAATGGAAGGGGCTCATGGCTAGTTGCATGTCCTCCTCCTAATCCTCCACGTAGAGTGGCATTAACATCCTAAAGGGTCTCAAGAATATGAGGTAGGATGGCTACTACACCATGATCCAATGGTGGTGGTGGTGAGTCTCGAGTCTCTACAAAGGTTCCTCTCACTATGTCTCGAGCCTCTTGTATAGACCAAAGCGAGAGATAGTTTATTTGCTAAGTTTTACACAACTTCCATTTTTACTAAAATATACAAATTCTAGCTAAGTTATTTTCTAGGTTTAAAAGTGTGCTAGGTTTAAGTTTCATGTCCCAAGTTTTCTAGTGTGCCTAATGGTCAAAGATTTTGAACCACTACTCTGATACCAAGTGTGATGCCCATTAAAACAACCCACTTGAGACCTAAGAAACAACCTAGGGTTAGTTAGAAAATTATGGTATAATTTTTTTTAGAAGTGTCTACAACCAAGTCATGCAAACAAATACCCTATTATGTTCTGGAAAAAATCTAAATTACTAGAACACATTCTTCCTTTATTAACAAATATCAAGTTCACATGGTTCATCTTATGGGGTTAGAAGTCTCAGTTAGGTTCAGGGAGTAATTTACCCCCATACCCACTCTCTAACAGGCTCAAAGTTTTAACTTGATTTTTCTCATACTTAACATATTCAAAATTTCCCTAAATCATTCCCATTGGATAGGAAATTTTCTCACCTTTCCAATGATATAAATAATTCCTCCTAAATCCTTCATAAATTCAAGATATGAGCAAGCGGACCTTAGGGCACAAATCTTCCCCAAGGGGACACTTGTCAAGCGGGGTGAAGGGCAAATTTCAGCTCGATGGGTCGTGGGGCGGCGTTTGGAATTTTTCCTTATGCGGAAGAAATTTTCCAAATGCATCCGTGCCTCTCGCGGGTCCTCCAAGGACATGTGGTGGCCTTTAAGTCATTTCCCACAATCAAGGGAAGGAAGGGCAAAGTGGCGGAAGAATTTGGGGCATTTCACCCAAAGGGAAGAAAAGCCAAACACCGCTCACACGCCCGCGGTCTACCAAGGACACATGGTGCTCTAAAACTTGTCATGGGGAGAAGAGAGTGGGAGAGGTGGTTGGTGGACAATATCTGTGAATTTTTCCGAAGGGGGAGATAAGGGGAAAGGTTGGACGTGCGGGTCTCGCGCACCCGCAGATGAAATTACCCAAGGCGAGGGCGGAAGTGTGGGGCCGCGGAGGGTCCAAGGGAAATTTTCCCAAAAAAAAAATTCAAAAGCAAAAGGTTGCGTGGGTCTTCTCTACCCCACTTTCACCCCCCAAGCTGCCATGTGGTGCTCTGTGATTGGTTGAGGGCTGGCAGGGAGAAAGGTAAAATTTTTCCAAAATTGTCAAAAAGTTCTAAGGAAGAAAAAGCGTCGCGCCTCCGCTACCGCCTGTGAGGACATGTAGTAGCCTTTGATTGGCTACGGGCCGGTGGAGGAAAAGATGAAAATTTTCCCGAGTAAAAAATTTTCAAAATATTCTCTAAGGATTTTCCGACGGAAATTTTTGGGTTGCGGGCCCGCTAGGGAAAATTTTCCCAAATTTTCCCACAAAGGCAGAAAAACTTCAAAGGGTCATAACTTGAGCTAGAAAGCTTAGTTTTGGGAAAACAAGGACTTTTTGGAAATCTCTCAATGTGTTCTTTACATAGGATTCATAAAGTTTGGTTTTTGATAAAGTTTATATGGTTAATTTTACAAAAATGACCTACATGCTTTTAATTAGCAAACCGGTAATTTCCAACTTCTAAATTTGATTAAATTAGATCTTGTCCTTCACTCAACATGTCCAAAAATATAGAGGATTTCTCTAGGAAGGATTTATAATGTTTTAGGAAGTAAATTTGTTCAATTTCTTCAAGTTTCATTTTCCCATCAAATGATAGAAAAATGATTGTTAGAGGGATTGGATTCAATTTTGCAATGGTTAAATTGTTGTCTTAAGTTTTCTTTGTCAATTTGAGTTCATTTATGAAATAACATTCTAAATTTTAACATCTGCAAGTTGATTAATGTGTGTAGGTCCAAACTATACATTTTTATAAAAATGAATTGTCGGTTTTAAGTTTGTAACAGATATCCCATTTCTATAAATTTGTTTATCAAATTCATCCTTCAAATATGGTACTTCATTCCTAAACTAGTCCAATACATTATGTTGTTTATAAATAAACCATTTCAAAGATAAATTACAAATCTGATTTCCACTTTAATACATTTCAAAAAAAGAAGAAACAATGCAATATAATTCCCTCATACGTATTTCTTCTTCTTTCAATTTTTAAAACAGAGGTTCTAGTTACAATTTATCATTCCAACTCAACCCAACAATGCGAGAAGAGGCAAAATTGCAATTCTTTATTAACTCTAGAGATAATACATCTATACATGTTCCATTCCTTGAATGCAATTAACATATTTTTATTTCTTTCCAATAACAACACAAAATGTACATGTCTTTCACAATTCCAACATCTAACTTCATAATCAAATTACATACATCTTTCTTTTACAAAATACATATTACAATTTGATCCACTTCAAGTGGGAAGGGTTACAAATGACTATGTTTTCACAAGGGATTGTCAAACTATATTTTTCGTTTGCTCCAAGACATCAACATGCACATTTTCTCTTTCTCTAAGCTGATCACAACAAGAGGGGGAAAGGCAATTCTCTCCACCCAAATAAGACATCCAATGAAAGGAGAATCCTTCCTTCATCATTGGGCCCCGAGCCCCAACCAAAATACAATAAAAGATGCAATTCGACCCATGGCAAAAACTAGCTTCCACAACACACAACATTCTTTCATAAGCATGATTCAATATAAAACATAGTTCGACACAAGACAACAGTTCACAACCGCATTTTAAAACATTCCAATCAAAAATCAGGCTTGATCATGCAAACCAAAGGAGAAAGGTCTATGGGGGAAGCTACTTATGCCTCCCAATTGGGAATTGGGCATCCACCAAAACAAACAACCAATAAATTTCACCACACATATCCTTATGCCCCCACATATTTCCTTATTCCCCCATAAAGTAAGAAATGCAAGCTATTTCTTTTCCATGGTGGATCCCAAACCCAAACTCCCTCCACAAAATCTAATAGCAATGGCATTCCTTATGCCCCACCACATGGATTCTTCATAGCCTTGTACTACACCTTCCCTAAGGCAGTCTACCCAACCAGCCAACAAATAAAATAAAACATTCTCCATACACACAACTCAACAAGAAAATAACAACAATAAAGAAGGAATAAACGCCTACCTTTCCATGGTAGCTTTTGTTTCCAACAAAGCTCTCAAATGCCAAAAACACAGTTCAAAACAGCAATGCCAAGTATGAAGTTATCTCCAAATTCCTCCACAATCCACAAGAGCTCCAAACAACAAAAATGCACCCCAAGGAAGAATGCAAAAAGGTTCAACAACCCAAAACAAGGAAAGAGTTTGAATTATATAGAAGAGGGAGAGAAGAGGATGATGTGGATCCATGTAGGATGCCACATCACACATCCTCCAATTCAAACACAAAAGACAAAATCCATTTTCCCAAGCATAATAAAATGTGGGTGAAAAATGACAAGTTACTTGCACACTCCAAAAAAGCCCACACCTCAAGGGACAACAATTAAATAAAATGTAAGAAAGTGCAATTAAAAACATGCAACATGACTTAAGAAAATGCATTATAAAAATCACAATCACATCTCCAACCATAAGTATGGTTGGTACATTAAATTTAGAGGCATGGGACAAGTTTTACTTGTCCCACAAGCCTCTAAAACAGCCCACAAGGAAAAATTCTAATTTTTCATGGAGGTGGAGTATTTCATACTCCAAAACTAACTTAAACAAGCTCTTACACAACTTACACATCCCTTACAAATTAAATGCAAAGCAGCCAACAACTTCCATTAAAATTACTTTCCATATCCCAATTTAATTTATTTAAATTTTAATCAAATGATTCTCACATTAATCCACCACATTATAATTAATTAAAAAAACACATCACAATAAAATACATACAACAATAATAAAATAACCACATCAATAAAATACATAATACTCATGGTCACATGTAAAGGTAATCCCCCATGGGAATCCCTAACAAAATACAACACACAACACAATAAAATGAGTTGCCATGGTGATCTTGTCTAATTCACCTAGAATTTCATTATGGTTGGTCTCCTATCCCCCAATGTTTTGTTGTGATATTTTTAACCTACAAAATACAAATACCTCCTTCACCTCGTGGCCATATCGAATATCCAATATGATATAAATAAAATCACAAAATCATTTAAGTAAGTGAATCACAACAACATCGAAGTAATAACTACATCATTTGCATTTTTAATCAACAAGTATATCATCATCAAATAATGTCCATTTTTCTAGCTCAAATCATAATATCCATAAAACATCCATGTCAAATAATATATCATCATCCACATATAAGGTGTCTCTAATAATCATTAGGCATCATAATCAATCAAGATCAACAAGAATCCATGATCAATGTCTAACAACATACTAAATCAAAACATAATAATGTCTATAGTGCGATCAACTCAGTATCGTAATAAGCATTAACATGTGTCAAAGGGAAGTGGGCACTACACCATGGAGCACCCGCCCAAGAGATCTTAAGTTCATCTTAAGAGGACCAATGAGGGTCTTTCCTCTCTTTTTTTGTGCATAATTATGCACCGCTCACTTTTATTAGGATTTTATTTTTCATCAGGATGAATTAGAAGTAAGACCTCCAAAATTCATTTTTACCAACATTTGAATCCTTTAAAATACCATTTTTACTATAGCCTAAGGTTGATCCTGAAGGAAATGTCTTTTCCAAAGTAGGCTGAGAAGAATCCAAACCGACCCCACATCAAGAGGAGACCCAACCGGCATATCTTCTTCCAATTCGAATCTTCGAGGAATAATCCAAATCACCTCCACAATTAGCATACTAGGCTGAGCATCCTTCCACCAAGATTTCCCATTCATCTTACATTTCACACTTTGTTACATTCTAAAGAAAAGTGACCCACCCCAAAACATTTCCTAAATCTAAAGAGTAATCCTTCATAGTCTAATGGTTGGGAACAAATGTAATCCAAGACCCTAAGTTCCTCCATAGTGTTGTCGTGAAAATGTGCAACAGGGAAATTGATAATTTTTGAGCACGACAACTATACCCCAGTGTTGAATTTTTCAAGTCCTATCATTTCAAGACACCTGGGTCAAATCCGTCAGTCTTGTCACCCACTATTTGTTGTCAAATTGTTCCCCTAGGTGATTTAGGAAATTCTACTCATTCCACCTAGGTGATTTTAGGGAGTTCTAAAAAGACACTATCTTCTGGCAGTATAGGGAAGGGCTATCACTAGCCTTCCCAAGATTGGATTCAACTCCCTGAAGCGGAACAGAAGGGAAAAATTCAACACGGAGATGAAATGAAGACCTTAAAACATCATGGAAATTATTTTTGAAGGTTTAGGGAAGTTTTTAAAGATTTAGAGCAGTCTGAGTAAAAACAGGTTCACAAGCCTAGGCGGTACACGGACCTAAAATAGCTCTTTGGGCTCCGAAGAAGATTCTGGGAGATCCAAATGGAGTTAGAAGCAAAAAAAAATTCTCCAAAAATAGGATACCAAGACCTACATGATCTTGAAATAATATTTTTCACAACACTTTGGCACATTAGGTCTGCAGGAAGTTTTTCTTAGGCACATGTGGAGTACAAAATAAAAAGTCCTATTTTCAGGGATCAAATGGAATAATAAATACATGAGACCCCCACCATTGGATTTAGAAGGCCATTTCTAGTCAGGATCATATAAATTTTTTCCAAAAAGGTCCATCGAGAGCTCAAGTTATCACTGTCACAAGTTCAGGACTTAGCCAAATTTTTGGGAGGACACGTGTCAGCACCAGGAGCCTAGTGGGATTTTGTGTCTCTGACATCCCCCAAGGTCAAGGAAATCAAGGTTGGAAAATTTCTCCTAGCCCCCTTGAAGCTCTCTCAGCCCATGACCTCTTAGACCCTCATGTGACCTCCAGACTTGATAGTTCACCTCCGTGTGCATTTTTTTAGCATCCATTCCCTACCGTTGGATCGGGCGCCATATGTCACCTCCAGACCACCATGGAATTTTATGTCCCTTGTCCACCTGAGGTGGGGACATCAGAACTTGAAAATTTTGCCTCATAGGGAATCATTTGGACACCCACGTGACCTTCGTTCAGCCCCCAGGTGCTTATTTGGAGCATGGATTCCCTATCGTCGATTGGGCGCCACGTGTCAGCTCCAAGACCACCATGGAATTTGATGTCCCTTATGCACCTAAGGTGGGGGACATCAGACCTTGAAAATTCACCCATTTCCTATGGGGAGTATTTTGGACACCCACGTGACCGCCTTTCAGCTCCCAGTGCTTTAAAGTAACTTTTTCCACCTTCATTCCCTGTCGTCGGATCGCGCCACGTGTCATCCTCTTGACCACCATGGAATTTGATGTCCCTCACATCCTTGAGGTTAGAGACATCAAACAAAAAAATTGAGCCCAAATCCAAATCAAAAATCAAAAGCATCTCAGAATCGTTAGTTGCTTCTTGTTGCTTCTCACCGCTTTGCCAGAAGAAGTTACGGATAACACAAATCCACCACTCCACCATTGCAAGAAACTCACACCAGATCAGAAAAGGAACCAAAATACCTTTCCCATGGAAATAAATATGTCTCAGAAGGAATTTTCATCAAGCTAAGAAGGAGAAACGAAGAACAGATAAGGAGAACAATGGCAATCCCTATAGCCATGAAAACGAAGATTCGAACATATCTTGCAAACCAATGCTCGGATTGATAAACCGTTTGCTGTTGAGTTTTTATCTCTTGAGGGCCATTATAAAATCATATTCAGACCTCAAATTTTCAGCAAGGATTGTGCATAGTGAAGAAATCCTCTTTTCAGCTCTACGAAGGAAAAATCTTGATTTCCCATCAAACCGGTCACCGGATTGAAGAGAAATTTCACGTGAAGCACCATAATGAAAAACCTATCGCAATGGAGTTGATTTCATTGCTAATGGAGAAAAAACAGACCTGAAATTTTAAATCTCCATTAATGGCTGCCATGACATAGTAATGGAAAAAATCAGCGAGCTACCTCTCCGCTTCTTAAGGTTCCAGTGGGCGAAATCACCCAAAATTGGAGGAAATGATCGTTGAAAAATCTAGTTTTGTGCAAACTAGTTTTCACACCATGAACTCCCTATTTTTTAGGGATATGGAGGGCTGTGTTTTTTTCAGCATTCTACCCTCTTTGAAGAAATTTTCAAATTCCTAAAGATCCGATGGGTGAAATCATCTGAAAATTGGAGGGAACGATCGTTGAAAAATCTAGTTTCACATGAACTAGTTTTTGCGCCGTGAAGCCCCTATTTTTTAGGGATATGGAGGGCTGTGTTTTTTGTCAGTATTCTTCCCCATCGATGAAGACATAATTTTCCCACTTGTTCAGATGAAGGAATTACTCCAAATTTAGAGCGTGGAACCTGGAATAAAACCTAGAATTTCAAGACTCATTTCGTCGCAATTTGACATTCGTGGCACACTTACTAAAAATAGCATGTCTCCTTGCATAGGGGAATGTTACTTTAGGTAAGCCACCATTTTAATATTCCATGAAGAAGGTGGTGAACACAGAGGGAACATCACAAGAAAGGTCATAAAAAAGGGTCATCTCGGCTCACAATTCACACTTACTAAAAATAGTAAGTTACACTCAAAAAGTTTTGGCACAATGGGTCATATAAGGATAATCATTCAAGGGGAAATCATTTTTGGGAGCATCCTAGCCATTTTTCACAGGGAATTTGAGATCCACCTTATTTCATTCAACTAGGTGAGTGTTCGTGAGCTAATTTGGAGGAGTTTCACAATGTGCAAGGAGTTTGAAGATTCAGAGTTTCACTGCATTTGGAGCTTTCCATCAACGAGGATCAACAAACTTCATTGGGTGACATCTCCTCTTCTTCTTCTCTCTCTCTTTCTCTCTCCTCTTCCCCCAACTTTATCTCACTTTCAAATGTTCTAATTCTTCGTTGGGGTTTTCCCTTTTGATATGCCTTTAAGTCACTTAAAAGTGACTTTAGAAACATAATGTAAATTAAGTCACCTTGCTATTATAAAAGGGACTTAAATATTTAAAGTGGAATATGAACATTCTTAAGTCATATTAAGGCATATGGAGGGTCATGACGAAGAGGATAAGTCACTCTCATTCTATAAATTGTAATGCCACTCCCATTGCAAAGGGTTGGCAATTGATCTTGTAGACGCAAGAGTGCATTGTACCTAGAGAAAGCAAAGGAGATAGCCATTTGTTTCTACTTTCATCCATTCTCAAATTTCCTCTATTTCTCCACTATGTACAACTTTGGTTTGAGCAATCAATACAAGGAGTTTCTAGCTTTCTTTGACTAAGGGGTTTCTTGATACTTTTGGGTCAAAAAATTCTATTTGGTCTTGTTGTTATTTGCAGGGTTGTTTCTTCTCATGAATGCATGTGTTGAAGTTTCTAACTAGTGTGTGAAGGAATCTGATTTTATACTTATAGCATTAGTTAGCTTACCTCTTTTCTCACTCCCCTTTCCCACTCTACAGACAAAGAATTTCCTAGCAAGAGATTACTAGCTTTGTTGCAGGGGTCATTGGAGTGCCCTGTTGGTTCCTTGGTTGAAAGATCACCACAAAATCTACCTTTTCAAGCACATGCATAAACGGAAGTTGCACCGGTTAAGTAGAGGGACTTAGATTCCTAGAGCATTGGCAAGAAATCCACAAGTTTGTCCACCTGAAATTTTTTTCTCACCAACAAATTTTGGCACCCACTGTGGGGTAGATTTAGTAGCATCTACGCTTGAATATGACCACAAGGCCCAGAATTAAAAAAAAATTCAAATATTGAAAAAAAAAAAAGGAGTTCATAAAAGTCCGTTTCTAAAAGATACACTGCTGATTTCTACACATGACTTTTCACATTCCACAGTGCCTTTTGTGTTCCGACTACAGAAGTTTTCAAAATTTGGCTGAAAGAAGATACACCAGGTTGAGCAAGTCGAGAGGTGTTGTTGATTCCAATTTTGAAGCTTTGAAAAATCAGCAAGAACGAATTAGAGATAATCCATACTTCTTCTCTCAAGCCTCCTCTCCATCTGACACTTCGAGTAGTTCACCTGGCAATCCTATCCAAACTCCTGTTGATACTCCCCCTTCAAATTCTCCCATTTTTCAACCACCATTGAGCTTTGAGCTCCCGAAAGAAGAAGAATTTGAAGAAGAATTTGTAGAAGCAAGGACTAAAGCAGAAGTAGAAACAACAATGGAAGACAAAGAAGAAATACCTCAACCTATTATTTCATGGGGAAGGAATACATACCCGCTTTCTCTTGAACCACCTCTTCATCATCTACCAATGGGTTACCACAAGAACTTTCCAAAATTCAAAGGTGACAACACACAACATCCTGAAGAACACATTGATGCTTTCACAACATCATGTGGAATTCTTGGTGTCCAGCATGAAGACGTTGTTGTAAGATTATTTGTGGAGTCCCTCCAAGAAAAAGTAGCAGAATGGTTCTACCTCCTACCTTCTTGATCCATCACTGGTTGGGATGACATCAAGGTTGCCTTCAAGGAAAGATTTAAATCAACTGAAGATTGTCAAGACCTCTTGGTGCAGTTGGCTCAAATGAGGAAAGGAGAAAGTGAAACGATGAGAGACTTTGTGGCTCATTTCAAATGGTTGCTTCACAGGATACTCGGAAGAAGATTCACCCTCTCAGAACAATATCAAAATATTCTTCATAAATGCTCAATCACCGGAGGTAGGATTTCTCCTATGAAGAGTTCAACCAAGGAACATTGTAGAAGCACAAAGGAGGGCCATTGAATTGGATGATGATCTCATCCTCTTTGGAAATATCAAGAATCCATCAAAGGGAAAGGCCCAACATACTTGGAGATGAGAGAACCAATCCATTGCTGCAAAAGTTGGCGAATGAGATGGCATCTTTGAAGAGGGAATTATTTGAATGAGTATCTTCTCAAAGAAGCAACATAAATCAGATTGCAAGAGCACCCCAAAGGCTCACCTTGGAGGCCCCACCCGTGAATGTAAATTGCAGATTTCAAGAAAGTGAAGAAGATCTTGAACAAGAAAGTGAAGGTGGTAATTTCCTAGAAAGTGATGAGCTTGAAAATGATACACAAATCAGATTCTGTGAGTATTCTAGATGTGATGAAGAAGAAAAAGAAGATGCACCTAGTTTCTCATGTGTGGTATTCACTCATTCTCAGTCTGAGAAAGGAAAATATCCTTCCACTACTGTAAAGAAAAAGAAGACTGAAGATCCTCCTATGGAAACTCGCAAAATAAAATAATCAGTCGAGGATCCCCACTTCCATCTTCCATGAAGTCTGCATTGTTGAGCTGGACCCAAGCAAGTAAGAAGACTCCCGTAATCCCAAGTAAGCTTTTTGACGTCTCTTCCAAGTCTAAATCTAAATTTTCTCCTACAAAATATAATACCTTGAAAGCTCCTAGTGTGCCATTCAAAATACCATCCATCCCTCGACATCAAATCTTTCTCCCAAACCTATCCAGACTCTAAAATCAGTTCCTTCACCCCCCTTGTCTCACATCTGTCTCCTTTGACTTCATAGAATATGCAAACAAGGCCAAAGTGCATATTACTAAAACTAAATATTTTCGGACTCATCCTGAACAATTTGAGAGGTTCGTCCGATATATCAGGAGTGGTAGTCTAACACCCAATGTTGTAACATCTAGTTCCAAAGACATGCTACCAAACTCACCTACACCTCCCTCTCAGAACATGCTTTCTTTGAGTGCATCAAATACTGATAAATTTGAACCTTTCTACGTCTCCCTTCTTGTTGGATAATATGTACTGAATAATTACATAATAGATTCTAGTGCCTCAGACAACATGATGCCTTTGAAGGTTGCCAAGGCTCTCAAAATTACCATGACTCCACCTAGTGGCTCTTGTTACTCTTTGGAATCAAAAAGGTCTCAATTATAGGGAAGGTCAAAGATGCACAAGTGGCTCTCGCTAGATTTCTAGACAAGAAATTTTCAGTGATGATTTTGGTAGTAGACGTCTCAGTCTTGTTTGGAATGTTTCTGAGTAGAAATTTTGCCGAGACTTAGGAGGGAAAATTCAGATGAATTGGTCTTCTACAACCATACCAGTGAAGGGAGACATGGAGAAATTTATTCTTGAGAAGAAGATGAGATACACGGTATGAAATTCGAAGCCCTAAGCTATCATCTTGTATCAAGGTAGCAGATAGATGAATCACTTTGTGGAAACCGAGGAAGAAGAGGATATCCCCATCTTGATAGGCCAAGACATACCTTCCCAAATATATTTAGATTTTGAAGAAGCATTGAGGAGATTTGAGTTACAAGAGGGCAGCCCCAAATTGCCAGATGATGCAGATCATGGGGAAGAGGAGACGGTTCTCGATGATTTTCAAGAAGAAAAATCAGATTATATACTTTTCCAAGATGAGGAGTTATTCTCATTCCCATTTGGGGATGAAGATGATCTCAGTTAGGACATCTATGGAGAGAAAAAATCAGCTTGTGATGAGCTCGTGAAAGGTTTGAAAGAAATGTCTGTATAGGAAATGCTTAGAGTTGTAGAAGAAACTGAAGATCTCGAGCTCAGTCTCGAGCTCCTGATGCAAGCCACAAATCTGCAAGACAAACATGAAGCTGATTTGGAAGCCTTAACCAATGTGAAGGTTGGCCATATTGAGATAAGGGAAAATGAAAAATATAATGTCGCTCTTGAGCTAATGATTGATGGATGCAATACTGAAATGGAGATATTTTCTTTCCCATTTGAAGATGAAGACTCTTTCCATGACGAAGAAATTGAAGCAAGGATTTTTGAGACCTCTAAAGATGAATATCTTTTTGATGAATGATCGAGTAGAGTGTAAATATTCTCGAGATGATGAGGTAATCCCTCCAGATAGTTTCCTTGAGCTGCAAAATAAAGATTCTTCAAAGGTGTACAAAGAGGAGCTACAAGAAACAACAAAGCATAACTCTATGCAAAAAATATTGGATGTAGTAGAAGTTGTGGAGATCCCGAGCTGATTCTTGATCTCTTCACTAGTGCCATGGACATACAAGACAAGTATGAGTTTTCCTCTAATCCTCCCATCAGTACTCAAATGCCTCACAATGAAGTAGAGATAAAGGATGAATCAAATGTTTCTCATGGAGAAGATGTCAATGAGCATAGACCTGAAAACAAAAGTAACTCAGAATATACAAGGAATTTGAATGAAAAGAAGCCCTGGGGAAGCAATGAGATGTTCAATGGAGAATCAACTATATGGATAAACATGGAAGGAAACTGGCACTATGAAATCAATTCAAAGAACATGAAGGCAGTGGAATTTCCAAGAAAAGACTTGAGCATCAAGAAGTTCACATGGAATCACTCCTACAAAGTAAAAGGAAAATCATGGAAGCACCTAGCTTCTATAAACAATTGAGGAGAGGAGGGTACTTTCTGAACCCATCAACGGCTTTGCAGAACATCATCACTCGTGTGTCGCCCACTCATGGGTAACTTTTGAGAAACAAAAAGTGCTTCAGTGAAAGTGGGTTGTCCCCGCCTTATACCATAGGTGATTTCTAGGTGTGTTTCCCTTCCTGTTGTGTGTCGTGTGTTTCCTTTTCATCCTTTTCGTGTGTGTGTGTGTGTGTGTGTGTGTGTGTGTGTGTGTGTGTTTCCTTCTTCCGATCTTCCTTTCTAGAAGTTGTACATGACTCCACAAGGCCCAATGGATAAGGCACTGGTCAACAAATTATATGGTCTAAAGTTGAGATTCTGGATTCCCATGCCATGTCTTCACTCCACTCAGTCCATGTCATGTCCCCAAGCTAGATCCAGTTGTTGTCGTGCAAATGTGCAACAGGAAATTGATAATTTCTAAGCACGACAATTATACCCCAGTGTCGAATTTTTCAAGTCCTATCATTTCAAGACACCCCGGGTCAAATCCGTCAGTTTGTCACCCTCTATTTGTTGTCAAATTTTTCCCCTAGGTGATTTATGAAATTCTACTCATTCCACCTAGGTGATTTTAGGGAGTTCTAAAAAGACACTATCTTCTGGTAGTATAGGGAAGGGCTATCGCTAGCCTTCCCAGGACTGACTCGGATTCAACTCTCCAAGTAGAATGAAAAGGAAAAATTAAACATGGAGATGAAATGAAGACCTTAAAACATTATGGAAATTATTTTTGAAGGTTTATGGAATTTTTTAAATACTTAGAGCAGTCTACGAGTAAAAAATAGGGTTCACAAGCCTTGGCGGTACACAAACCTAAAACAATTATTGGGCTTCAGAAGAAGATTCCAAGCTCCAAATGGAGTTAGAAGCAAAAAAATATCTCCAAAAATAGGATTCCAAGACCTACATGATGGTGAAATAATATTTTTCACAACACTTTGGCACATCAGGTCTGTAGGAAGTTTTTCTCAGGAACATGTGGAGTACAAAATAAAAAGTCCTATTTTTTAGGGATCAAATGGAATCATAAATTCATTAGACCCCCACCATTAGATTTAGAAGGCAATTTCTAGTCATGATCATATAAATATTTTCCAAAAAGGTCCATCAGGAGCTCAAGTTATCACTGTCACAAGTTCAGGACTTAGCTAAATTTTTGGGAGGACACGTGTCACACTGCCTAGTGGGATTTTATGTCCCTGACATCCCCAAGGTTAGGGACATCAAGGTTATAAAAGTGCTCCCAGCCCCCTTGAAGCCCTATCAGCCCTCATATGACCTCTTGGACCCTCATGTGACCTCCAAACTTGACAGTTCAGCCCCTAGGTGCATTTTTGGAGCATCCATTCCCTACCGTTGGATCGGGCGCCACGTGTCACCTCTAGGACCACCGTGGAATTTGATATCCCTTGTTCATCTTTTTTGGGGACATCATACCTTGAAAAATGCACCCATACCCCATAGGGATTCCTTTGGACACCCATGTGATCGTCATTCATTCTCCCCAGTGCTTATTTGGAGCATGCATTCCCTCGTCGTCTGATCGGGTGCCACGTGTCACCATACAAGACCACTATGGAATATGATATCCCTTATACACTTGAGGTGGGGGACATCAGACCTTGAAAAATGTGCCCATCTCCTATGGGGAGTCTTCTGGACACCCACGTGACCACCTTTCAGCTCCTAGTGCTTTAAAGTAACTTTTTCCACCTTCATTCCCTACCATCGGATCGCCGCCACGTGTCGTCCTCTTGACCACCATGGAATTTGATGTCCCTCACATCCCTGAGGTCAGGGAAATAAAACAAAAAAATTTCACCCAACTCCAACTCAAAAAATCAAAAGCATTTGTAACTATTAGCTGCTTCCGGTACGCTTCTTGTTGCTTCTCACTGCCGGAAGAAAAGTTGCAGAGAACACAAGTCCACCACTCCACCATTGCAAGAAACTCAGACCAGATCAGAAAAGGAACTGAAATACATTTCCCATGGCAATATGCAGGTCTTATAAGGAATTTTCATCAAGCTAAGAAGGAGAAATGAAGAACAGAGAAGGAGAACAATGGAAATCCCCATAGCCATGAAAATGAAGATTCGAACATATCTTGCAAACCGGTGCTCGGATTGACGAACCGTTTGTTGCTAAGTTTTTATCTCTTGAAGGCCATTAAAAACTCATATTCAGACCTCAAATTTGTAGAAAGGATTACACACAGAAAATAAATCCTCTTTTCAGCTCTATGAAGGAAAAAGCTTGATTTCCCATCAAATCAGTCACCAAATTGAAGAGAAATTTCACGTGAAGCACCATAATGAAAAACCTATCGCAATGGAGTTGATTTCATTGCTAACGGAGAAAAAACCAGACCTAAAATTTTCAAGCTCCATTAATGGCTGCCATGACACAATAATGGAAAAAATAGTGAGCTACCTCTCTCGCTTATCAAGGTTCCAGTCGGGAAATCACCCAAAAATTGGAGGAAACGATCGTCGAAAAATCTAGTTTCGTGCAAACTAGTTTTCACACCATGAAATCCCTATTTTTTAGGGATATGGAGGGCTATATTTTTTGTCAGCATTCTTCCCTCTTCAAATAAATTTTCAAATTCCTGAAGATCTCGATGGGTGAAATCATCTGAAAATTGGAGGGAATGATCGTTGAAAAATCTAGTTTCACATGAACTAGTTTTTACACCGTGAAGCCCCTATTTTTAGGGATATGGAGGGCTGTGTTTTTGTCAGTATTCTTCCCCTACCAATGAAGACATCATTTTCCCACTTGTTTAGATGAAGGAATTACTCCAAATTCAGAGCGTGGAACCTGGAATAAAACCTAGAATTTCAAGACTCATTTCGTCGCAATTTGACATTCATGGCACACTTACTAAAAATAGCATGTCTCCTTACATAGGGGAATGTTACTTCAGGTAAGCCACCATTTTAAGATTCCATGAAGAAGGTGGTGAACATAGAGGGAACATCATAGGAAAGGTCATAAAAAAGGGTCATCTCAGCTCGCAATTCACACTTACTAAAAATAGTAAGTTACACTCAAAAAGTAGTTTTGGCACAATGGGTCGTATAAGGATAATCATTCAAGGGGACATCATTTTTGGGAGCATCCTAGCCATTTTTCATAGGGAATTTGAGATCCACCTTAGTTCATTCAACTGGGACGAGCGTTCGTGAGCTAATTTGGAGGAGTTTCACAGTGTGCAAGGAGTTTGAAGATTTGGAGTTTCACTGCATTTGGAGCTTTCCATCAATGAGGATCAATGGACTTCATCGGTGACATCTCCTCTTCTTCTTCTCTCTCTTTTCTCTCTCTCCTCTTCCCCCCAACTTTCTCTCACTTTCAAATTTTCTAATTCTTCGTTGGGGTTTTGTACTTTTGATATGCCTTTAAGTCACTTAAAAGTGACTTTAGAAACATAATGTAAATTAAGTTGCCTTGTTATTATAAAAGGGAATTAAATATGTAAAGTGGAATATGAACCATCTTAATTCATATTAAGGAATATGGAGGGTAATGAGGAAGATGATAAGTCACCTCTCATTCTATAAATTTTAACTCCATTCCCATTGCAAAGGGTTGGTGATTGATCTTGTAGACTCAAGAGTGCATTGTACCTAGAGAAAGCAAAGGAGATAGCCATTTTCTTCTACTTTCCTCCATTCTCAAATTTCCTCTATTTCTCCACTATGTAAAACTTTGGTTTGAGAAATCAATACAAGAAGAAGGAGTTTCTAGCTTTCTTTGAATAAGGGGTTTCTTGATACTTTGTGGTCAATAATTATATTTGTTCTTGTTGCTATTTACAGGGTTGTTTCTTCTCATAAATGCATGTGTTGAAGTTTTTAACTAGTGCATGAAGGAATCTGATTTTCTATCTACAACATTAGTTCTCTTACCTCTTTTCTCACTCCCCTTTCCTGCTCTATAGTTGAAGACTTCCCTAGTAAGAGATTACTAGTTTTGTCGCAGTTCGGTGAAGTGCCCCTGTTGGATCCCCCTTGAAAGACCACCACATTAATCCACCTTTTCAAGCGCATGCATATATGGAAGCTGCACTAGTTAAGTAGAGGGACTTAGATTCCTAGAGTGTTGGCAAGAAATCCACAAGTTTGTCCACCCAACAAATTTTCTCGCCAACACATAGCCGGTTGATAAACCGATGTGTCTAGATCTACCAAAATATGAGCATAGGTAGTATGAGTATATAGTATGATCTTTGTATCAATGTCCAAACATTTCCCCAAAGAATTTCCAATTGAAATCAAGCTCTCCTCCCCCAAAAATTACAGCAGAAGGTGAGGCAACCGAACCCATATGGGCCTAACATGAAATGTTTGAATGAGGGAAACCATGGTTTCATGATTAGGAAATGATTTTGAAGTTCTCAAACCTTATAACATATATATATATATATATATATATATAATTAGATATAAAATATAAAATAAAAATCCTCTAAAAACAAGCACAAGGATAAATATCCACTCTACCTTCCATTACTGGGCACCACTATGAAGAAATCAAAGAGTGTAATAGAGGTATTCACGGAAAAATTTCGTTAAACATGTAAATCATGCTCTTTGTACTAAATTTTTCCTCATCTTCAAATGCTTGAGCTCTAAAGGAAACCGAAGGAACACCGGAAGCCACTTGGAGAGGTTTGACATTTTTATAGAGCTTTTGTTCTATTATAAGATCTCTGTTGAGTGTTAACAAAAAGGCTAAGTAGTGGTTTATTGTGCATACAACCCATCACATGATCAGAGCAAGACCCTATAACACCATCGTAATAAGGGGAGGGGATAGAGAAAGGAACACCAACCACACCCTTAGGAGATAGAGGCAAGGAGGTGCCCAAAACCCCAAAGAGAGCCACTTTGGTTTCTACCCCGACACCCACAAAAGTGTATAAATTCCCTTGTGTAAAGGAAGAGGAAACAAATCCATGATCACTATCGTAAACTTTAGGGAAATGGGTTCCATTTGCAAGAAAATTTCCACCAAATACAACACACACAACTGGCACTCCAACATGATAAGAGCCACCATTATTAGCCACAAAAAGGAGAGGTAGGGACGTACCAATACCTGCATCTTTATTTTAAGGGTTTGATACTTTATTTGGGGTTTTGCAAGTTATTCATCCATTCTAGATTTACAACGGCACTTGGTGGAATCTAATGACATAGCAATGATAGAAAGTGAGGATTTCACACCATCCGGTGACCTTGTGAAATTGGCTCCCGGACCTCCTACATAGACCCGGAGTGTTCCTAGAATCGGGTACAAGGTTCCCATGGGAACCCTAGTCCCTCTTTAGACACCCCAATCTAGCATGTGCTCCTAGATATGCACTTTCCCGAGGCTCGATGTGATGCTTCTCCCTCTCTGTTCATCTGGTCATCACTTCGACATAGTCCTAAATTCATTGTGAATCAACTAAGGATTTATAACCCTTATTTGCAATTAGGGTTTCACATTTTATTTCTTAGTTTTCTTGGGCTACTTTACTGTACTTAATTGTTGTATTTATTTACCGCTAATATAACATCAAATTAGGCTTAGATTTCCATTTTAGCTTGATCATTTTGGTGAACCCCACTCATGATTGGTCATTTGGATCCTTCTTTGGGACATCATCTTTCCTATCATGGCTCGTAAAGCTCCTCATGTTTCTTTGTATGATTTAATTCAAAGGCATCCTAATTTCCAATTCATTCTAAAAATACCTAGACACCATGTATCTCCCTACGTATACATTTCCACATCAAGTGAGTGCTATACTTGATTGTCTATCCGAATACCCTAGTCTTTGTGATCATCTATCTAATCAACCCATGTTGGACTCAATTCAAGCCTTACATTCTTTATTTCTAGACAAATTTCAAAGCTATGGAATCCATGATTATATCTCTTAAATCTAAAATTCAACTTCTCAAGGATATATATCAATCTAATGCTAGTCCTCTTGCATCTCATTCTAATCATATGTCTTCTACATGCATGTATATCAAATGAACCCCAAGACTTACCGCTCCCCACACCTCTTAGGTTTAATCTTAATACTAAGCACCAAGATATTCTTCCCGAACTCATTACTCATTAATTAATCATCTTTTCATCAACTCATTTCTATCCTCCTTACCGAATTGTGAAGTATCAAGGTCATCTCAGTATTGCAATTATCATTGAATCAATAGGTATAATGGCAATGATTGCTATTCTTTATAGCTTAGTATCAAACACCTTGATCCTCCGTGTTTCCTATCATTTGCTGCACAACCTTCTAATACATACCCATCTACAATTATGAAATTTCAATGGGTTCCTAAATCTGATCCATCTATGCCTAATGAGCATCACAATATCACTTCTAATGGTCATTCTATGGAAATTCAAGCACCACCTAAACAACCACCTCTTAGAACCAATATAACACATCTTCCTCTCAAGTCATCTACAACATCACCAAGTCAAACTATGTCACTTCCTCTCCAAATCAGTCCATATTCTTCTCCTATCAAGTATCCTATAGTGTCATCAATACCACCAAAGCTACCACTATTCAAGATTCCTCCACATCCTACTCCACTTCCATTTCCAATTCATTTTATCAAGGAAATTACCATTTCTACTGGTATTTAGGACACATTTCAACCTCTACCATCATCGCATGTTCCTATTGTTACTTCGCCTACCATTGTGTTTTCTCTCTCTTATCATGACACATACAATGCTATCCCAAAATGACAAGGTATCTCTTGTGTCACCGCATAGATCCCCATATTTGAAATTGGGGAATCACACTTACTTATCCTCCCTTCTAACATTGACACACATCTTATATCCTCATCACTTTACATATAATCTCTCACATATGACATACACATCTTCATACATTGATATCTACATTTCGTGTGATGACAAACTTGTGTTCTTAACTATTCTTACATGAATATTGAGGGATCTCTTACAATAAGAACCCCATTTCATTTTCACATTACATACTTCATCAACATATCTATCTATTACATAATCACTCATACATACATACATATAGGATCATATGTTTCTATTCACATGCAAAACATAATCTCTTATCATTTATCACATCATTCAATTAACCATACACTGCCTATTATGATTCATCACCCTCATGCATCACCTATTCATTTATTCCAAACATCATTCATTGAATAAAAACTCATTACCATACACTTGGGGGCATTGTACTTTCTCCCCCTCTTATAGTGTTATTATCCATCTTCCATCTTACATACATCACATTTATTCTTTTACATACATCATACACATCTTCATATATTTACATCATCATTACCCTATGACACACTCTTGTGTTAAGGTTAACACTTGACTATTACGGAATACTATACATATGAACCTCACACACTATACATTTCACATTCATGAATCACCATCTTACATCTTCTACCAAATTTTTGCACTTCATATTTCATCTACGACATCTTCTTCTCCTTACACATCATACATATTGTGCACTTTCTACATATTTTATTCTTACTTATTCTATACATCATACACACTTGATGCTTTATATACCTATTCATTATACATTATATGTTTCTTCGTCATCATATTATAACATCTTTTATGCATTGTATGAGCTTTGTGACCTTCTTTTGCACTTTCTATAACCAAATTATACAACACACACTACCCGACGACACACTCTAGTTCTATGGTTCATACTCGATTGTTGAGGGTATAATTCTGTATTAAACCTCACATCCTCATCACATATACATTATTCTAAACATGTCCATATCAATCATTAAATCAGTCCATCCTCGTAATCATGCAATGTGACATTCCTAACTACCACGTCATTCACAATTCATGATATACACTTTAGGATAAATCATCACGCTTGCTAGTCTCTTCTTCACACATTTTTTGATATACGATTTATGTTAAATCATCACATTTTCTAGCTTCATATTCCCACATATTGTAATATACGTTTTAGGTAAATCATCACACTTTATCATACCTTCTTCTAATAAATGTCATATTCAATCTTCCCATCCATATAATTCTTCCACCCTCGACAACCAACACTCTTCCGACATCCTATTCAATTATTTTATCATCTACATTGATTTCTTCTCCAATCGATTCTCCATGCTCTATCATCAATTTTTATTCATACAACACATCTCTCAAACCATTTCCTGATGACACACTCTTGTTTACGGTTCATTCTTGACCACCGAGGGGGCATATATAAATGAACATCATTTCCTTCATACATATCAACTCGGGGGCACCCAAATCCTATCATCCATACTACATATATTGGTTGCATTTACTCTTGTTTACTTATGATTTTACATGTTCACTCCTTTACACATTCTAGATAGATATCTTGTATGTCATTATTTTTATTATACACACATGCATGTTCACTTTATGTTCTAGTCATGATCACATATTATACAGATCTACTACATGCAAAACAGATGCTTGGCACAATACCTATTACCAGTCCCATAGTGGCTCCTGGGGGCATCCAATTTTGTACACTATAGGTGATATTATTTCATTTTGTTTCATAGCACACTACTTTATCAGATTATACATGCTTTGACATACTTTTTATCTTTCTAACATGTTAACGGGTGCTTCATGTGCATCATTTGTCATGCAGGTTTATTTTATTCCATGGTTTTCTCTTACATTGCTTTTCATTATTTCTCTTTGTATTCGCTTATCTACGGGATTTTCCCTTTGTCGCTTTTGCACATTGCCTACTTTTGGCTTCATTGGCATTGATTTTCTTGTGACATCGTGACTGGTGTCCCATGTTTGCACCACTTTTCATTATTTACATCGTATTCTTGCATTATTTCCTTCTTGCATCTTATATTACACATTATCTCTAGCTTACATTTTACATGCATGTTTTCTTGTACTAACACTTGTCTCCTAGTCACTTTATTTACATGTGCCTTAATTTCTACGAAGAAGATTCCCCCGCAGGTACAGCTTTCATCACAATGGTTGGTCCTCTTTTTGGGCCACATACTCCTTTAGTGATGTCGCATGAATCCCCAAAGGGGGCATCATTTGGTAAATTAGTTACCCCATAAACGGTTTACACAACACATCGTAGTACTGTACAACACATTTTCGTGGCTCGAGAATCAAACTTGGGTACTTAGCATAATGATGCCTTTCCCGGAGAACATATAACTAGGGGGAAGTTACACAATGATGAGGTTTAGCAGATTGTATAGAACTCATACACAAGAAATTTTACGGGTAATATAGTCCTTAGCACTTCTGCTTATACACACCATCTACAATGGTGTTTTCATTCTAGGGAGTAGTTAAAGGCTAGAGGATGACACTAGATTTTCCTCTCTACACTACTACCGCCATGGCCTCGATCACCCAAAAACCATACATTTCAGAAATCTCTACAACTTTGGGAAACAAGCTTAAAGGATGGAGGATGACATTACACTTTCCTCCCTACACTTCTTCTAAAACTCACACTTCATCATCATCTTCAAGATCCTTTCTACACTGGTTTTCTCATCACGGATCAGGTACACATGTTCCTTTTTCATTTTCATACTTTCCTTACATAGTTTTTCCCCTTTTTTATCATATACATGCATATTTGACTACATGTTCATCTTCTCTTTTGTAGGTCCATCTCGTATGGGAAACAATAGTTAACATCATCAATAATAATAACAACATCAAAACCTACAACATGTACACTTTGCAAAATCTACATAGACATTTCCACCTTAGGTTCATTTTCATCACCACTTTTTATAGTTTCTCCTCCTTAAAATTCATGCTTCACATTTTCGTTTCACTACACACTTTTGTCTTGTCCCTTGGCATGCTTTCATCATCAATCGACGTGGTTATCGTATGCATATCTTATCTACTTTATGTTACTCGATATTTCTAATCACCAACATAAAGTGGGGCATGTTGGTACCCAAATTGATTCTCCTCGTGAAGTTAATCAACATCACAGCTTTGACAGAAGCTTAGAGACAAGCAGACCATGTTGTGTGTCATTTTGTAGATGGGAAGAAATGTAGCTTGCTCTTTGTCACTCAGATGTGGAGAAATGGGTAGCACCCTTAAGAGGATTTGATCTATCCTCACTACTTTATGGTTGTTCCTTTCAACCAGGGTGAGAGGACCCTTTTGTAGCCTGCTATTTGTGGAGGAGATGGAGATGTCCTTCTTTGCAAAGTTATTAAGAAGACCTTGAAGAAAATATGATCAATACAACAAAATCTAACTCTCACGAGTTGTCACCCTAGATAATGGAGATATTTTCTAAGCAAGGTTCAAGCTACTAAAGACAATGAAAACTCTGATTGCTTCGCATGTTTTAGTAATAGAAATTATGCATTTGTACACACATAGGAAAACAGGGGTAGTATGGGTAGGATTGGTTGTTTTTAAATGAATTTTGGTGGGAGGTGAGGCAGAGTGGAATTTGATTCGCTAGATCTTTGAGAGATTTTACAAAAATGGAAGGATTGATCAATAGAATGCTTTAGAATAGCTAAAATGTTCCTTTAACTAGAAAGTGTGCTTTAGTGGAGGCCCAAATCAACACGTTTTCACACAAACTTTAAGAATCCAAAATGAAGGCTCAAATTGAAAAACTTAATTGAACATTGTCAACCTTTGTTTTATCATGCCTAAGATACCCTCAAAGGATAACAAACAATCTTATCATCATGCTAGGAGTAAAGTGATTTTAAATTTTTTATTTCACTATCAAATGAAAGCTCTTCTGATAAATGAAATTGAAAATTCCACCAAACTATCACAAGGATAAGATATTGTGTGATTCATAAAGATTTCAATGTAAGATTGCAATGGGAACAAGAAAAACTATTTACATACATTTAGAAATGAAGCAGACACAATTTTTCTCAAAATCAAACATAGATTTACTCAAATTTGATTAAATGCATCAGCAAGGGAAAGTTTCTAGAACAATCTCAAAGCTTGTCAATGGTTGTACACTTGCAACCACCTTGACATGATCAAATTTAACACAAAATAAATAAACAGTTCCTCAGATGATTTCTCAGAAAGATGGGCTCTGTCAAACTTTTCTCTTAGGAATTAACTCCCAACCTCTAACACTCCAACCATTTGCATGAAAAATTCATGCAATTTATAACATTTCATTTACAACAGAGTTTTCCCCCAAAACCAAAAACATTCAAAGCACCATTTCTTGTTATGATTTTGATCGTGATTCCCAGAATCAGATTTGCAAAAATTTGTTAGGTGCTCAGAGGGAAAATCTCTTCAAATATTTCCAGCATTCAATTCTTCACCTAGTAAATCACTCTTCACTTCACGCGCCAACTACTTCCTCCTCTAATCTATCGAATCTGGTTTCTTGCATGCCAAGGAAGGAAAGATTGGAAAATCGATTGAATCCAACAAATGATCACATCTTAATGGTAAAATACGTTTTCAGATCTTTCCCACCAAACCAAGATATCAACTGGTTTCTTACATGCCAAGGAAAGAAAGATTAGAAAATCAGATTGAATCCGACAGTCAGATTACATCTTAATGGTAAAAGACATTTTCAGATCTTCCCCACCAAACCAAGATATCAAATTAATTTTCCTCTTCATTTGGTATGTAGGAGACACCAAGAAATGATAAAAACCATAAAAATTCACATCCCCAGGAGCTTTGGAGAAAAAAATGGCAGAAAATCAAATACAAATGCACAATTTTTGTCGATTTCCTTTTGAATTTGGACCATCCACGTGGGAGATCTGAGTTAAGATAGGCCTGGGGGTTCCTTTTTACCTTTTACACCTTTTGGAAAAAATGCAAAATTTCTCAATTTACTCCGCCTCCGCCTTTGAAAACAGGCTCGACATGTGTCCCAATGTGGATCCCAAAGGAACTGTAGCTCAATTCTGCTATTTTACCTTTTTTGGAAAAAGGAAAATTTCCAAATTTTCCCCACTACTTCGCCTTCCACCTTTAGTTTCTGATGTGGGTCCCAGTGGAACCATGCTTCCTTTTACACTTTAACCCCCTTTTTCACAAAAGGAAAATTTTCAAAATTTCCCCAGAGTCCACACCTCTACCATTGACTAAAGCAAATTTTGACTATTTTTGTTGGGCTTGCAGTCATTTTGATGACTTTAATCTTTTGAAAATAAGGGGCAAAAATCCAAGTTGCCTCCGATGGCCCACCTCCCCGCCTTTTGACTTTTCAAACCGCCACGTGTCTCAATGGTGCATTTTGAGATGGTCCCAAAAAGTAGAGACCCCAAACAAGCACGGGCTCAACATGTGTCTCATCCGTAGATTCGGTTAAAATTTTGAGGGTTTAGCAGCGATAAGGCGTCATGTGTCTAAGGTCCGAGATAGTCTTCTTTGGCCATTGAAAAGTCCAAGCAAAAAGGCAAAGTGAGCGGAAGCCTCCAAGTGTCCTCCTAGTGCTTCTTCAAAATAAAACTCAAGGGCTGGTCCCCAAACATGCACATTCCCTCCATGTGTCTTTATTACACAACTTGAAGATGGTCCCCAAGAGTGAAGACTCTGAATGAGCATGAGCTTAGAAAATTTCTTTAAAAATTTTATGTATAGAGTGGAGTGGGCGTAAACCTCCACATGTTCCTCTGTCACTTTTGTTAAGGTGGGACCCTGAGGTAGATTTTCAAACAAGAGCCACCCACCACATTTCCATGGCCTCCACCAAAATTGTACTAAATGCGCATGAATTTTTTTTCTAATTCCAGAAAAAGCAACAGAATCCTCCACATGTCCCCTCGGCGTAACTCCAAGGCCAAACCAAAAGGTGAGTCTTCAAACGAGTGCCGTTCCTTTACATGGACAAGTTTACAACATAGCATTTTCCCCGAAAACCAAAGACATTGAGTGCACCAAAGGCTCGCCATGATCTCAATTTTGATTCCCAAAATCAGATCTCAAAAAGTTGTCAGGTGGTCAAAGGCGATCTCTTCAAACATCTCCCGCATTCAAGTCCTTCCTTTGGCAGATCACTTTTCCCTTTACTTGCCAACCACTTCCGCCCCTATTCTATCCAATCTGGTTCTTTGCATGCCCAGGAAGAAGAAATGGAAGATCGATCGAGCCTAGAGTTCAGATCTCATCTTAAATGGTAAAAGACGTCCCCATATTTTCCTCACCCAACCAAGATATCAACAGGTCTTTTACGTGGCAAGGAGAGAAAAATTAGGCCAAATCTGACACTCATATTGCATATTAATGGTGAGAGACATTTACAGACCTTCCCCACCAAACCAGGATACCAGATTAATGCTCCTCTTCATTTGGCATGCAAGAGACTCCAAGAAATGATAAAAACCATAAGAATACGCATCCCCAGGAGCTCTAGAGTGAAAATGGTAGAAAAATCAGATACAAATGCACAACTGCCATTGATTTCTATTTTGAATTTGGACCGTCCACATGGGAGATCCATTTTAGAGTGGGCCTGTGGGTTCCTTTTTTTTTTTACAAATTTTGGAAAAATGTAAAATTTTCACATTTTTCTCCGCACCTCCGCCCTTGAGAAATGAGCCTGACATGTGTCCTAAGGTGGGTCCCAAAGGAACCGCAGCCAAATTATAATATTTCACCTCTTTTTTGGAAAAGGAAAATTTTCCAAGTTTCCCCCGCAGTTCAACCCTTCCGCCGTTGATCGGGGTAATATTTGACTATTCTCTGTCGGGTCTATGGGCCATTTTGATGTTTTAATCCTTTTGGTAACAAGAGTCAAAAATCCAAGTTGCCTCTCCGATGGTCCACCTCCCCATCCCTTTGACTTTTCAAAGCCAACCTTGACCTCCCTTTTGTCGGGCTTGCAGGCCATTTTGATACTTTAATCCTTAAGAGGCAAAAATCCAAGTTGCCCCCGATGGTCCGCTTCCCCGCCTTTGACTTTTCAAATTGCCACATGTCACAATGGCGCATCTTGAGATGGTCCCCAAAAGTTGAGACTCTTGAATGAGCGTGGGCTTGCCACATGTCCTAGCCCGACAAAATTTGTTTAAAGGCTTAAAGCTCAGCGGAAGGCGCCATGTGTCAGGGTCCAAGCAATCTCCCTTAGCCATTGAAAAGTCCAAGAAAATGTAAAGTGAGTGGAGGCCTCCAAGTGTCATCCTAGCACCTCTTTAAAATGAAATTCTAGGCAGCCCTCAAACATGCACGGTCCCTCCATGTGTCCCAGGCCTCTCAAAACCTTTTGAAAAAGACTAAGTATGGGAAGCCCCGACGGAAGCCTCCATGTGTCTTCATGGCACAATTTCAACATAGAGACCCAAAGCAGAGATCTTGAATGAGCGCGGGCTCACCATGTGTCCCTGTTCCGCCAAACTGTACCATCTACATAAACATTTGTCTAAGTATGGAAAAAGCAGTGAAATCTCCATGTGTCCTCCCAACACAACTCCAAGGCCAAACTAAAAAAATCTTCAAATGAGTGTCGTTCCTCCACGTGGACTAGTTTTAGGTCAAGGTGATCCATAGAATTTTAGAGTGCCCCACTGAGTCACATCCAAACAAAAGAGGCCACAATTCCTGATGATGTAAGGATGTAAATTTGACCGAGAAAAACACCCGTCAGACCATAAAATGCAGAAAAATTACCATTTGAGCCCAGAGATGGAATTTCCTCCAAGCATAGAGAACTTAGAGATGTTACAAGGCTCAAATACATTCCTCCAACTACATCCATTCATTTTTCTTCAAGTATTTAGGGTAAAAACAACAAGGATAGAAAAATGGGGCGAGACTATTTTGAGCACCAACATCGGCTTTGACTCGGGGATGGACATTCCCTGTGAGTGCTACAAGAACAAGGTAGACCAAGTGCCAAAATATCCATTGGGAAAAGGAGTCAATTCAAAGAGCATAAAAATAGAACTATCCCCAAAAAGAACCCAGAAACCAACAAAAACAAGCCATTAGGTGCCAAAACAAACAAAAAAACACAAAAATAGAAAACAAACCAACAAACTATACACTGTACAAATGATGTTCACCTTGATTCTAGGGAATCAATCCAAGAAATATTTCAAATGCCTACCATTAACAGGAAATTCAAGAAATTCCCCATCTAAGTCCTTCAAGAATAAGGTATGTTCACCAATTCTAATATCAATGGAGTAAGGGCCCATCCATAAAGCATCAAATTTGTCATGCTTTCCCTTATCTTCATGCCTCGGTAAGTGCACAAAGTTGGGGGGCCAAAAAGTGGACAAGAATCTAAAAAAGTAAAACATGCTCACTTTTTTATTTTTTTGGCTCGGGAATCACCGAAGCATAACGCGTATGTGTTTCAAACAAGCCAAAACGCATACGTGTTATAACGGTTTATACTTACAAAAATAAATGTTCAAGTATAATATTTCTTTTATTATTTCTTATACTTTAAATTTATTTTAGTAAATATAAGAAATTAGGGTCACTCTGCACCTTATGGAAGTGGTCTCATAACTCCAACAGTTATAATCTAGAAGATAGTTTTCCAAATCTAATCTGAGCGAAGCACTTACTCATTTTTCAGATTTCAACAAACGACCTAAAACTTTCAGGGCATATATATTATAGTTGATCTTTGTTTTGGGAAAGCATATAGTCATTTTTAAAGGTTTTTGACCTTCTAAAATGGATTTTAGCCCTACAATTGCTTGAATTGGTACTAATTTTTAAATTTGGTCCATAATTCACTTTAGTGACCATGAATTAACTCTATGATGTTTGTCTACTTCTTACTAAAAAGAGATCCTCACTTTGTAGATAGAGGATTGTTCCCTGAATGGGATTCCTATCCTATGGCCAAAATGAGGTGAGTGTAATGTGCCTCCTCCTTTAGGTGTGATAACACTACAAGGTGTTGAATGAGTTGTTACGAATAATACCAAGTGAATTGCATAAAGTGAACTCGGATGATTGTTCATTCTTAGAAACATGGTGGTCCATATAAAGATCATCCCCTCACCTTTCCTAGCTCTAAAATCATCCTTTCGTGGAATCAAATTCATGATTCTCATACATGATTTTTCTCACATGTCTCTTATGGAGACAAACGATGCCTTAATACTTCAAAAATAATGGTCCTTGATAACTCGGTGACATGACTAGATTGTTTTAGCTTGTTCTCAAGGGTGTTCAATTAACTACAAAATGGCCAAAAATTCCTTTTTAGGACTTCAAAGGAAGTATTCTCTCATCAAAAATAAATGATTTGATCGATCACCTTAAACATTATTCCTTACACACCGAAACATGCCGCATGATCTTTTAGGACTTTCCTTTGGGTGATGGTTTATGATTTAGGGTTTAGGGTTTAGAGCTCGGGGTTTAGGTTTTAGGGCTAATGGTTTAAGACTCAAGGTTTAGATTTTAGGGTTTAAGGTTTAGTTTTGAAGGCTCATAGTTTAGATTTTAGGTTTTAGGGTTTAAGGCTCAGGGATTAGGGTTCATGGCTTAGGGTTTATGGTTTAGGATTTTGAGTTTAGGGTTTATGGTTAAGGGTTAAGGGTTTAGGGTTTAGGGCTCAAGGTTCAAGGTTTAGGGTTTAGGGGTCAAGGTTGAGGGTTTAGGGTTTATGGCTCAAGGTTCAGGGTTTAGGGTTTAGGGATCAGGGTTGAGGGTTTAGGGTTTAGGGTTGAGAGTTGAGGGTTCAGGGTTTAGTTTTTAGGGTTTAGGGTTGAGGGTTTATGTTTGAGGGTTCAAGGTTTAGGGTTTTGTCTTAGGGCTTATGGCTTAGGGCCTAGGGTTCAGGGCTTAGGGTTTAGGGTTTAGGGCTCAAGGTTTAGGGTTTAGGGTCAGGGTTTAGGTTTTAGGGTTTATGGTTTAGGGTTTAGGATTTAGGGCTTAGAGTTTAGGGTTTAGGGATTAGGGTTTATGGTATAGGGTTTAGGGTTTAGGGCTCATGGTTTAAGGTTTAGGGTTAAGGATTTAGGGTTTACAGGTTTAGGGTTTAGGAGTTAGGGTTTAAGGTTTAGGGTTGAGGATTTAGGGTTTACGGTTCAGGGTTTAGGAGTTAGGGTTTAAGGTTTAAAGGTCAGGGTTCAGGGTTTAGGGAAAAGGATTCAGGGTTTAAAGATTAGGGGTGAGGGTTTAGGGTTGATATTTTAGGGTTTAGGGATTAGTTTTTAGGGTTTAGGGTTGAGGTTTTATGTTTAAGGGTTCAAGGTTTAGGGTTTTGGCTTAGGGCTTATGGCTTATGGCCTAGGGTTCAGGGCTTAGGGTTTAGGGTTTAGGGTTTAGAGGTCAAGGTTTTGGTTTTAGGGTTTAGGGTATAGGATTTAGGGATTATATTTTAGGGTTTAGGGCTTAATGTTTATGGTATAGGGTTTAGGGTTTAGGGCTCAATGTTTAAGGTTTAGGGTTGAGGATTTAGGGTTTACGGTTTAGGGTTTAGGAGTTAGGGTTTAAGGTTTAGGGTTAAGGATTTAGGGTTTACGATTCATGGTTTAGGAGTTATGGTTTAAGGTTTAAAGATCAAGATTCAAGGTTTAGGGCAAAGGGTTCAAGGTTTAGGGTTTAGGGATTAGGGTTTAGGTTTTAGGGTTGAGAGTTAAGAGGTTGATGGTTTAGGGCTCAGGGTTTAGGGTTTAGGCCGAGGGTTTATGTTTAAGGGTTCAAGTTTTAGGGTTTTGGCTTAGGGCTTAGGGTTTAGGGCCTAAGGTTCGGGCCTAGGGTTTAGGGTTTAGGGCTCAAGGTTTAGGGTTTAGGGCTCAAGGTTTAGGTTTTAGGTTTTAGGGTTTAGGGCTTAGATTTTAGGGTTTAGGGATTAGGGTTTATGTTATAGGGTTTCGGGTTTATGGCTCGGGGTTTAAGGTTTAGGGTTTCAAAGTTAGAGTTTAAGGTTTAGGGTTGAGGATTTAGGGTTTATGATATAGGGTTTAATGTTTAAAGGTTATGGTTCAGGGTTTAGGGTAAAGGGTTTAGGGTTTAGGGTTTAGGGATCAGGGTTGAGGGTTTAGGGTTGAGAGTTGAGGGTTCAAGGTTTAGGGCTCAAGGTTTAGTTTTTAGGGTTTAGGGTTGAGGGTTTATGTTTAAGGGTTCAAGGTTTAGGGTTTTGGCTTAGGGCTTATGGCTTAGGGCCTAAGGTTCAGGGCTTAGGGTTTAGGGTTTAGGGCTCAAGGTTTAGGGTTTAGGGGTCAAGGTTTAGGTTTTAGAGTTTAGGGTTTAGGGTTTAGGTTTTAGAGCAAAGAGTTTAGAGTTTAGGGCTTAGGGTTTATTGTATAGGGTTTAGGTGTTATGGCTTAGGGTTTAAGTTTTAGGGTTGAGGATTTATGGTTTACGATTTAGGGTTTAAGAGTTAGGGTTTAAGGTTTAAAAGTCAAGGTTTAGTGTTTAGGGTTTAGGGTTTAGGGATTAAGGCTTGAGGTTTAGGGTTTAGTTTTTAGGGTTAAGGGTTTAGGTCATAGAGTTCGGGGTTTAGGTCACGAGTTCGTGGTTTAGGGTTTAGTGTTTAGGGCTTAGGGCTTAGGGTTTAGGGTTTAGGGCTTAGGGCTTAAGGTTTAGGGTTTAGTGCTTAGGGTTTAGAGTTTAGGGTTTAGGGGTCAGGGTTTAGGGTTTATGATTTAGTTTTTAGGGTTTAGGGTTTAGGGACCTTTAGGATTTAATATTTAGGCCTTAAGGTTTAGGGTTTACAGTTTAGGGCTCGGGCTCGTGGTTTAGGGTTATTTATGGTGCATGGTTTAAGGTTTACAACTCAGGGTTTTGGGTTTAGATTTATGGGTTTAAGGTGTAGGGGTTAGTTACGGGTTTAAGGTTTAGGGGTTAGAGATCATGGGCTCTAGATTTAGGGTTTAGGGCTCAGGGTTTAAAGTTTAGGGTTTAGGGCTCAAGGATTAGGGTGTAGGGTTTAAGGCTTAAGGTTTAGGGTTTATGGTTTAGGGATTATGGTTTAGGGTTCATGGTTCATGGTTTATGGCTTAAGGTTTAGGGTTCAAAGTTATTGGTTTATGTTTTGGGGTTAGAGATCGGGGCTCTGGATTTAGTATTTAGGGTTTAGGTTTTAGGGCTCAAGGTTTAGGGTCTAGGGTCAAGGGTTTAGGGTTATGGGTTTAGGTTTTAAGGTTTAGTATTTAGTGTTTAGGGTTTAGGATTTATTATTTTGGTTTTAGGGTTTATGGTTTAGGTCTCATTGTTGAGGGTTATGGATTTAGGTCACAGAGTTCAAGGTTCATTGAATTTGTAGGCAAAACATTCAAAGAGATTCATAAAAATTACGTTTTTCATCTGTTGATATTTTGAAGGAGGGAATGTCATATTCTTGATTTTCCAATCTTTCCAAGACCCCTATAGTCCGCAATCCTTAGATGTACAGGGAGACACTTTTACCTGGCTTCCATTTATAATGATAAGGATATTTTAAAATTTGTGTTATGACCTCTAAATCTATATGAATTTCAAGTTTCTTGGAAATCACATCACACCCTTCACTAGGATTGATGACTACCCCTATCTTTTTATTCAGGGGATTTTGAAAACATCCAGGGGTTTATCATATAAGGAATTATCAATGAATGGAAGGTCACTAAGTTGTAGGCTAGGTAACTCCCATTTAGAACTAAGCAAGAAAGATTTACTGGGCAATTGATAACCCCTTAATGTTCTTAGCCATTCCCCTATTTCAAGGCTTATTTTGAACACTTTAGGAAGTTCTTTCAAATTTACTATCCATTCCAGTAGAACACTTGAACTTTATCTTTCTTCAGAGGAGAGGATACTACAGAAAATTCAATTATGATCCTACACCTTTGCATTGATATATTCTCTATGTTTCTTTTGTTTCCTTTAAGATTAATTTTTTTGTTGTGATGGTTATTTTTTCCAGCTTCCAATGGGTCATCCTAGCTTACATAATACCATATATGGAAATATGAGAAATGTGAAATTTGTTTCGAGTGTGAATAAATTTACATTCAAGAGCGCAAGTATATGTGGGGAGAAACAAGTTTGGAAGAGATGTGTAATATATGCATTACAAGGCACAAGGTAGATGTCATATCCATTTAGTTACTTATCCCACCTCTCATAAACAAGGTAGTTATATAAGCAGACTCAATGATGGTTCTAGGCACGAGACTAGGAAATATTGATGAAATATGGTTTGGGGTTTAGGGTTTAGGGTTTAGGGCTCATGGTTTAGGGTTTAAGGTTTAGGGTTCAGGGTTCAAGGTTTAGGGTTATGGTTTAGTGTTTATGGTTAGGGTTTACGGATCGAGGTTAAGGATTTAGGGTTTAAGGTTTAGGGTTTAGGGTTTAGGGTTTAGGGTTAAGGATTTAGTGTTTAGGGATAAGGGTTTATGGTTTACGGTTTAGGTTTTAGGGTTTATGGTTCAGGGTTTAGGGTTTAGGATTTAATGTTTGGATTAAGGTTTAGGGTTTTAGAGTTTAGGGCTCAAGGTTTACGGTTTAGTGTTTAGGTTTATGGCCTATGGTTTAGGATTTCAATTGTAGAAGTTAAATGCTAAAATATTTAGGTAATGAAAATCCTAAAAATTACCTATGTACCAAACTTTAAAAACTCTCCTAAACCATGACTCATAATTCCCATAAGGTGTAGAGTGACCCTAATTTCTTATATTTACATAAATAAATTTAAAGTATAAGAAATAGAAGCATGTCAAAATCATACATAATGTTTACACTACACATAATGCGTATGCATTATAACACGTACATGTTATAAAATGTACACGTTTTGCATTTTCTCTTTTCCCAAGCCATGCCTCAAGGCTTGGGATCTGGTTTGGATCCCCAAGCTTGAGGCATGGACCTACACAAACACAACAAACAACATGTTTTTATAAGAAAATGTAAAAATGCCACTTCCTCTATGATAAATCAAAATAAAACAATCAATCCATTTTAAAAATATATACCATGATGTAGAGCAGAGTCTCTTCTTTCTAAAAATATATTTTTTCAATTTTTTTGACTAATATAAGGTTTCCATATTATTTATTTTCTAACTATGTATTTTTATAGCTATCTTTTCAAGTGTAAATATGTCTATCTTTCATGGTGTAACATTTTTTTGGGTGATCAAAATTTAAAAAAATTATACTAGCTCAAACTAGGCATAATTCTATACATATTAAAAAAATATAATTTTCGATATTTTTGAGGTAGTTAGGGGGGGGCACACGGTCGGAGCTCCATTATTTTTCAAAACATAAAATTTTTGTACTAGAAAAATCATAAATAAAAAAATATTCACTAAAAAAACTAAAAAAATGGAGCCCAAAATAGATGCTCCTAGATATCTTTCTACCAAAGGGTTTTCAAAAATACTAAATGGTGCTTTAAAATGGTGGGGGCACGAAAGTCACTTTATTATGTTTTTAACAAAAACAGAGCATATGTTGGTATTTTAGTTGTTTGACCCACTTAAAATTATTTGTTTTCAATAAAATTTAGTAGCTTAGAAACTAGACTCAAAATTATATGATTCATATTTCTACAACATCTTCCAATTTTGAGTGTAACTATTTCAAAAACTCATACAAGTTGAAGTTTTTTTTTCAGAAAAATGTGTCCACTTAAGACCCCCTTTTGGCCCCCCAACTTGGTGCACTTACCCGCTGTTATCCCATAAGCAAAGACGAGATCTCCAACATTGAAAGCTCTTGGGGTGACCTTTTTATTGAACAACTTCTTAGGCTTCTCTCGAACTTTACATGCCTTTGGTGCAATGCCATCCTTTCTTCATAAAGTTCAACAATTTGATTAACACATGCATCATATGGACTTACCTTCCAATTTTCACATGAACGACATGAAGATAATTGCATATGCAAGGACAAAGCAGGCTTGAGTTCCATACACCAACTCAAATGGGCTCTTTCCAGTGGCTCTTTTAACAGTAATGTGGTCTTCCCAGACAGAAAACTTCAACTGCTCACCCCATTTTCTCTTGTTCAGCTCTAAGGTTCTTCTGATAATCTTCAAAAATTTTTATTACTAGACTCATCTTGTCCATTTCCTTGGGGATTGTAATTATATGCATATGTCAAGTTGATCCCATATTCTTTACACATTTCCACTAAAGGTTTAGCTCTGAAGCTCATGGAATTGTCAACAACAATTTTAACTAGCACTCCAAACCTGCAGATAATATGGTTCAACACAAAATCCATGACAATTTGGTGTGTCGCTCTTTTGGTGGGGATTTCCTCCACCCACTTGGTGAAGTAATCAATGGCTACAAGAATCCACTTATGGCCAACACTTGAAGGGTCTGAAATCTCACCAATGAAATCCATTCCCCATTGCTTGAATGGGGATTCAATTGATACAGTTGCAGAAGGGTAAGTAGCTCAAGCTTTCGGTCTTCAAGAGAAGTGCTTGACAACTCTCACATTCTCTAACCAAAAGAGTTGCATCCTTGAAGAGAGTTGGCCACAAATAACTAGCCCTCAGGATCTTGTGTGTTGTGACCCTTCCAGAAAAAATGCCCCCCACAAACTACTCCATGGAGATCAGTAATTATCTTGGGGGCTTCATCTTCAGAAATGTACCTTAAGAGAACTCCCTCGGGTTCTTCCAAGATAACCCATAATCGAATGACATATTTCGGAAGCCAACTAAAGGGCCCTATTCTGATTCTTACTCAAATACTCATGGCAAGCGGTATAAATGTCTAAGATAAAAATCACATCCTTGTACCACTCATAACTCATTAGTTTCTCAAAGACATCTACCCTTCCTTCTCCTACCTCATTCACCTCAACAGTTTGCAAGTTTCTCTCAGCCATAAGCTTAGCCAATCCCAAACCTCTCACCAACTTCGTGGTTTGGATATCCATGTCATATTCTTACAACTTTTTCACCCATCTACGTCTTTTTGCTTTGAGACTTCCATCTCTAATAAGATGTCTTTCACCATAGTGTGGGGAACATAAGCAACAACCTTAGAACTCAAGATGTAAGACCTGAAAACCTTTGTTGCTTTTACCAAGGCAAATGCTTGTTTCTCCATAATATTGTATTTTATCTCAGCCCCCTGCAATGTCTTACTTGAAAAGGCAATTGGTCTTTCAGCTTCGCCATTATCTTTCTACAACAAGACAGATGCAATAGTATTCTCTGAAGCAAAAGAGAACAATTGAAATGGCTTCGTATAATCTAGAGTGCTAGGATAGGCACATGCTTTAGTGCCTCTTTAATCCCATTAAATTCTTGAATGGCATCTTCCTCCCACTTGATGACCTGGTCCTTCTTTAACATGGAAGTAATTGGAATGGTCAACTTACAAAAGTTTGATATGAATCTTTTGATGAAATTTATCTACCCAAAGGACTAAATTTCTTTCTTGGTTCTTGGAATTAAAACCTTACTTCGATGGCCTCTACCCTTTCTCGGATCAATCATCATCACCCCTTATCTCTTGTGACACAATGTGACCAAGCCATTTTACCTTCTGCACTTTGAAATAGCACTTCTTTGGATTGAGTGAAATGCCATACTCTCTACATCTTATTAGCATCTTTTCCAAGTGCAAAAGTGATCACCTCACTTTCTTGGAGAACATAGTTACATCATCTTGGTAAACAACAATAAAATCATTGATGTAACCAGCAAAAGAAACATCCATTTCTCTTTGAAAGGTTACTCCAACATTCATCAGACCAAAGGGCATCCTGACATACACATAAGTCCCCCAAGGAGTGGTAAAGGCTATTTTAATTCTTTCTGATTCCTTCACCACAACTTGGTTATAACTAGAGAAACCATCCAAGGTAGAAAGTAGCTCAGAACCAGTCACTAGCTATAGACATGTTCTCCATGTTTGGTAAAGGATAATTATCCTTCATTGATGCTCTATTCAGATTTCTAAAATCCACACACAACCTGATGTCACCATTCTTCTTTCTGATAAGTAAACTAGGTTTGCAACCCAGAGGAATACCTTGTGGGCTAAATAATCCCTCCATCCCTCAGTTTCTTCAGTTCCTCTTACATCTTAAGAGATAGGAGTGGATTGATTGGCCTCTATTTCTTCCTGAATGGTTTTGCATTGGACTCCAAGGGAATCTCATGTTGAAACAGATCCTCTTTGTATGCCTTCAGCTTAGAATAAGTCCAAGCCATGCAATCTTGATATTTTTTCAGCAATTGGATGTAGGATTGCTTCTCCTCCTTGTTGAGATTGCTGCCTAACCAAATTTTCCTTGGTTTCTCCTTTGTGCCAAGGTCATGCTCCTCAACATCCCTTGAGGCTGCCATGCATCTGTTAATAATGCAATCAACATTATCAAAATTGGATTCAAGAGCAACCAGCCCTCTAGGAATGGTATTAGTCTTTAGTTGGATGATGCCTTTTCCAAACAAGGTTTCTTTACCCTCTACTATGCACACCATTGGTTCCCAATCAATATTTTGATCAAAAACTCTCCTTTATTCTACAAAAATATTCTAACCTGAGCATCATCATCAAAAACTGCCAATGCTTAATATTGTCAGGTACAGATGGCCTTGTTAACACCTCAACATCATATTCACAATATGGGGACATTGCACAATTATCAAACTAAGATCCTAACATAGCAAGTTTGTCTTCCAAATCATTGAACTTCCTATCATGATGCACAATGTTGAATGAAACAAACATCTCAATGAAATCCCAAACTACATGCTTGTATTGTTTCATTCATTGATTTTTTGTGGCATACAATTTTCTAACTTGCTTTACAATTAATTCTGAATCTCCTTTGACAATGATGTCTTTAACACCATATTTCCAAGCAATCCTCAGACCTAACAACAGTTCCTCATACTCAAGCAATGTTATTAGTGCACTCAAAATTGAGTTTGAAGGAAAAGGCAAACCTTTCCTAGCCTGGAGAGATCAAAACAACACCAACACCATTTCCAAACTTGGAGCAAGCTCCATCAAACAATAAAGTCCACAGAGAGCCTGCTTGTTCAAGACACTTGCATTCTTCAATCTTGTGCTCTTTTCCATCAACAAATCCTACAAATTTATCAACATCAACACTTGTGTACAAAACTTCATAAGATGCATTGTTGGGATCTTCAATAAGGTGTAACATCTTCTTTTCCCATACAACTTGACAAGGCTGCCCTCAATTGGGATGGTGGCATAGGACATATCCATTTGAACACTCCCACCAACACTTGCAGCCCATTTTCTAGATAACAACATACCCCACTTGGTTGGGCAATCAACAATAACTACATCAAGCTTCAAATTCCTTCCTGGATAGGCTACAAGTTATACCACCAGACCCTTCACACATCCCACCACTGAGAACCTCTCTGGAATCCATGGTAGTGCACTTCCCATATGTTGTTGTTACTTTGATGTTTAGCTCATTCATGACTTCTAGAGGCATAACATTACATGATGCCCCCGAGTCAAACATACAATTGTGTAACAATCTATCTTTAATGATCAGAGTGGTGAAGAATGGATCCACATTCAGCTGAGAATCTACCAAGGATGTTCCCAAATAAACCTCAGGTGGTTCATCTAGCTCTTCTGATGTTGGTGGTGCTTCTATTTCTTTAATGATTGGAGGAGTCTCCACAATGTTTATGTTTCTACCTAGGGTAGTCTTCTCCTCTTTTCAGCCCCAAATACTCAATAGCCCTTTTTTGTGCTCAGGATCCTAAGCAACTCAACAATTGGAACTGAGATCTTGATCTAACTCAAGACTTGGGAAATATCATAAGGGACAAACTTTGGCAAGGTGGCATTGGAAGGAAGGTTGACACACTCATTAGATGGCACAGGATTTTTGACAGCTTGGGCATGAGGAGGGGTATGATTTTTGTTTGGGACAATGAAGGCCCTTGGCAAATGCATCTTTCTTAGGAGCCTCTTTAGGAATATTTGAAAGTAATGGAGTTTTTGGCTTGGCTTGAGGCCCTGTCCCTTTGACAACCCTACTTCTTGTGTTGTGTTCCTTTTCTTGAGCCACAACAACATTCATCAACAACTTTCTATCCTCCTCAGATGGGATGCCTCCATCATACTTCTTTATCATTAAAGCCCTTAAATATTCAAATTCATTATTGGGAAATTCAAAATCTTGTACAATATCTACTTCTAAAGTATGAGAGGGAGGAAGAAAAGGTACCCGTGGATGTAATCCCAAAATTAGCAACAGTTCTAGCACTTATTACCTCAGTTGAAGTTGCCCCTTGTTGTGAGCTCATGGAGCAACCCATCATGCAAACATCATCATCATTATCATCATAGCTTCTTCTTCTTCTTGCTGATCTTCCTCACATGGAGCATGGGGCATGAAACATCTGTCACACCAATCAATGACATCTGTCTCCTCCACAACAACAACTCTGCAGCCAAAGGATCAGGTACCATTCTATTTTCCCTAGCCTGGGACTACCTATTTCCAAATCCAACAGGTCCCTTGCCTCTATCATCATAGATCTTTGGTGATTTGTAAACCTATCTTAGCCCTATTTCTTGTGTTGACCTTGTGAACTCTTCCCAATCCCTTTTTCTACCCAAGCTAATTTGTATGATATTTCTTTGACAACCCCTACCAAATTTTCACAACTTCCTCCAAATCAGCAAGCTTTACTTGTTTGAGGATTTTCTGGTTAATTAGTTTTACACCCTCCCTTTTTGGAGGCTTTCCAATTTCCTTGATGTTGTTCTCTATTTACAGAGCCATGGTGAAGGCCTACCTCAAATTAGTAGGGTTTTTGTCCCTCAAGTAGTAAGCAACCTTTTTATCAAATGCATCTGAATATTTAATCAAACATGATTCATCACATGGCCTTATCCTAACAGAAATCTCCTCAAGGTCTTATTAAACCTTGTGTTGAAATCATGTACTGACTCATTAGGATTCTTCTTGATGTTTTCAAATTTTGATAAAAGAAACCTAGGGTTAGTTCTATCACCATACTGCAATCTAAATGCATTGTTCATCTCTTTCCAAGAGTCAATGGAATTATCTGGAAAATACTTTGTACCAATCCTTGCATCCTCTTCTAAAGTATGGATAAATAGTTTGATATATACATCTTCATGTTCAATCTCAAATTCTTCCATCATATTGATAAAAATCTTTAGATGTTGATCACCAGTTATAGCATTGTTTCCTTGGAACTTTGGTAATCTATTCCTTACATCCTATGGAACTGCATTTGGATAACCAACCATCCTTGTAAAATTTATAGGACCAAAGGTGTTTACAAAAAATGGAGGTCTGGGTGGGGGCAAGGGCCATGTTGTTTTGAGGAGGTGACCCTAGGGGTGACAAATTGATAAGGGGTAGAGGGTATTTGAAACATAGGAGTATAACTTTCAAAATGGATATCCCCTAAAGGCCTTGTTTCTTGGAAATCCCTATCAACTTCTAAAAAGACAGGGGCAGAATGAGAAGCAAACTTTTCAAAATCAAATGAAGGCCCCTCTCTAGTTGGAGAATTCAATTCCACAAAGAGGCTACCTGATTCAAAAGCACTTGAATTGCAGTCTTCAATGATAGGATGATCACTTTCATCAATGGAGATCCCTTTTCTTGTCTTGTTAATCTCCAACAACTCTCCAGGATTTTCTTCCTTCTAACTTTGTTTTTCCTAGCTTTGAAATAATGTCCTAGCAGGATCCCTAGCAAAGAAATATCTTCTTCCTTCCAGCTTTGCAAAGGTTAGTAACAAATCTCACTTGACAGAGGTTAAGACACTAGTACTTATCAAGAATCAAATCAACAGGGAGTCACCACTAAGGATTTCCACCTTAGTTGTGCAAATGCACTAAAATATCTATCTGTCAACACTAGAAACTAGAAATGGAAAGATCTAACTTTTCTTCACTCGATTTATCAATGAAAGCTAGTGCACTAGGTGTAGGAATTGAAAGAATTACACATAGCACATAGAGCATATAAGAAATGTTTACCAGGGTCTGAATATGAACTATAATCATATGTCCCCTGAAATGGCACAAAGTAAGTAAGGTGTTGGTACCCAAATTGATTCTCTCTCAGAAGCTGAGCAACATCATAGTTCTGGCAGAAGATTAGAGGCAAGTAGAGCATGTAATGTGTCATTTTATAGCTAGGGATGAAATGCAACTTGCTCTTTGTCACTCAGATGTGGAGAAATGGGTAGCACCTCAAGAGGATTTGACCTATCCTCACTACTTTATGGTTGTGCCTTTCAACCAGGGTGAGAGGACCCTTTTGTAGCCTATTGTTTATGGAGGAGATGGAGATGTCCTTCCTTGTGAAGTATTAAGAAGACCTTGAAGAAAATATGATCAATGCAACAAAACCTAACTCTCACGAGTTTTCACTCTAGATAATGGAGATATTTTCTAGGCAAGGTTCAAGCCACTAAAGACAATGAAAACTAATTGTTTACATGTTTTGGTAATAAAATTATGCATTTGTGTACATACATGACAAACAAGGGTAGTATGGGTATGATTAATTGTTTTTGAATGAATTTTGGTGGGAGGTGAAGCAGATAAAGTTGATTATACCAAATCTTTGAGAACTTTTACAAAAATGGAAAGCTTGAACAACAGAATGCTTTCAGAGTAGCTAGATGTTCCTTTAACTAGAATATGTGCTTCAATGGAGGCCCAGATCAACACTTTTCACACAAACTTCAAGGATCCAAAATGAAGGCTCAAATTGGAAAACTTAATTGAACATTATCAATCTCTGTTTCATCACACCTAAGATACCCTCAAAGGCTAACAAACAATATTATAGTCATGCTAGGAGTCACAGTGATTTTAAATTTGTTTATTTCACTATCAAATGAAGGCTCTTCTGATAAATGAAATTGCAAATTCCACTAAACTATCACAAGGATAAGATCTTGTGTGATTCACACAGATTTCAATGTAAGAATGCAACAGGAACAAGAAAAACTACTTGCAGACATTCAAGAATGAAGAAAACACAAATTTTTCCCAAGAATAACACAAATTAACTCAAGTTTGGTTAAATTTATCAGCAGGGGAAAGTTTCTTGAACAATCTCAGAGCTTGTCAATGGTTGTACACTCACAACCACCTTGACATGATCAAATTTAACACAAAGGAGATAAACAAGCTTCTTCAGATAGTTTCTCAAAAGAGGGCTCTATCAAAATTTTCTCTTAGGAAATCATTTTAACTCCTAACACTTCTACGTTCACAAACTCCCAACCCTTTTCATGGAAAAATCATGCCTATTTATAACATTTTACAATAGAGCCTTTTCCCCCAAAACCAGAGACATTGAGTGTACCAGTGCTCACCATGATCTCGATCGCGATTCCTAGAATCAGATCTATAAAAAAATTGTCAGGTGCTCAGGGGAATATCTCTCTTCAAACATCTCCTGCATTCAACTCCTTCCTCTAGTAGATCACTTTTCCCTTTACTCGCCAACCACTTCCACCCCTATTCTATCCAATCTAGTTCTTTACATGCCCTAGGAAGAAGAAATGGAAGATCAGATCGAGCCCAAAGGTCAGATCTCATCTTAATGGTAAAATACATCCCTAGATTTTCCTCACCCAACCAAGATATCAATAGGTCTTTTGCATGCCAAGGAAAGAAAAATCGGGTCAATCCGATAGTCAGATTGTATATTAATGGTGAGAGATGTTTACAGAGATTTCCCCACCAAACCAGGATACTAGATTAATGTTCCTCTTCATTTGGCATGCAGGAGACTCCAAGAAATGATAAAAAAACCATCAAATACATCCCCAGAGCTCTAGAGTGAAAATGGTAGAAAAATTAGATACAAATGCACAACTTCCATTGATTTCTATTTTGAATTTGGACCATCCACGTGGGAGATCCATTTTAGAGTAGGCCTGCGGGTTCCCTTTTTCCTTTTACAACTTTTGGAAAATGTAAAATTTTCACATTTTTCTCCACACCTCCACCCTTGAGAAATGAGCCTAACACGTGTCCTAAGGTGGGTCCCAAAGGAACCATGGCCAAATTCTACTATTTCACCTCTTTTTTGGAAAAGGGAAAATTTTCCAAATTTTCCCCATAGCTCCACCCTTCCACTTCTAGTCTCTAATGTGGGTCCCAATATTTCCTTTCTACTTTTAACTCTAACTCCATTTTGATGTTTTTTCCAAATTTCCTTTTCCGCACCTCCGCCATTGACAAGAGGCAAAAATCTATTCTCTCGTCAGTTACCATTTTGATGTTTTAATCCTTTTGGTAACAAGAGGCAAAAAATCCAAGTTTCCTCCACTTCCCTTTGAATTTTCAAAGCCAACCTTAACCTCCTTTTTGTCAGGGCTTGTGGAGGCCATTTTGATACTTTAATCCTTAAGAGGCAAAAATCCAAGTTGCCCCGATGGTCCGCTTCCCCACCCTTTGACTTTTCAAACTACCACATGTCACAATGGTACACCTTTGAGATGGTCCCCAAAAGTTGAGACCTTGAATGAGTGTGGGCTCACCACGTGTCCTGGCCTGGAAAAATTTGTTTGAAGGCTTAAAGCTCAGTGGAAGGTGCCATGTGTCAAGGTCCGAGGCAATCTCCTTTGGCCATTGAAAAGTCCAAGAAAAATGCAAAGTGAGCGGAGGCCTCCAAGTGTCATCTTAGCACTTCTTTAAAATGAAATTCAAGGGCCAGTCCTCAAACATGCGCAGGTCCCTCCACGTGTCCTAGGCCTCTCAAAACCTTTTGAAAAAGACTAAGTATGGGAAACCCTAACGGAAGCCTCCACATGTCTTCATGGCATAATTTCAACATAGAGACCCAAAGCAGAGATCCTGAATGAGCATGGGCTCACCACATGTCCCTGTTCCACCAAACTTGTACCATCTGCATAAAAAATTGTCTAAGTCCGGGAAAAGTAACGGAAACCTCCATGTGTCCTCCCAACGCAACTCCAAGGCCAAACCAAAAAAAAATCTTCAAATGAGTGTCGTTCCTCCACGTGGACCAGTTTTGGGTCAAGGTGATCCATAGAATTTTTAGAGTGCCCCACTGAGCCACGTCCAACCAAAAGAGGCCACATTTCCTGTTGATGCAAGGATGTAAATTTGACTGGGAAAATGCTTGTCAAACCATAAAATGTAGAAAAATGACCATTTGAGCCCAGAGATGAAATTTTCTCCAAGGATAGAGAATTTAGAAATGTTACAAGGCTCAAATACATTCCCACCGAGAAAAATGATCTCAAGGAAGTTCTTCATGACTTCTTAGACTTTTTCCATTAGGACTATAGTGACATGCTAGGTATCGATACCTCTATCCCGATGCATAATATTTTCCTTCACCCGTGCTAAGCCCGTTCAACGTAAGATTCATAGAATGCATCTAAGGTTACCCTATTAGTCAAGGAAGAAATCCAAAAATTATTAGATGTCGGCTTTATCCACGCTATTGATTACATTGCATGGGTATCTAATATTGTTTATATCATGAATCCTAATGGTCATGTACGTTGTTGCACCAATTTCCTTGATTTAAGTAAATCCTTCCCTAAAGATAGTTTTCCCCTCCCACACATTGATGCTATTGTAAACTCCACCACCAGATACGACATAATTTACTTTATGGATGGTTTCATAGGTTATAATCAAATCAAGATCAATCTGGATGACTAAGAAAAAACCTCTTTTACCACTCCTTGGGGTACATTTTTCTATACTATTATGCCATTTGGCCTAAAAATGTAGTGGCTACCTATCAATGCACCATGACCCATATTTTTCATGATAAAATCCAGAAGTTCATTAAGGATTATGTGGATGATATCCTAGAAAATTCTCAACAATGTTCCTCTCACGCATGTGATCTTTGTGTGTTATTCGACCGATTACAACAAAGATCGTGTATGAATAAACCCCAAAAATGTGTTTTTAGGGTAACCAAGGGCAAGCTACTTGGATACATTATTTCATGACGTGGCATATAAATTGACCTTCTGTTGATATCCAAATCGATTCTCCTTTGCAAGTGAGCAACATCACAGTTTAACAAGAAGCCTAGAGATAGATAAAACATTATGTATGTCATTTTATAGCCGGGAGGTGATTCAAATGGCTCTTTGTCACTCCCTCGATGTTGGAGAAATTAATAACACCTTCAAAAGGATTTGATCTATCCTCACTACTTTTGGTTGTGACTTTTAACCAAGGTGAGAGGACCCATTTTGTAACCTCTGTTGGTGAAGGAGAATGAAGATGTCCTTCTTTGCACAAATTTGAAAGGAAACCATGAGAAAATATGATCAATGCACCACAATTTCACTCTCACGAGTTCACTTCTAAAGAATGGTGATATTTTCTAAATAAGGTTAAGGTTACTAAAGACATTATGGAATCCCGATTTATTTTGCATATTTTGGCAGTAGAATTTATTCATTTGTGGACATACAGGGAAAACAGGGGTAGTTTAGGTAGGATTCATTGTTTTTGAATAATTTTTGGTGGGAGATTAAGTAGGATAAACTTGATTTTTCTAGATCTTTGAGAACCTTCACAACAATTGGAAAAATAAATGATAGAATGCTTTAGAATAGCTAAAATATTCCTTCAACTAGAAGGTGTGCATCAATGGAGGCCCATATTTGCACGGTTTCACACAATCTTCAAGAATTTAACACGAAGGATCAAGCTAAAGACTCAATTAAACATTAAAGACCCCTGGTTCCTCATACCTAAGATACACTCAAAGATTACAGACAATCTTTATCAACAAAATGACAATAAAGTGATTTTAAATTGTTTATCTCATTACAAGATGAAGGCTCTTCTTGTAATGAAATTACAAATGCCACTAAACTATCATAGGGATGAGATCCTATGTGATTCGGAGGGATTTTAACACAAGATTGCAATAGGAACAAGAAAAACTATTTGCAAACATTATGAAATAAAGTAGACACAATTTTCCCAATATTAACACAGATTAATTCGAAGTTGATTAGATTCATCAGTAAGGGAAGGTTTCTTAAACAATCTTAGAGCTTGTCAATGGTTGTACACTTGCAACCAACTTGACATGATAAAATCTAAAACATAACAGCTTAACAGGTTTCTTAGATGGTCTCTCAGGAATATGGGATTTCTCAAATTTTCTCGTAAGAATTCAACCCCAACCATTTGCATGAATAAAGCATGCTTTTTATAACACTCAATTTACATCCAAGATTTCCCCCCAAGAAAAGAATATTCAAGGAACCTTTGTTTGTTACATGTTTGATCATGATTTCCAGAAAATGACATTTAACAAGTTTGCAACAAAAAGTTGCCAGTTGTTCAAAAAGGTGAATCATTGCAAATATCTCCATCATTGTTTTAACTGGGGCACCCAGTCATCTCCTATGGCAACATGTTTTTCATCCTTTGCGCCTGCAACCTCCATCATTTCATCCTTTTCCCATTCTTTCCTTTGTAACTTTGCTCTGCATCCAACTTTCTTTAAATTCACATTTTTGCAAGTGCCCGAGAAATTCCAACTTTAAGATATTAACCTTTACATTCCTTAGACTCACAAATTAAGCTCTAAATCCATTCAATTACACTTTTTAGACAAAAATGACAAGGGGTTTCATAAAAATGATGAAAAACAATGCGTATTCGCATCTCTAAGAGTCTTGGAGTAAAAATGGTGGCAAAATTAGATGTAATGCATAGCAACCATTGATTCTACCCTTTCTCAACTTTAGATTAGAGTCGTCCATGTGGAAAAATCTGATTCGAAGCAGGCCTGGGGTTGCCTTTTGTATTTTATGACTTTTGGAGAAAATGCACAATTTCACATTTTACCCCACCCTCCGCCTTTGAAAATCAGGCTTGACACATGGCTTAATTTGGGCCTTTGATGGAGTCATGGCTCTTTTTGCAATTTTACCCTTTTTAACAAAAAGGCAAAATTTCCAATTTTCCTCCGTCGACCCGCCTTCCCAATTTTATCTTTTGATATGGGCCCCTAGTGGATTTACGGGTCAATTTATAACTTTTCTCCTTTTTACAAAAGGAAAAAAACTTCAAAATGCCCCGGTGACCTACCTCTCCGCTTCTAACTTTTGATGAATGGCCATGTGTCCATCTTTGGGGTCAAAGTAAGAATTTTTCCCTACGGGGTTACGGATCAATTTATAACTTTGCTCCTTTTTACAAAAGGAAAAAAACTTCAAAACACCTCGGGCGACCGCCTTCCACTTCTAACTTTTGAAATATGCCACATGTCCTTCTTCGGGGTCAAAGTAAGACTTTTTCCCTGCCTCTTCATATTTTCTAGATAGCCAATCAGAGACTATCGGGGCCACGGGCCAATTTGATATTTTTTACAAATGTGACCAAAGTGGAAAATTTCACCAAAAAGACCCACCAGGCCACATCCAATCAAGAATGAACATGTATCTGAAGATGCTGAGATATAATTTGATGGGGAAAACATGCCCGTCAAATAGTAATATGCGGGGAACTTCACCATTTGCACCCAGAATTGAATCTTTCTTTAAGGAAAAGAATTTTGGAAATGATATAAGGCCCAAATGTGATCCACGACCATGGAGAAGGATCTTCAACAACATAAAAATGAAGAAAACCTTTCATGCATCCATTCAAGGAAATAGAAAATATGACAGAGCCCACAGATTGAAGAATTTCAAGAGAAAACGTGGTGAGATCAAATTAAGCACCAACAGGACCCAACTAAAAATAAATCCATTATTGACATGCCTCCACCAAAAACCTTCATCAACTCCACTCTTTGTAAGGTAAAATTCAAGCCATTCAATGCTTATTGAACAACTGGTGACAAAACTCAGCCCTTTACATGTCTCATGAAAAAAAGACACCAAGTTTGTTTGGGACAACCAATGCCAACAAGCATTCGATCATATCAAATCTTACTTATTAAATCCACATGTCCTGGTCCCACACATCGCATGATCGCTCCTTGTTGTTGTACATTTATACTACATTCCACACCACGGGTGTGTTATTAAGATAACATGATGATACCCACCATGAGCACGTCATCTATTATATTAGTCACACACTTCTCTCTTATGAATGCAATTATAACAATATTGAAATTTTTTGCCTTGGCCTTATCCTTGATACAAACAAGTTACATCATTACCTTCTTAACCATGAGCTGCACATCATCACCAAAGTAGACCCGTTATGCTATATTTTGTCCCACACCCATAGTTTCAGCTATTTAGCTCGTTGGGTCATGCTCCTTACAGAATTTGACTTTAAGTTCATCCCTCAAAAAGTAATTCAAAGGTAGTTCATCACCAACCGGTTGGTCATTATTCCTCTCTAGATGCTTCACCTATTTTTTATTCTTTCTACGATGATTTTACCGCCTATGCCATTGACTCGCATACCTAGATGATTTACTTGATGGTTCTTGGTGCCACTCCAACATCGGTGCTTGTGTGGTCTTTATTACCCCACATAGTGATCCACTTCCCTTTGCATACCAGCTAGGGTTTTCCTACATAAACAATATTTCTGAATATGAAGCCCTCAACTTAGGTTTACTTATAGCCGAAAAACTACTCATTCGTAACTTGTGCATTCATGGGGAATTTCAGTTAGTAATTAACCAAGTTAATGACATCTATCACAGTAAGGAAGAACATATTATCCCATACAATGCTTTTGTCAAGGACCTTTTAGCTACCTTTGAGTCTTACTTGATTTCCGCTATTCCTTGTAAAGATAATTGTCATGTTGATGCCATGGAATGTAACAAACCATTACACCAAAACCTCAAGGCGTTAGTGAAATCCACACATGAGGATCATAACATCCCACCATGCTTCCATAGCCTTGGACCCCAGACAAGATTTTCTCCGTATAGCGGGACCCCACCCTACCTTATATGAGCCTTAAGTGAACACTTTGCAATGTTGGCATAGCTACTGTGCAGGGACTTGAACTCAGGTGGTCACTCTGATACCAAATGTAATGAACCATTACACCAAAACCTCAAGGTGTTAGTGAAATCCGCACATGAGGATCATAACATGGCCAATGCCACCTCACTTATCCTACAAGATCTTAATGATGACCAAGCCACATTCATCATTACCCACTTATGTTAGCCTTTTATTTCCATCAAACCTAATGTCGCTTGTGCCATCACTGTAGCCATGAGATTGCTGAATGGTTCACACCTATTCACAACTATCTATCTAGGAAAACTATTCATGATAACCTACTACCTCATGAAGCTCACCGGCTACATCATGAAGCCACTCACTATCTTATTATCAGTATTGAATTGTTTAAACATGCCCTTGATGGTTGTATTTTCCATTTCCTTCCTCTCACAGATATCCATATGATCATATCTAACATTCATGATAGCATATGTGGTGGCCATTTTTCGGTAAGGCCATGGCACAAAAACTCTTATGAAAAGGGTATTATTGGCCCCAAATGGAATAAGATTGCCTTGATTATGCTAAACGTTGTGAAAAAATTTAGAATCATGATAACCTCGATCATGCACCCATATATGATCTTCAACCCATTGCACCCACATGGCCTTTCTCCCTTTGGGGATTTGACTTAGTTGGCCTTATCAACCTTGATCCATCAAGGGCCACAAATTCATCATTACCACCATACTTCACCAAGTGGGTTGAAGTAGCATCGTTACGTACAACCACTAGTACCGATATTTGTAACTTCCTTACTACGCACATTATCACATACTTTGGCGTGATGTCTACCATTATCACCGATAATGGATCTTCCTTCAAAAATAAAGACATCATAATTTTCTATTTTAATTTTAAGACCAAACAATCATTCTCCACACCTTATTACCCGGAAGGAAATGAAAAAACCAAATCTACCAATATAACTATTGTTAAAATACTATGTAAAAATATTGACACTAGCGAAGACTATTTGGAATAATAAATTTTCTACACATTATGGGATTATTGTACTAGAGTTCACACTCCAACTAATATCACTCCCTTCTCCCTCATTTATGGCAATCGAGGCAATTATTCCATTAGAACTTGAAATACCAACACTTTGCAGATATATCTTAAAGGAATCCTTATAGACAAAGAATATCGCGAAGATCTCTTTGCACGAGTTATAAATTTTGGACTCATGTCATGTCCAAGCATTAGAAAATTTCTGTATACCAATCTTGTATTTTTAAACTTACAACTGTAAGACCCATTCTAGATACTTCAATATTGGTGACCTCATCTTAAAGGAAACCCAAAAAATATAAAAGTCAAGTAGCTCTTAAAGGTAAATCTAAGCCTAACCGGCTTGCCCTTACATGGTCATGGATAAGCTTGGTGGTGTTGTTTATCACCTTTCCACCCTCCTTGGAAAACCACTCAAAAATAGTTAAATGTAATGCACCTCAAAAAGTAATACATTTTGATCGCCTGCATTGCACCATCGTTACTGATGATGCACTCGTGTGCTTTGGTTCACACTTGACTATCGAGGTATTACCATTTCACCGAACCCCACACACTACACTTATACATTGTACATAGTAAGTTATACATCATCCATCCTACACTTATCATACACTATACATTTGCATGTTTCACATTATCACACCCCTGGGCATTCATCCATTATTTAAATTCTACATATCACGCTAGGTTTCCTTGTATAGTGTTCTAGATTTACATTGTATCACCACTTATTCCATTTTCTATCTACACGCATCACCATTTTCTATATTCCACATTACATTCTACATATTTCACTTATTCGTAGATCTTATTCACCATCTAGTTACTGAATACTACATTATTCTATGTGCTTTGCACTCACCACCCTATAACACACTTTAGTCCCTTGGTCCATACTTGATGCCAAGGGTTCACCAATCAAATTAAACTTACATACATTTGACATGTCATCATACAACATACATCGGACTAGTGACATACGCTCTAGGCTATATCATCACCCACACTCATCATCACATATCGTAGTGTATACACCTTAGGTTAAATCACCACTCCCCTCATCATTCCCATTTATTCTATCATCCACTTAGCCTCACATTCTACTTCATCCTATCATCACATAGTGGTATACACCTTAGGTTAAAACACCACTCTATTTTTCCATTATTTTATTCCATTATCATTCATCCCATCATCTCATCATGGTATATGCTTTAGGCTAAATCATCACTCTCTTCATTAATTTTTCATTATACTATTACATCTTGTCATCACATATTCTATTATCCTATTATCAATTATAAGTTATTCTATTATTTTATCATTCATCCTACTTATCAATTTGTGGTATACACTTTAGGCTAAATCACCGCCCCTTCTTACTCATCAAATAGTGGTATACGTTTAGTGCTAAATCACCACCTTCCATTCTTCACCACATACCCGTATACAATTTACACTCACTCATCATCCATCTTGTAGTGACATATGCTATAGGCTAAATCGTCACTTTATTCTCCCATCATGTAGTGATATACACTTACGGCTAAATCATCACTGATCCCATTCAAAAAGCCATGGTATACGCTTAGGATATGGGGTGAACACATACCTTTCCATACATCTCATATCCACCCACTTATCCCATAGTGACATACGCTTAGGGATAAATCATTAGTCATCTATTCAAAAAAGTCATGGTAAATGCTTACGCTATAGGGTCCACACATGTCTTCTCCCCATTTTGCATATCATCACCACTACACATAAATATTCATTGCAGTGTGCTAAACACACATGTAGTCAATTTTACCCTTATCAAAAAAGAAAGGAACCCCATGTGCACTAGCCTATCACCCAACGGGTGTTGGGCGCTCACCCGAGGCATGCATGGGTGCCAAGTCTCTATTTTATGTGATCTTAGTGGGAAACATCATCTATGATTCATGTTTAAGAGATTTGAAAGGAAGTAAAATATCAAGCACCATAGAGCTTAGAACAAATTCTAGGTACTTGCAGGTCATTCCAAATAGAAAGTACTTAACATATTATATAACTTATACCAAGACAGAAATAAATTGTACAAGCATCCATACTTAACCATAAACATAAATAAAAATAACTATGGCAAAGATGTATGCATTAGAATCATCAATGCTCATGTTTATGTAAGTGATAACCTCATTACATTCATGGAGTCATTGCGAGAATGTCACAGAGAATTAGACCACAGTCATACATTATATCTGGACTCATGTGACTAGGCTCTCAAAAGAAATTTATAAACCCCATACCATTGATACATATTCCCTAAACACAATTACCCAAACTAACAGAGTTCTTGCAGATTTCTGCAGAGCTCCGCCCTCTATCTATTTCTCTCCTTCTTTTTACTTCTGCAGTGCTTGTATATATAGGATTTTTGGACTACCAACTCATCCTCCAGCAGCCTCAGATCCAATGCCAAGTGTCTAAATGTGGTCCTCCATGCGAGCATGCTCCTCCAGGCCTAATCTTTCCACTTTTTACCATGATGCACTTCTAAAAGCTTCTAGAAGCTTCTCTACGCAAGCATGTTCCTTCCTGGGCTAACCTATCGCCAGGATGACACCTTATCCATTCCACATGTGTAGTCGGGTCATGATCTTCACGTGTTCTACCAAAAATTCCCAATATGGCTAAGTATTGAGCCTTGGTTCTGTCCACACGCGTCCCACGGGTTTCCTTAAAGCCTTCCTTAAACCACCTTGAGCTTTATCCTTGTGCACTTTTCTTCAACTAGGCCTTGCATGCCTATGCACCTTTTTGTACTTAGCCAATATTTTAGGGGCCCAACATCACCCCACACTATGCCTATTCTCCATCCACGGGAACACTTCTCTAGTGAAAAGAAGGAATATGGTGGACTTACATCATGGAAAAAGAATAAGGGGATGAAAGAATATGGAAAGAAGAAAGAATGGGGAAGTGATGGAATCACTGCAATAGGCTAGGAAAATCCTTTTGCAAGTTGGCCTCCAACTTGTTCCAGGCATCGAATTCATTCTACGCTCTCTGATAGAGGTCACCAACCAAGGTGCTCACCTCCTCAAAAATTAGCCCATTTCCTCGTGTGCTTATGGTGTTAGCAATTTTCTCCAACTCTTTACCTACATCATCCAGCACATCCATTCTTTGTGTAATCTATGGGTATAGTTCCTTCAACCGGTTTTTAATTGAACCCCTTAAGGATTCAATGGCTTCATATTTTCTTTCGACCTTGGCAAGGATTTTGTCCCTTTCCACCCTATTTCCTTTATTATTCTCTTGGAACTCCTTGAGTTCTACTTCATGAGTGGCGACCAAGATGCCTACCACTTTGTCTCTATCCACTTATTTGTCGTATGCAACCTCGGTGAGTCCTGGGAATAAAATTTTGTATCAGAAAGAACCTTGTTGTACTTAGCTATGAATGCCATGACTTTCAATTTATCTTCTTTCTCCAAGCATGCGGCCACTTCTTCTGCAAATTCCAAGGCTAACGGTTGCCTCTCCATGGTGAGGACTCTTGTTAAATCCTCTAGGCATCCCAAGGCAGATCCATACTTCTATGTGGTAAGCACTAGGTCTGGATGCTTCAATACTATAACATTATTAATAGACTCCACCTTTTTGTATACTGCAAACACCTTAGCCTTCTTGTCTTTCAACTCACACTGCTGCAACTAGGCACTAATTAGTTTCTCTTGAATTAGCTCCTTTTCCCTTGCAGCTAGCTCTTCCTCTTTCTTCTTCAGGTCCTCCTCTAGATCTTTGATTCTATCATTCCACCCGAAGAGTCTAGCTTCGATCTCAATGGAGACCTTGTTGAGTGCGTTGTATAGTTATTCATCCGAGAGCTGCTGAGCATTCACTACTGGATTGTCTTCTTTTGGTCCTGGAATGTTATTATTTCCCGTGGCTTACTTCAAATTCTAGCTCATCCAAATGGGACTCAATTTCCCATGAGAGCATCTTCCTCGTCTACGGGTATGTAGCCTCCTTGTCAAAAGATGACATTACTACGAGCTCTTTTGCTAGAATCATGCTTTGGAACCATGCGTGAAACACTTTGTTGGGGTCATCAATATAACCCATCCCTAGCCTCTCCTCCCCTACGTGCCTTCCTCCCATGCACATGCCCTTAGGAATAATTACAATTAAAATGGGGCCTCTAGTGCTGCCATGGTACTTTTCCATTTTTTCCTCCTTTTCTTCATCCAACACCAACTCAACGTTGCATTCCAACTTCTCCTCCTCCAAGGTCTTGATGGCCTTTGTTTCTTCTCTCTTTGCCACCTTGGTTATTTGTTCGACCATAAGGCTTGGAGCCTTCTGTGTCTACATGTCATCCTCCTCACTTCTCATGTCCTGGGAACCTATCCCTTCCTAGCTATCCTTGCATCGCACAAAGAGGAACCCTTGCTCCTCTTCTCCACCTTCTTCATCTGAATCATGTACGTTGAAAAAGGCAGCCCTTGTTCTTTTCCAAGTTCATCTTCCCCACTAACATCTTCTTCACTATCTTCTTCTTCACCTATGTGTTTGTCCAAACTTTCAGTTTCTTCCAAGGCGGTCTCCTCTTCTAGCCTCTGCTTCTTCCTAACTGGGGATTCTGGTGTAGGTGACTCTATTTCTTCTTCTCTCGAGGACTCCTTGTCTGATGGATTTTTTGGATCTAGAGTATTTTCCTTGACTATGGGCCTCTTCTTGTGTGAATACATGCTTGTTTTGGTGCTTTTCCCGGGGAACCTATTACCTGTGTATCCACCACACTTGGTATTTTCTTCTTTGGATCCTTTTCCCCCTACTTGGGCATGGGTCTCTTCCTACTAATTGGATCCTTAGGTATCGATACCTCATTTTTCAGATATGTGCCCATCTTAGATTTGGGTCTTATGTGGAGGTATACATGTGCCATAGATCCTCTTATAATGGGAAAAGTCATGGGACTTGTCATCTAAACTTCATGTGACATGTACCTCTCCATGTACGTACACTTTCCGGGGTAAACCAACCTTTTGAGCATTTCCCTGTGTTCCCGGTCCAAATTACCAAGGTCTAGTTCAGCTTCTTGGATTCTTTGAACCTGTTTACTCTCGCTTGGAAGTATTGAGCTGTGAAGGAAAAGGGGATCTTGCACCATGGGCTCCATGTTTCATCCATTAGTTTGAACCTACCCAGGCAAAAATGCTTGGTACACAAGAAATTCAAATTATCCTTTAGTGGCCACTAGCAGCTTGTTCAAGAATTCTCCATTCCACCCTGAACGTGTTCATCGGGCGCATATACCATTTCTCCAGGTGCACCTTGTGCACGGTCATCATAGAGTCGCAAGCATATTTTTCAAATCTTTTTACAGGTGAAGGGTCCTCAAGGGTACTCCCACATGAATTTTTCTGATGCATCAAGTACTCCAATTTATGAGAACACAATTGTTAGCAGGACATTACCGAAAAGGATCCTTTCACCTTCCCCGCACGCAGCTTGGAAATCTCATCCGTGATGAACACATACAAGTTATAGATGGTGCCCTCTGATATTTTCCTACAAACATGCAACCATGGCTTATTGACCTGGGCCCATCTATCCTAGCCATTTAACTTTGTCACCAGATGCGCAGCCATATTCATTATCGGTCCTTGATGTCTGTGTGATATCATAGTATCTTGACCCATTTTTATATGAGAAGGTGGCGATAGTCTCCTTAATTGCATATTTATTGCCTAGGCCATCTTCAAAATTGTCTCCTTCATAGATGAGGCCTCGTGAAATGTGAGATGAGCCGAGGGGTGATGTGCATCTTACACCTGTGAAATAGAAGTAGTCTTCATGCATGCGCGACATCATCCATTGATATAGGCACTCGGGCTTCAAGTAGGGCAACTCAAAGAGTTGTAGTAACCCTGCCTTCTCTAACTTGACCTTCACATCATTTTTATAGATGGGCAAGACCTCTCGTGTCCTATTTTTGGGTACACTAACTACAAAAGTGCCATCTCCTTCTCGATTGTCTTTGTACGAAGATTGTAATCATTTACTGAGACATGTTTCTTAGATGGGACTCCCACTCCTTCCCTAGTAACACTCCATTTGGATATTACATTTCGCAAACCACTCTTTGCTTATATGTGTGTCAGTTTCTTTTTGTTTTCCCTTACCCTTGCCCTTTCCCTTCTTGGGTGTGCTAATTGGTTTCTTGGGTGCCATTGTCAGGTTATTTTCTTGCTTCAATCACTTCTTGTAACTTTGTTCTTCCACTCTCTCCCACCTTAGATCTCAAATTTGTGAAGAAAATTCCTTAAACCCGTGCCCTAGTTCTTCAAACCCTACCTAGGATAATCCCTTCACAAGATGGCACCTTCTCACTACTTCTCTTACGCCCATAAAATCCCTTTTTCCGATTCGCAGATCCAAACTAGTCACCCACGCTCAATCTCTTTAAAATTTTCTTCACACGGATCAGTTTTTGAAAGCCCTAGTTTGCAAAGGTATAAACATTTATTCTTTCTCCTTATACGTAAAGTGAATAAGGAAGTTCCTTGACCCTTTATTTATAGTTTTTCCCTTCTTAAGAATTAAATGCTACTTCACCTACCATCGTACTTTTTAATTTTAATGTGGCTTTTTCAAACAAAGTCCAAATTTAGCACTTCAACTCACATGCCCAACCCTACGTGGATAATCTTCCAAGCTTCGGCATGTAATTAATCTATCTAGACAGAGATTCTTACGCGCAAGACGTCACTAGTGCCGAAGGCACTTCTTCTATCCTAGTTTTTGCTCTCGCCTACCTCGTGATCCTTATGCGCTTTTTAATCCTTTGTACATGAGATATGAAAGTAGCCTTATCTTGACACCAACCATCCTTTTCCACCTTTTCTTTCCATGCACCTCTTTCAATAGGGCCATTCAACCGGGATTTTCAATAAAAATTTCCTTGGCACTTTACTCATGCTCTCCTTCACTTCATTCCACCCCACACTAAAATGATGCACAACCCTCTATGCACTCAAAAATACTCAAAGAGTAATAAGGTTACTAGTGCCCAAGGCACAAAACAAACAACAACACAAAAGGGAAACACAAGAAAAGAAATGCATAAAGGAAATTCTAAACTAACTGGCAAAAATTCCTTATTTACAAACACCAAGAAGACTTATTTATAGTAGGGCTTCAGCCTACTCCCATTGAAGTGTCTAGGCAATTTCATTCCATCCAGCACTTGTAATTGGCACGCACTTGAATCAAGGATGTATGAGATTTTATAGGGACCTAACCAATGGACCTTCAACTTCCTAGGATGGTGCAAAAACTTAGAATCATATAGTAAGACCATCTTCCCAACCTCAAACTTCTTGTTTTTGATGTGGCGATCATGCCATGCTTTTTGCTTTTCTTTTTCTATTATTTGGCTCCACCTGGCGAGTGATCATCTTTCATCCAGCTTCATTAGTTCATCAATTCTCTCTTCCAGTGCTTGGTCATCAGCCATCCCTTTGCACATGCTATTCGCAGAGAAGGTAACATGAATTCAACCAGCAAAACAACTTCCACACCAAATACCAATTGAAACAATGTGGCTTTGTTCAGCCTTTTATAAGTTGTAATGTAAGCCCATAATACGGCTGATACCTTATCATCCCAATCTTGTTTTCAAAAATCACAAATTTTGGTTAGGGTATGACTCAGTATTTTGTTAAATGCTTCAGCGGTTCCATTTACTTGTGGGTGATAAGGGGTAGTCTTGTGATGAGCTACCACGAACTCTTCTAACATGATCGTCACAGTCTCATTCAAGAAATGTGTACCCCTATCGTTGGTTAAACTTAAAGGACATCCATACCTTGTGATAATGTTCTCCCACAAAAATCTTACCATTATGGATACTGTGCAATCTTTAGTTGGGAATGCCTTTGCTCACCTTGTTAAATAGTCCGTGCAAGTGATTACATAGTGTGATCCAGTCCTACACGTTATTGGTGCAATAGGGCCTACGAAGTCTATTACCCATTTCTCAAAAGGTTCAACACTAGGAATAGGGCACAAAGGTAGTTCATCTCTCTTTCCTCACTTGCCAATGTGCTTACAATGGTCACATGCTTTTCAGTAGTCCTTACAATCCTTATACAAAGTTTCCCACCACAATCCTACCATTAAAATTTTACACGTGGTGGCGTCACTTGTATAATGTCCACCCACGCTTCCCCGTGTGCTTCCTCTATGATGGCAAGGCGTTCATGCTCTAACACACACCTACGTAAGACTTCATCATGCCCTAACTTGTATAAGTCCCCACTAATCAACATGTAGGGCACACCGCGTATGGCTAGTTTCTTTCTTTCTAATTCCTTCATCCCTTCTGGCGCCATACCTTCCTTTAGGAACACTGCAATCTCCTCCAAATCTGAGGGCACGTGCCTTAACCTAAATATTTGTGTGTCTGGCATAGTCTCTTCAATACTCTGTGCGTCCTCCCCTGAATCAATTCTTGATAGATGAGCAGGTCCACAATTACTCTTTCCAGGCTTCACAACTACCATAAACTCAAACTCTTGAAATAATAGCACCCACCGACATATGCGCCCTTTTATAACGGGCTTGTTTACCAAGTAATTTAACGCCATGTGGTCAGTGTAAAATACAAAGGGTGTTGCCAATAGATATTTTCTAAACTTGAAAATCATGTAGATCATTGATAATGCTTTGTGCTCAGTCGTGGTGTAATTCTACTCTACTAGTGTCAACTTCTTGCTTGCAAAACATAGAGGATGATCAACAATTCCTTCACCGCTATGCAAGCACTACTCCAATGGTAGTTCCTAAGGCATCTACATGAACATGGAAGGGCTTGTCCCAAGAGGGAAAATGTAATATAGGCATGGTGACAAGCCTATCCTTTAATGTGTCAAACGCCTTCTATTGCGCCTCTCCCCAATGGAAGGCACTTTTATGTCTAAGCAATTCTTCTAGAGGCATGGCGATCTTGGCATACCCCTTGATGAATTTCCTATAACTCACATGCCCAATAAATCCACGCATTGCGTTCGCTAGTAGGTTCCCCTAATCCCACAATAACTAGCAACCTTGGCAAGATCTACTAGCAAGCCCTCCTTACATATGATATGCCCCAATAACGTCCTAAAGGGTGTAGCAAAGACACACTTTTTAATGTTGAGGGATATCCTTAACTATCGACACCTCTCAAACATCAGCCTCAAATTATCACAATGGTCTTTCACTAGTCCATACATTGTCCAATCATCTAGATAAACCTAAAGAAATTTGTGGATGAAGTCCTGGAATGCCTGAACCACTATGCGCAAGAAAACAATAGGCACATTCTTCAACCCAAAGGGCATGACCATGTATGCAAAAATTCCCCATTCAATGGTGAAATTTGTCTTCTCCTAGTCTTCCTTTGCAATTCGACTTGGCGGTACCCCAAAAATTTATCCGTAAAGGAATAGATTTCATGCCCAGTGACACCCTCTAAAATTTCTTAAGTGAAGGGGGTTGGAAAAGGATCAATGAGAAAAACTACGTTCATCTCTCTATAATCCACGCAGATCCTAATCCGTCCATCCTTCTTGATGTTGATTACCATTGGACTTATCCATTCTGATTCTTCCATTGCTTTAATGATCCTAGAAGCTATCATTTTTTCTATCTCTTCCTTCACCTTTACACATAAATTGGGATTCATTCGGTAGGGTCTCTTCCTGACCGGATGCACACCATCCTTCACTTTATCCTCATCTCCCTAAGGAATGGTGGACACCTTTGAGCTCATTGTACCCGCAGAGGAATAAATCCTCAAATTCATGGAAAAGATCAATGATCTTAGAGACCTCCTTCTCCAACCAGTAATCTCAAATAATATCTTCCTTAGGTTCTTCTCCTAGGCCAATGTTAACCTTCTTTATTTTTAATGTGTCATGGTAGGTGCATGTGCGAGCATCAACACTATCCACTACCTCGCACATCTCTACGGTAATGGTTAACACCCAAGATCTCTACTTCCTCCCCATCAATAAAATATACTAATTTCCCTTTCTCCTTTTTCAAACATGAGTTCTCAAGCTGGATCTCTTCTATTTCTTTTGCCTCTTCTTCAAAACGCACCTCCAAACCTGGTTGGTCCACCTAGCAATTCCAACACCTATCTTCTGCCATGGCACTATCCCCCATGGTAAGGCACTAAACAATATGCAATGCCTTATCAACTGATGGCTTGGTACTTTGGTACTCAAATGTTTGAATGAGGTTAGCTACTAGCTCTTGCCAATTTCCTATTTGGCGGCATGTCTTAGAATGTATGTACCATGCACGCGCGTAACCTTGCAGTGTAGAATATAACTTGTGCACCCAAAGGGATGGTGGAAAAGCTTCCGCACCTTCTCTCTAGACCTTCTCACAAGCTTGGATGTGGAAAGAGGTGGGTTCCTTACCATGGTAGTCCTTGATGGTGGTGGGCACGTTGCTTCTAGAAAACCTGACAGAGAGAGAAATTCTCACCTCGTGCCATTCTAAAAGGCTCTCCTAATGTGTATCCCACCACTGTGTCACTGTGTATCGAGTAGGACATAACTTAACATCCCCCTCTATTCCTTCTCCTCCTTCCACTAAGATTCCATCTCCTATAAAAATATCTCAGGGAAGGGCCCTCCTGAATACTTAGGTAGATATTTTCCTCTTATGTGCCGGATTGTGTGTGCCTTTGTTAATTTTGTTACCAATCCTCTCAACTATCGTCTGATCAATTCATAAGTTCCATGCACCCAATTATCACATGCTAGACTGGTGGTGTCACTTACCGTCCGAGCATCCTCAAACTAGATAACTCTATTAGTAGGATGGATTATCTTTGGATCTCTGATTGAGTGCACATATATCCTATCCAGGACCTCTTCCCCCAAAGGTTCAGTATAGGGTGTCAACTTCTCATCAGCCAAGGGTATAAGAACCCACTCCTCCTTATTTTCAAAGATGATGTACCCCTTATTGAACCAAAGGTCAACATTTTTCTTGTAACACCATGGGTGCCCAAGAAGTTCTGGGAAATTTTCTACCTCAGGGAGTGCCAAGACTTCAAAGTCCCTAGTAAACTTAGCTCCCTGGATAGTGATAGTTGCATCCTTTAAGACACCAATGGGAATTGCCTTCATTTTGTTTGCCATATACAACACATTTGAAGATGGCTGTAATGCAAGTCTCCCCATCTGATGCCAAGCATCCAATGTGAGAACATTGACCTCTATGCCTATGTCAATGAGGATATTACTAAGGATCCATCCATCTATGACTACATCTAATGCGATCTCTTTGTCATAGTTAAGGCCGTGAGGGGGAAGGTTTGCATGTTGGATCTTTCTCTTGTGCTCTTCTCCAAAGACATGGTACCTTCTCCCTTAACCATGCTCCTAGCAAAGGAATAACATTCTCTTGCCTTAGCATTTTACATACTTCCTTGACCTCATCCAGGTCATCCTTTGGTGCCTCAACCTTCCTCCTTTTCTCCTCCCTCCTAGACTGCTCCTTTAGACACTAGATTTCTCCTTGTAAACTCTGAATGACATCCATGGTATCTTGATATACTTCCTTTTGATGCGTAGGGTCTAGGTACTTCCCATGAACTACTTCCTCTCTTGAAAAAGGGTCCTCTGCCTTGGTATTTCCTTTGCATGCGTGGCCTCTACCCTTATTGTTACTAAAACAAGTTCCAAGCTTGCATCACATGTCACCTACGGCATCCATTGTGTGTCTGTCTTCTTAATGCTTACCATTGTAGTGCCCTTGTCTTTCCGTTGTTGCTGATTCATGTGCTCAAACAACTTAGGGCACTCTTCATACTTGTGTTTCTTCCTACACCATGAGCACGGCAATAGGTCCTGGGAACCCTCGTTTAAAATTCTCTCGTAGACCCACGATTAAAATAGGTTCCACATGAGAACTCACTCCTTCCTCCCCTATGGTTACCATGACCATGGAATCCTCCATGAAATCCCCTTCGCATGTGCCACCATCTGTGCACTCCTCATAGCAGTGATCATCCCCTTTAGAACTACTGGCAATGTTGGTTTGGTGCACCTCATGATCAATGGCCTCATGGATCTTATCAATGAGCCTACAGTCCTTAGTATCATGGGTTGTAGAGGTAAAAATCTTACAGTAGTAAGACACATTCTTTTTAATCACGTGTTGTAACAAGGGGCATCTACTTGCATCATGGTCCCCATAACAAATTTCACAGCCATCACATTCGGCACGTACTTCCCTCCGGGACAACTACCCTTGACATGCCCCTCTACTTCACAATCTGTACACCATAAACCACTGCGAGTCTCATGAGCTGAGTTCACAAACAATATCTCTAGCTTCTTAGCCATAGCAATAATTTGAGCCTCCAGGAATGGGCTAACTTTCAGTATCAACACTACCAATGACCTCGATGTACAAAGAAGCTTCCAATGCCTCACGTGGGTCTATGAAAGTTTTATGAGACAAGGCCCTTCTATAAGGTGTGATCAATCCTCTAACGAACCATTGAGCATGCTATGAAGGGTGAATATTATATGATAACTTAGACAAGAGAGTTTTAAAGTGCACATCATACCGCCACACAATGTCTATCATTCCATGTTGATTCTCTTTCGTGGTGTTGATGCTTTTTTCAAACTTAGGCATGTGGAATTCTGCCAAGAAAGCATTCTTTAAAGCAAGATAATCCACCACCATTTGATGAGGGTCATATTTCCTACGGACCCCTACAACATTGTTGTAAATTGACTAGCCTTCTGCTCCGAGGTTGTGATCCCCTTTGCGCACCATAGCAGCTCACACTTGTGAACATGTTCTATAGCATCTTCAATACCTCTGTAATCTGCAAGTGTAAAGACATCTCAAAGAAGACTTGAGGGGGTGGCTGGGGCCCTTGTCCTCTTGAGCCAGAGCCTTGGTTGCCTCAGGTGTTTCCTCCACCATCAGATCCACCAGGTACACTGGGTCCTGTGCCTCCTGAGCCACCAAATCCACCATAACCACTAGGTCCACCAAGTTCTATTCCTCCTAAGCCACCAGATCCACTAGAATCACCAGGTACTGTAGTAGTCATGTCAAGTGTCCCCAAGGTTCCACTAAATTATGCACCGACGGTTTGTGATAATGCCCCACTACCACTATTGTACCCCGCACCACTCCTAGACGCAAGACCAAAGGCTTGTATACTTTCTCCTTGTCCAAAGAATCCTCTCGAATACTAGAATATGTGTAGCCATAGAAGTGGGAACTGAAAAATTATACCTCCTAGGCACAGATCTATCACTTCCACTAATACCAACTAGGTCAATGATACTCCTTCCTTGTTCTAGAAAACCAAGTGCCATGGTTTAATTACTAGGTGGGTTCAGATACGTGTAAACAACTCTTCTTTCTCCATGTGAAGAAATCTCATCAGAAGTCGAAGAGGTCTCTCTTACGCACTTTCCAAGATGGGGTAAGCAGATCGATCGGGTTCCATGTCCTCTGCATGAACCTCAACTCCTTCCCGCAACGTCTGCCTCTATAAATCCATCACACTTGTAGCTTCGCATCATCTAGAAATCTCCCTTTCACGTGCCTCACTATACTTAAACCATCTCTCCTCCCTTTCCTTCTCCATCGTAATATCTGTCATCTTCCTCCATCCTAGCTCCCTCGCCCAATGCTTAGAATGGTTTAGCCAGCCATTGAAATGCCTCTAAACTCAAAGTAATGACCAAGATCTTCATTTCCAGAGGGATAACACATAGAAATGATCCTTTGGGCTCCCACAAAAATTCAAACTCAGCAACTTTTGGGAAAGAATATGTGGAAATAGTGTACTACAGAGTGTAGCTAGCCAACACACCTTCCCACCAATTATCCACAACACGAGTCCATGTCAAATATGCATCCTGTAACCTCTGGTATTCTTCTTGGGTCCATGCACGTGATCTAGAATACCATCTTGATCTAGATGCATATATTGAGAGCCATTAATACAGTTCTACTGGGAAACAATAGAAAAATGATTCATGTAAATCATGGTAGAGGTTATCTTCTACACATCTACGTGCATCAAACTCAGGTCCAGTGTTGAATCTCTGAGAAAATTCATCCTCCCTGCTCTTGAACCATGATTCAACACTTTCCAAAGTTAAACGTTCTATCATTACTCATTACCCAGATCATGATGTATGTCATTTCCCACTACAACTTCAAAAAGAGGTCCTGGAAACGGAACCAAGATGTAGTCAATTTTACCCTTATCATAAAAGAAAGGAACCCCATGCCTATTGTCCTATCACCCAATGGGCATTGGGAACTCACCCGAGGCATGCAGAGATGCTGAGTCTCTCTTTTATGTGAGTTTAGTGGGAAACATCATGTATGATTCATGTTTAAGAGATTTTGAAGGAAGTAAAACATACAAGCACCATAGAGCTCGGAATCAGCCTTCTAGGTCCTTCCAGTCATTCTAGATAGAATGTACTTAATGCATTGTATAACTTATACCGAGACAGAAAGAAATTGTAAAAACATCCATACTTAATCATAAACATAAATAAAAAGAACTATGAGAAAGATGTATGCATTAGAATCATCAATGTTCATGTTTATGTAAGTTTGGTAACCTCATTACATTCATGGAGCCTTTGTAGAATGTCAAAAAGAAGTAGATTGCAGTCATACATTATATCCGGACTCATGTGACTAGGCTCTCAAAAGAAATTTATAAACCCCATACCCTTGATACATCTTCCTAAACACAATTACCCAAACTAACAGAGTTATTGTAATATTTAAGTAGAGCTTCGCCCTCAATTATTTCTCTCCTCCTTTTACTTCTGCAGGCACTTGTATATATAGGATTTTTGTACTCCTAACTCATCCTCTAGTGGCTTGAGATCCGATGCCAAGTGTATGAATGTGGTCTTCCATGCGAGCATGCTCCTCTAGACCTGAGCTTTCCACTTTTTACCATGAAGTGCTTCTGAAGCTTCTACCACAGAATGCTCATTCCTAGACCAACCTATCGCCAAGCTAGCACCTTATCCATTCTATGCATGGTTGGGTCATGCTCTTCACGTGTTCTACCATAAAAACTCAATATGGCCAAGTCCCGAGCCTTGGTTCTATCCATGTGCGTGCCACAGTTTCCTTAAAGCCTTCCTTAAACCCCCGCCTTGTGTGCTTTATCCTTATGTGCTTTTCTTCAACTAGGCCTTGCGCACCTATGAACCTTTTTGTACTTAGCCAATATTTTAGGGGCCCAACAACACATACAAAACCAACAACGACTCGACCATTTCCCGATGATGCACTCTTGTTTATAGTTTATTCTAGATCTGCCGGGGAAAAAAATGAACTTTACTACATACACTTCCATCCACTTGGGGGCATGATTCCCCTATCATTCCATTATGCATTCCATTCCATTCATCCATAGTATACTTTGCATTGTCTTAGGGGCATTTAATTTTACTTACTTGTGGTAAATACAATACTTTACACACGGATTGGATGCTCACCTTCTACCCTTACTATACTTTTCACTGGGGGACATCCACATTTGTATTATAAAGGTGTTATTATTTCATTTGCTACCTAGCATCTTATACTACTTGTTTATACAAGATTTTGACATATTGGTTATCACTCTAACATGTTAATGGGTGTTCCATGTGCAACATTTGTTTTTCAGATTACATGTTTCCATGAATACTTGTATGTTTTTACTTATCTCGCTTTGTTTGCTATATTATGCGATATTTTCCCTTTGCTTGTGTACACACATGTATGTTGTATTTGGACATGATGAGCTTGCATGTCTTTTGACATCATGAGTGATGTACCATGTTTACAACCCACTTTGTACAATCTTATTGTTTCTTTTGTGTTTACACTACATGCTTGATAGTTTTTCTTACGGTTTACGTTTCTATACTTATTATATACATGTGCTTGTGTAACAAATTTTTTTGGCTAGCCATCCCCTTTTATACGTACCTTGGTATCTACCAAACACTTTTCCTTCCCCTCAACAGACTAATTTTGTTATAGGTTAGATTGTGTTTGGTCCTCTTTTCGGGGCCACATTCTCCTTTTCGATTCATCGTATGCACCCACAAAGAGGGGGAATCATTGAGGATTTTCTACTAACACATTGTATTTACACTAGTTCACACACAATGAGTGAGTTTAGGCCAGTCTATGAACTCCATACACAATGGCCTCAATAGGACATGGTGTCCTTATGCAATTCTCAGAGAGCAGTTACATGCTTGGGAGTTAAAGTGGATGTGCCTCTCTACATTTCTCCATCTAGTGGCATCGAGATCACCTAAAAACCAAAGTGCTACAAAGATATCTTAAACAAATTTCAGTAGAAGTGGTTAGAGTTGGAGGACACAAATCATTTCCTCTCTATAATTCTTCAACTAGCGTGGCATGAGATTTCTTGAAAAAATCACGACAGTACAGGATATCCTTCTACACGCCTTTTTCTTGACATGGATCAGGTACACACGTTCCATTTACATTTTTATTTTCCAGTTGTATTTTACATTTTCATACTTTACACATTTTTATATACATGTGTATTTTACACAGAGTTTTTACATACATACATATTTGACTACTTGATCATTTTATCCTTGTAGGTCTAACCATATAGAAATAAACAATTAAATTGGGGGCAACAACAATGATGATGATGATAAGTGCAACAACAACACACCACGACTATACTTACCATACTAAACATGTAGGTACACTACACACAATAATAACTACACACGCATTCCACCCTAGGTTCACTCTCATCACTTTTTATACACATTTTTCATCTTTAGAATCCATGCTCCTCCACCTTTTTCTTTTTGTCATTCCACGCTTGAGTCTAGTTGATGATGAGTCTTCTTATAAACTCTACATGGATATCAGTGTATGCATCTCTATCTAATTTATGTCACTAAGCTTTTGCTCACCAACCTAAAGTGGGGGAAAATGTAGACACAAAAATATGCACTTTAGACAATATTTAGCTTGGTCTTATACTACTATTTAGAAGGTTATTAAGTGGTTAAAGTATTAATTAATCCCACCTTTTGGCCATCTTTATTTTATATTTTATTTCACCATTCCCATGTATTTTCCAGCACATACCCACCCATTTCACAACTGACCTGTCATTTTAGCCTGAAATCAGGGCTCCCACCTATATTGGGGCACCTCGATGTGCACTGGCCTCACCTTGGGTGCCCCGATCTATGCACATCCTTTCCTACTCCTTTTTGGGTCATTTCTAGTTGTTGGTCACCTTTATCTTTTTCTTAGTCAGCCTTTTCAGGATTAATTACGAAATTAAGCTTGAAATCCCTATAAATATAAAGCTTATAAGACCATAATGAGGATCCTAACATCAATACTACTAGCACTTCATTAGAGTTACATCCATTGCATCACTTACATCCACATAATTTCATACATCAAGGCTAGAATATTTGCATCACACACACTTCATGGGGGATTCTATTCTATTCCATGCACACATTATACTTACATTTTATATAGTTATTATTGCTCACTACTTCACAAAGTGTGATTGGCACGAGAGCACACAACATGGACACACACACACACGAGAACTACATCTCGGGTCCAAAATGTAGTGCAACACTCGGTGATAAGTCCACTAGCTTTGCAGCTAAGGTCAGTTTGACCCAATCATTTACATATTTCATTTTTCTAGGGTTTGATACTTCTTCTTGTCTTGTAGGTCATTGTACATTCCTTTCGATGAATCCTTTGTGACAAATAAGAAGCATTGGAAGACAACTTGTGGCCATTCTAGAATCATCTTATGAGCATTTTCAGAATGAGGGTGCCCTTGGGTGTCCCAAGACACTCCTGTGTGCCCTACCATTTCCAATCTTCTAGATTTAATCTTCGCAGGATCCCCTGAGTGACTATCTACACTTCTATATTTTCTTTTTCGGACATGCAAAACCTAGAACAGTCTTTGCAAATAAGCTAAGAAACCCTTCTTCCTTCTTTCATATGTTTAGGGTTTCATTTCACTTAGAATAATCATTTATTGTATTTATTTCATCAAGTTTCTCTTTTCTATTTTAATTCGTTAATACAACATTTTATTCCTCCTAGTTAGATTAGCATTAATAACCCTAATACCCCCATCTAGGTTACTTAGGACTTCATTTTTGTTAATCAATAAGCATCATGTAAGGTTATATCTCTCATGGATTGAATTATGAATGAGATGTCACTATTCAAAGCCCTTAGATAGTATAAGAAATAATGTTGGGTTGTAGGCCTTACCACTTGAGGGATTTTGTCCCAAGTCTTCTAGAATCTGATATTGAAATCAATCATTTGTTCATTGGGTTCCCTCTTTGTCGTATTTAGTTGATCCACTAGTGATATTTGATATGACGTGTCTTCAAAATAGTTGCATAGAGTTATTCTAAGCTCATCCCAGGTAGCAATAGATGTAGGTCTCAAGCTTCAATACCACTAAAGCACTTTTCCTTTAAATGAGGTTGCAAGCAACTTGACTATCACATCATCATGCTTGATCAGATAAACAGAGAAAACATTTTATACATCATGGATGTTCTCAATAAGGGTCACTTTATTCTCACTAGTAAAGTATGGAATAATCTTTAGTTTGGTTATTGGCATATCATGTTGTGCATTGAGAACAAGAGGGTTGCTGCTAGTGAAATTGGAAAATTTCCTTGAAGGAGGAGGTGGTTGTATTGCCATAACAAGGCACGTAGGTATCCTATGAGGAGGAGTGGAATGTTCACGGTGTGTTGGAGATGGAGATGCGTGTGCAAGATTTCTACATACTGTTTCTTCTCGAGATAGTTGGAGGTACTCAAAAGTCACTTCAGCCACTGCACTTTGTCGTGTATATACTCTTCTCATGAAAGGCACTCAGGACTACTGAAAATAGTACATCCGGAAGTGTTGGGAGTCACTTTTTATGTTCAAACAAACCTCCAAAGGATGGAAATCACTAAGCCACAAACTAGAACTTAGAAATAATGAAATTTAATCTTTCAATACTCGTCCCATCGAGCATACTAGAAACGGTTAGAGCTCAAACTTGCACCCATCTCAGATCAGGTTGAACTAAATCATTGAGGCAACAATGGTATTGTCTTCAAGTTATCGGACCTTGTGTACTTGAGACAGGACCTCCAAAGAAAGTTGGTTCCTCTACCTACTTCTACTACTACCGTTAATCCTAAGGTTGAAATTAAAATGTAAGATAATAATTCCAATGGACCAGGGGGTAGAAGAAGAATATGAAAAATGGGAAAACTAATCTAAGGGAAGTGATAACACCAAAAATTGGGATGGACATAATATGTTTTGAGTAAAAATTAAGGAGAAGCTAAAAATGGAGGCTAGGCACGTGCAACATAGACCAGAGCACATTTATACAATTGATTCCACAAGACAATAAGAAAATGGAGCTACAAGGGAATTAAAAAGCACAAGCACACAATACAAGGGAGAGGTAAGAAAGAAGAAATACGAGACACATTAAGGCAGGAGATAGCCACAAAATAATGGTTCTATTACTTTTAGATATGCAAAATCTATTACAATGGTGTATGAGGCTGATATCAACATACAAAGACCAGATCTAAAGGTCTACAACTCAAAATGTAAAGAAACGGAATCCTTAGAAAACACTAGAGGATCCAAAATGCCCAACCCGTGAACATGTATTAATTACAAAATCTATAGAAATGAGGCTAGAACACTAAAGAAACCTCAAATATTTACCAACTCAACTATGAACCATCAAGATAAGAGATAAAAAAGAGCTACTCTTATGCATGCATTATAACTTTGAAATAACATCAAACTAACATTTATATACTACTCTCTACTCTTTGAATGCTACAAAACATGAACCTATGAATATCCTAGTAATCAAATTTGATTGTTTGATGTTCAAGGGTTTGAGAGTGAAGGCTCACCATTAATGGATACAAGACCATATGGTTCCCTTCATTTAGCCAAGCTTGAGTTTGGAATATGTAATGGAAGATAATAACTCAATAAAAATGGATGAATACTCTAAATCCTAGAATAATTATATTGAAGAAGGAGAAGTGTTCTTGGAAAAAGTGAGGGGGTAAGGGGTTTATTTATAGTTTTTATTTCAAGAAAGGGATGTTTTGGATGCATGTGGAAAAATGTAGGCCCAAAAGGTGAAATCTAAATGAAATGGACTTTGGAAAGTGAAATGCACTTTTAGAAAAGTAAGTGCCTTCTAGAAGGGAAAAAGGGATTAATTAACCTTGAGGGGCTTAATTAATGGGGATAGGCTTGTGGAAGCCATTTAGAGGGGTATTAATGTGATTTAGGGGTTTAGAGAGAGTTAGGTGGGTTATTTAACTAGCATAGTGTAGTTACTTAACAGGGATAAGCATAGTTAATGCAAGTTTAGTAATAAAGTTGCTTTGATCAAACTATAGTTGTCTAAATTTTCTCCTCTTTAGGGTGGTGTAAGCTACACCACTTCAAAGAAAGTAGACAAGCATAGACAACTATAATTTTTGAAGGAGTGAAAGAAAAATTAGTAGAGTAAAGGATGCCTCCTCGAGTGTCTATCATGAGGTCGATCGAAGATCAAAAAGAAGAAGGAATAATAAGCGGGAAAATATCCCTAAGTAAAGTAGTAGAATAGGGAAGAAAGGAAATATAGAAGAAAAATGACGAGGAAGGGATATTGAGCTATTAGTGATTCAAGACTACTTGTAAAACAACATTTATTTCATCACATTGCTAAGAATCTTCATCATCAGTCCTTATTAAAAATATAAGCATACAAAAAAGTGTAAAATGACATGAAAAATTATAATATGAGCAATTATCTATTACTAACATGCCAACTCCATGCAACATACAAAATGCAATGTAATGCGATAAGTAAACAAGCTGACTTAACAAGGAAACAAGTACAAATACACATACTTAAACCAACAACGGTCAAAATAGTTGCAAAAAAAGTTTTCTTATGGAGCTTCAGTCCCCAAATTTATCGTGATAAATGAAAAGGGTTAAAAATGATGCTCTAAGGAAGGATACATGTGACGGGAATTGATGAAGGATGTAGGGTCCAATGATAAAACATTGTGCTTATGAAACAATACTAGGTAACTCATTATGCCCAAGAGTACATATGAAGCATGCATCCTAGATTTGTTAATGGGGGTAGATCTAGATGATCCGTGAGTTATTGTTTAAAAAACATGTGAAAATGTAAGAAATATACAAGATGGATACCATGCGTTTGACACAAATTTCAGTTTGTGTGTTATCTTTTTACCAATTTGTGGAATTATTACAATTTTTTGAATTTTTGAGAACTTGTATAGTTTTTTTAAATTATGATTTTTGTACTTTCGTAGATTTTTTTATCACCAAAATAATTAATGTATTAGAAGATCATATAAAAGCACAAAAATTACCTAAGGAGAAGAAACAAGTGATGGGTAGCAAAAATATGCATGATGGGTTAAAAATGAGCGAAAAATGTTAATTTATTAAAAATAATTTACGCGAATGGTTATAGAAGAAAATAGAATGACCATGATGGGTAAAACATGCCCTTGTCCAGCATAATGGGTGAAAACATAGTGTGACGGGGTCAAAATTACCATATATACCCTCCACAGGGGGCTAAATCATCACGAATAGTTCATTTGTTACCAAAACCTTACTTGATTTTTTCCATTAGGTGCTCTGAGCTGCAAGAGAGATGGTGAGAGTTTAGAACCATAGGAGGTGCATAGAAATGATCTAGGAGTATACACGGGAGGAAAACGCCAGGACCCTTTGTGATTTCCTATCCTTCTCTATCAATTTCATCATTTAATAACATTTATTAGCCGTTTAGAGTCATGAAAACATGTGCGCACCTTAAGGGAACACGAGGCATCACTAGGCATGTGCATGCATTGAAAATGTATGTGCATGCATGCACATGCATTAAAAATGTGTGTGCATAGGTGCAGTGCTAAAAGAGATGCGGAAGCATCTGGAGAGGGGAAACATGTATGCATAGGTGCATGTGTCAAAACATATGTGCATGCATGCTTTGAAGGACATGCATGCACATGTAGGGAGGGGTGGAAATTTTTACATGCGCTAGGAAGAAGGTGTACACATACTAGGTGCATAGATTCCAAAAAGGTAGTGTAAGAATCCTTAGGGGTGTGCATGTGCTAAGAAACCATTCTAGCCAACACTTAGAAGAAAATATGAGTTAGTACTTAGAAGAATGTTAGGGATAAAATAGAAGAAGATACATAGAAGAAAAGAAATTCTTAACAAGTTTTATGTTATCTTACAGAGATGGTGACCATTTTTACAAATAAGAGAGTGACACGGCCATCTAGCCACCCTAGAGGCAGGCTTCTCTCGATGAGATAGGAAGATTTTGGATATCTTATTAGAGGTCACAGGACTAGCTTACGTGGCACGGATTCCACAGATCACTCTAGACCATGGCCTACTCACAGCCTTAGCTAAGAGATGGCACAACAAGAGCCAATGCTTTCATATCTCGATTGGGGAGATGACCATTACTTTGGAGGATGTCTGGCGCATACTTCATGTGCCTATCCAAGGGTAGTTAATAGAGTATATTAGTGACAAAGTTCATATTATTGATTGCCTAGTCGAGCTATTTGGTTATGATGAGATACCTCACCGAGGTATGACGGTGTGGATGCACAAGTGTATTGTAGATCTGGGACTATCCTGAGTGGTACTCTATCTTATGGAATTTGTTAGTGGCATCCTGCTCACTGACAAGAAAAGGACATATTTTCTACTTTACCTCATTAGCGTGATACGTGGATTAGTTCGAGGCAAGAGATATTTTTGGGGCCAATGTATGTTAGCACACTTGTACTAGGATTTACATTTGATAACATACCACAATCAGAAGACCATGGGTCAAGCTACCTTGTTACAGATATGGGCCTCGAACCATATAGTTGTTGGTCACCCTAAAGTCGCATCACGAGCTCGGGCTCCCGACGAGCCATTAATGATGGGATGGTCCCCAATGCTTGACAATATTCATGGACACATGGGGGACACATTACTTCACTAATGTTTTGATGAGATCTAGCAACACATGATTGTATGGAGGCTATATCGGTTATATAAGTGGGCGAGAGGATGAACATGAGCTTAGTATAGCTATAGTTGAGCACTTTTGATTGACATTCGTGGCTATATCACCGATTTATATAGAGTATACCAATGTCATAAGTAGTTTGGTGTAGTACAATATGTAGTAGAGCCTAAGATGTGGTATGCATGCTAATCCTGAGAGACATTCAATATGGGCCCATAGATCCAGTACATAGGTCCGAGCTAGTTTTGATCAAATTGTACCATAGATATGGGCTCCGTTGAGATAAATCAAGGATCCCGGAGTGACAGTGGTGTATGGACTATGGTATATTATAGTTTTACCTTGTCATCTCACTATTCTTCAAGCCATATGGGATGCAGGGTTAGGCCACTTACAAAGTAGTTAAGTGGCGGTGATGATGACAACTCGGATGATGATGGATTCGATGGACATGGTCATCCACATGTTCACCATAGAGATAGAGGTAGAGATAGATCCTCATAGTTCCATAGATACGGATGCCATGAGTGGGCATACCAAATTGGGATCCATGTACCATTACAACGGTTCCTCCTCGCAGAGGAGTGCCACAGGTCCTCTCAGTAACGAGGTGTACAACAGGGGCTGATTGTTAGCCCACCACATAGTCTAGGAGTTTTCATAAGAGATGATGTTGTATGGAAATAATAGATTCAGAGTAGATGGTATTATAGATGCTGCAAGTTATGACCCTAATTCATCAAGTGACTACAGAGAGAAATGAGGCTAGGGCATAGGTCTAAGTGATCACTACAAAGAGGGATTAGTTGATGTCCGAGAAGACAATGGGATAGGTAGAGATTTTCAAGATGTCAACAAAGGTGGCCTCATTCCTAAGTATCTTGATGGAATCACAATGACACCATGTATACATATGGAGTTGGTGATAGCCAATGAAAGGGATTCTTATTACTAATCTTTGCATCACAAGACTATCCCCAAGGGCTAGAGAGTACCTAATTTCAATCAACGATCGATGAGTAGGACTGCGAGATCACAGAGAGTAGTGGCATTTGGATCAATTAGATCGGTGGAGTAGCCAATAGGGACGTAAGTGGGGAAAAAGGGTACATAGGTGATGGGAACCCCACCACCTCGAAGACCATCTAATCCCCATGAGGGATTGAGTCAAACATGACTTGTTTTGATGTATACACATATGTATGTATTTATGGATAGATTCCTCAATGTGAAGGCTCATTTTTTATCGATGTATATGTATTATTTTTTGATATGCCTCACTTATGAAGGCACATTTTTTATTTATTCCCATGATGACATACCATGTATCCAAATGATTATTTACAGAGACACATTTCTTTATGGACATTGATATTTTGTGTACATTTATATATGATGGTGATTATGGACTTTATTGATGATGTATGATGAGTATATCACACGTTTTTAATTTATGAGATAGTATTAGATGTCATCACATTTTTATGATATATGTCGTATTTCTACTTATCACATGTTTTTATGAGATATCAATAGATGACATCATGTTTGTTTGGCATGTGATATTGATGATTTTTCCATGTTTTAATTTATGATATTGGGTTAAGGGGGTGTATTTTGATATTTGCAACCCCTCTTTCCCCATTGATGATATTATGTAATGGGAGATGTAACATACATGCATGATGTAGACTATAGCATTTATTAAGATATATATAATGTATGCAATTTTTAAATGGATGATATAGAGGATAGAGGATAGGGATAGAGGATAGATGATATGATGGAAACAACTCAGTACAAATAATTTACAAGCACAACTTAATCAAATATAACTAACACACCACAACTATTTAAAAACATGAAAGATAAAATGAACTCATTTGTAATGTACGACAGACTAAAGCATATATTAATCTAAGTAAACAATAATGAATTCAATTTAAAGAACATGATACAATGAAGAAGTAATGTAATAAAAATCTAATAACTAACAACTAAACGTAAGAAAACTATAGCTTTGTTTTTACGGGACAGTTTAGAAATCAATTATGAAAAAACAGAAAAAAACAACTAAGGAAGTAAACACTTGTTTTTGTAAGACAATCTCCAAGGATACTCTTCACATTATTTTTGGGTTTTCTGTAAGACAATGTTATATAATATTTTTGTATTTTCATCCCTAAAATGGATTTTTAGGATGTTTAGGTTTTTCTAACATATTTGAATTTTTTTGGGATTTTTTGAAAGAGGTTTCAAGCTATGTACAAAAAAAAGAAGTGTGAGATGGGAATATATAAAGGTAGAATTCCACGTGGGTATGTGCAAGAAGGTGCGGGTGTGTAGGTACCCCAATGTTAGAGGGGAATATAAAAAAGTGAATCCTTCATATATATAAAATAATGGATGATCCGGATAAAGGTCATGAAAGGATAGACTCAAAAGGACACTCAAACTTAGGAAACCTATCCCTAAATTGAAGTAATTGTACTCCTTTCAGGTATGAGACATGATTTTGAATAAATAATACTCTTAAGGAGCTGAAAACCATTTTTCACCAGGGACCTTTCCAAAGTGCCTCAACCGCATGGTTTTCACACTTGGATGACTGTTTTCTCTTTTTATTTTTCTGTTTTATAATTTTTTTGTTGATTTTTTGATATTTCAAGGAACTTCATACTAAATCATAGAACCGCTTGAGATACATTGCGTTCATGGGTTCCTTGAGTTCTTCACCATCCGAATGAGAAAGTTTTTATGCCCCTAATCCATACTTTATGACCACGACATATGGTCCTAACCAGTTGGGCTCAAACTTTCCTTTCTTTTATCGATCCTTAGTAGTGTTCAAATGATTCTCTTTTAGTACTAGATATCTTACCTCAAAATGACGAGGTAACATCCATTTGTTATATCCTCACGAAATTTTTTTCGATATATGTTGAGGTGATTTAGTGCTCACATACGTTTCTCATCCAGTAGCTCCAAATCTTCTAGTTGAGCTCCTTTCTAATCCTCATCCTTTTCTAGATAATCCTGTGGATATATTCTCGGGAAGGAAGCTCAATTTCCATCTCGTATAATCGCATCGAGTGCTAAAAAACTAGGGAGTAGGGAATAGCACCAGTAGGAGTGTGAATGGAGGTCCTATAGGCCTAGATGGCCGGATGGATTTGCAAGTGCCAATTACATATTATCTTACTAACCATATTTTCCATGATATGAACAAGTGTTTTATTAGTGGCCTCGTCTTGTCCATTACCTTGAGGGTAACAGGGGTGGACCAGTTTAAATGTATTTGGAAGAATTTACATAACTCTTTAACTGCCTTGTTCTTAAAAGACTTACCATTGTCATCGCTAATGATGAAGGGGATACCTTAATGGAAGATGAGATGGTTCATAATGAACTTGGATATTTGTGTGCTTTGATAACATATGTGAGAGGGAAATCCTCTACCCATTTTTACACATTACTCGGTGGTAGTTATGATATGCGTATGACCATATGAGGATGTTCTTTGGAATTATTCACAAAGGGAAAAGTCATCTTGTAGGTAATTATTATACTAGGGGGATAATTGTTTACTTTCAAACTTTGGATTATTCAAAATAACCAATTAATAGCTAGTGAATGAATTACTATTGTGCTTAGAATCAACAATTGTAGTAAAGGAAATAATATAAGCTCATAACACCAACAATTTTATCTGGAAAACCTCCAATGGAGGAAAAACCAGTCGGGAAGGGAAATTGCTCTTTCTTCCCACTTTTATTGGCCAATTCAAATCAACAGGTACAAAATTTACAATAAGTAAGAAAGAGAAGTAGATAATATCTCAACACTTCCTTTCAGTTACTTGCTTTGCTCTGTCTAACACTCCTTTCTTCTACAAAAATATAATTTCCAACACTAAGACTTCTTGCTCACTTGCTCCCATGCTTCGATGATCTTCTACACTTCTACAATCATGTATTTATAGCCTTTCTCATGTCCTCCCATGCACTGGAGAATGGGAAAGGTCATGAAGGAGAAGAGAAACAAACATCCTTTCAAATTCAAAGGTTTTTTTTGAATTTAGTTTTCTATCTCATAATGGCTGGGACCACCACCTGTGTAGATTGGTGGTCTTGGGACCGCTGCCCTAGCCCTGGGTGGGTGGTTTTTGTAACCACCAACCTCCCCTATGTGCAGGGGCGGTCCTATTACTTAAAAGACAGAACCTCTGTTTCATTGTTTTCCTTCTTTGTGCTGACTATTTCTGATGAAGTAGAGTTATTTTAGATCCCTATGGATCACACCTCCCCTTCTTAGGAGGATTTTGGTCCCAAAAAATATTAGTGGGGGAGTAGATGAGGGAACAATTCCCTCGCTTTGCTCCTTCGAGTACCACCGAGGCCTACCTTGGTGTCTTTCCTTTCAGTCCAATCTACCAAGACTCCTATGGACCTCTTCTAGTCTCTTTGACCTTCTCTTGTAGCACTACATCCTCCTCTAATTCACCTCGTGAGTCCAAGACGTAATCCTCAATGGAAGGTAGAAACTATAGTTCTTCATCTTCATCCAGCATGGATGGCTCATATAGGTGTAAGTTCTCACAATTTACTATAGATTACATCCTCATGAATGATGGTAAATCAAGTCGAAAATAATTTTCCCCAACCTGCTCCAATATGGTGAAGGGTCCATATCGTAGTGGCTTGAGCTTCCATGCTTGACCTTGTAGTCTCTCCTTGCTCAAGTAAAGCCAAACTTTGTCTCCAACATGAAGCTTGTGTTCCCTCCTATGCTTGATCGTGCCTAGCTTTGTACTTTGCTTGAGATTTTCTAGTTGTTCTTTGACCTTGAGATGGATTTTCGGATCCTCTCAATGAACTTGTTGGCTCTAGTCACCTCTATGTCTCATGTATCCTCCTCATCCTGCTTGTCCAACTACTATGTCCAACGGATTTGTAGGTAGATATCCCAAGCATGCTTCAAATGGTGACTTCATAGTGGATGTGTGTACTTGCCCGGTTATAGGAATGTTGAATGTAGGCTAAGGACTCATCCCAAGTCCTTGGGTACTTACTATTATACCCTCTGATCAACTATACCAAAGTCCTGTTTACCACCTCTATTTGTCCATTTGTCTGTGGATGGAAAGTTGTGCTCCTCTGTAACTTGGTATCCATCTTGTCCCACAAAGTAGTCCAAAACTTCCCCAAGAACCTGGAATCCTTGTCAGAGACAATAGACTTTGGCAAACCAAAATGCACCCATACATTAGCAAAGAAAAGATCTGTTGCCTCATGTGCTTTTACTTGTCTTTTTACATGCCATAAGAATACACATTTTACTGAATCTATCCACAACAACATAGAGATAGTCATGGCCATGTTTAGACATAGGTAATCCTCCTACAAAATCCATAGAAATGTCCTCCCATGGATGAGTAGGTATTGGTAAAGGCATATACAAACCTTCCTTCCTAGTTTTAGGCTTGCTAGTACAACAAAGTTTACATCCACGAATAAATTTTGATACTTCTTCTTGCATGTTGGGCCAATATACATACCTTTGCAAGTGGGCTAGGGTCTTACCAACACCGAAATGTCCCACTACTTTTGAGGTATGTGCTTCCCTCATCAATAGAAGTCTTTCTTCTTTAGGCACACAAAGTTTCCCCATCGATAGAGTAGCCCATCCTTGAGATAACAGTCTTCAATCCCCATCTTTTCAGCCCCTTGGGACTGCAACTTCTGAAATGTTACCCCAAAGTCTTTGTCTTGGGCATATGCTTCTCCGTAAGCTTCCTTCGTGAAGGGCTCGATCTGAGAGATAGTGGCCAAATAGGAGAAATTTTCCTGTGTGGGTGGCCTAGACAACATGTCTACCACCAAATTTGTACTACCTTTCTTGTATTTGATCACTAGATGGAACTGCTAAAGAAACCCCATCCATTTGTAGTGCCTTTCTGCTGTAATTTAGACTATGCTTGCAAATACTAGAGAGGTTTGTGGTCAGTGTGCACAATAGTTTCTTTACCCAACAAATAATGTTTCCATTTTTTAATTGCTTGAACTAGTGCATACATTTCTTTATCATATACTAAATATCCTTTAACTATGCTTTAAGTGAAGGTTTCAGAATGATAACATATGGGTTTACCTCCTTGAAGCAACATTGCCCATAGCATAATCACTAGCATCTGTCTCTACTTCAAAAGGCTGCTTTGCAAACTAGGAAGAGAAAGTACTGGAGCATGACTAATCTTGTATTTCAATAACTCAAAGGATTTTTCTTGTTCCTTACCCCAATCAAAACCCTTACTCTTTGTGACCATTGTGTGTAGAGGTGCTGCAATTACCAAGAAACCCGAAATGAACTTCCACATGTATTGTACTACTCCCACAAAACTTCTAGTCTTTGTGGCTCCTATTGGTGTTGGCAATTTTGATGGCTTCCACCTTCTTTGGATCCACTCGTAGCTCTCCTCCTCCAACCACGTGCCCAAGATAGACAAGTGACTGTTTGGAAAATTCACATTTCTTCATATTACAAAGTAGTTGTTTCTCCCTGAGAACTTACAAGACTTGCTTTGCAAATGTGTTAGATGTTCTTCCCATGTGGCACTAAAAATCAAGATATCATCTAGGTATACAATGACACATGAATCTATGAAATCCCACAATACATCATTCATCAATCTCATAAATGTAGCGGGTGCATTGCATAATCCAAAAGGAAGTACTAACCATTCATACAAACCCTATTTTGTTTTGAAGGTAGTCTTCCATATATCCTCCTCCTTCATCTTGACTTGGTGATAACCTAACTTGAGATCCAACTTCATGAAAAATTTGGCATGTTGAAGCTGGTCCAAGAGATCATCTATATGGGGAAGTGGATATCGGTTCTTTATGGTGATCTTGTTCAAAGCATGGTAGTCGATGCACATTCTCCAAGAACCATCCTTCTTTGGCACCATCACAATAGGTGAACCACATGGTGAGGTGCTCGGATGTATCACCCCTTGGTCTATTAGTTCTTGGAGTTGTTTCTTTACCTTAGTACTCTCCAAAGCAAGGATTGCCTATACAACCCGATGTTCGGTAGAGGTGACTCTGGCAATAGTTGAATCTCATGCTCTACTTCCCATTTTGGTGGTAATCCACTAGGAGCCTGAAATACTTCCTGAAAAGACTAAATAATACTATCCAAATCTTGTTTTCCTTGGTTAGAAATCTCTAAAACTTCTACCCCATCTTGTTTATCCTTTAACAAAAGTAAACAAAACTGATTATGATTTGATTGAATAAGTCATTTTGCTTGGTTAGCACTTACCATAGTAACCCATGTCTTACGTTGGTGTGCCCAAATGTTGTAGCTGATCCCATCCTTGACCCATCTGTACGGTTTTCCCTTCTCATAAAGATAGCATCCCTAACATACAAGTAAGGACTCCTAAATACAACATCAAAAGCATCAAGTGGAATAACGTCAGCTTTAAAAACATCTATATATTGGGAATTTATCCCAAACTTGACCTTACATCTTCTTGTTACCTAATTTCAACACCCTTCTTCACCCAACCCAAAGGATATGGGTGCGGATGCTCATAAGTCTCAAGACCAAGCTTCTTTACAACTACCTTAGAAATCAAGTTAGATTGAGAACCGGTATCAACCAAAGCATTTACCTTAGTCCTCTTGATCTAGATTTTGATCTGGAATAGTCTACTCATCTCCTCTTCATTGTCCATGTTGGTGGCCATGCATCCAAGCCTTTCATCTACATCAGAGTCATCTTCATTTCTACCTCCCCTTCTGTCTTTACAAGCTGTCATGGACTTCTTGGAGTCCTTGGTTTGGTTCTTTGGATGTAACTCCAGATGTAACTTCCAACATGTAGCGTCAGTATGACCATTGATATCACAATTCTTGCAAAAATTCTTGGGATCTTTACAAGTATTTAAAGTAGTGGCAAGCTTGTTTACCTTTCCCTTTCCACTTACTCTTGTTACTTGTTTTCCCATAATCCTTTTCTATTGATTTGTTGACTTGCTTTACCCTTGGCTCTACTTCTCCTTGCTTTTTCTCATCATCTATGTAGTATGCCTATACACATGCTTCATTGAGATCCTTGGGCTTTGTGGAGATGACTTTTCTTTGAAGGTGAGTGTGAAGTCCTCCCAAGTATTTGGTCAGAATATCCTCATCCTCCAAATCCATGTTTAGCAACATGGCTTGCCTCTGAAACTCCGTAGTATAGTCCTGCACACTTTGACCACTTGCCTTGTCTAAAATACTACCATTTAATCATTTGGTCAATTTTATGGCCAATAGGATAGAAGTTAGCTCTAAGTAATTCCTTAAATTCTTGCCAAGATTTCACAATAGGACGTTTCTTCTTTTCACAAGTAGTTAGATGAGTTTCCCACCAAACTAGAGCATGTCCCTCCATTTTGAGATGTGCAAAGGTGATCCTTTGTGCCTCAGTGACATTATGGATGCTAAAATAGACTTCTAATTGTTTCAACCATTTATCCAGTAATTTTGCATCTACTTGTCCTTCAAAGCTTTTGATTTCAACTTTAGTCTCAACTTTAAAAGGAGTATGTTCAGATTTTACCTTTTCTCTTGTGTTAGAAGTCTCTTCTTCATGCTCTTCCCCATAATCTTCCTCATGGTGACTCTTTCCTATACCAAACTTTTCGCTAAGCCTCGAACCACCAAGTCCATGGAGTCTTTGCTTGACAAAAGCTATCTTCTACAAATCTGCAAGTTCCTCTTGCCTTCTAAACATCCTATCCATCATGGTCTCTAGCATCTCAATTCTACTGAACCAAGTTCTCTTCCTCCATTTCTCCCTAAATTCTCTATTTCCACTTCTTTGTAGAAATCTCTGGATCGCAAGGTAAATTCTTCACCTTTAGATCTTGTCATTGTCATACAAATTCAAGAATGAAATACCACAGTCCTGGATACTTGTTAGCTCTGATACCAAAATGATCTGTAAACTCTTCAACTTTGGAATTATTCACAAAATCACAATTAATCACTAATTGTTGTTTACTTTCTATTAGAAAATAACAGAGATATCTAGTGAATGAATTACTATTGTTCTTAGAATCAACAATTGTAGTAAAGGAAAGAATATAAGCTCATAACACCAACAATTTTATCCTGGAAAACCTCCAATGGAGGAAAAACCAGTCGGGAAGGGAAATTTCTCTTTCTTCCCACTTCTATTGGCCAATTCAAATCAACAGGTACAAAATTTACAATAAGTAAGAAAGAGAAGTAGATAATATCTCAACACTTCCTTTCAGTTACTTGCTTGCTCTATCCAACACTCCTTTCTTCTACAAAAATACAATTTCCAGCACTAAGACTTCTTGCTCACTTGCTCCCATGCTTTGATGATCTTCTACACTTCTACAATCATGTATTTATAGCCTTTCTCATGTCCTCCCATGCACTGGAGAATGGGAAAGGTCATGAAGGAGAAGAGAAATGAACATCCTTTCAAATTCAAAGGCTATTCATTTCAATTTTAGTTTTCTATCCATAATGGCCAAGACCACCACCTGTGTGCGAGACGGCGGTCCTGGGACCGCCACCTCACTTAGCTGGTGTTAGTTCTAGTGGCGATTCATGAATCGCCACCTGCATGCAGGGTGGCAGTCCTGTTACTTAAAATACATAACCTCTGTTTCATTGTTTTCCTTCTTTGTGTTGACTTTTTCTGATGAAGTAGAGTTATTTTGGATCCCTATGGATCAATAATGGGCCAACAACTTCACATACCGGGCATGATTAAGCGTGTCATTTACGGGCTCTCAAAAGTGTTCCACAAAGAAAGGTGCTTTCTTTTTGCTAGTTGGAATGCGAATAGATCTCTCGATTATAGTCATGCTATCTGTTAATCAATTCTATGCCCTTGGCATCTATTCAAATATAATCCTTACAAAATACTCTTTCATAGTTTCTACCATCTATTTATATGGAATAATTTTTTCATCTTTTACCTTATACTCATCATTAACCTACTTGATGATCAATTGTGAATCACCCATGACTTTTAATTTTGTTATATTACATTTGATGGAAATATTGATCCCAAGAATGAGTGCTTCATACTCAACTATATTTTTTGTACATGGGAATCTTATCTAAAAGGCATGTGGGATGAAATGTCTTGATGGGGTTACGAGTACCACATGAGCTCCTAAATCATCATAGTTGAAGGACCCATCAAACTACATCTACCATCTAACCGATTCTTCAATATACATCATGGAGGCATCTAGTATATCTAGGCATAATGGTTATATTCTTAGTAGGGGAGCTTCAACTAACTAATCTGTAAGTACTTGTTCTTTGAGGGACTTCTAATTTACAAAATCAATAACAAAATCACTTAGGAGGATGATCTAATTAGCCATTCATCCAATAAGTGTTGGTTTAGATATTAGGAACTTGAGAGGGTCAAATTTGGATATGAGTTTGGTTATATTGTTAAGGAGATAGTGACGAAGCTTCAAAAACAAACACCATAGCTAAGAATGCCTTTTTAATCTGTGGGTAATTGGTATCATATGCGATCAAAGTATGGCTTAGGTAGTAAAGCACTCTTTCTTTTAGTTTATATCGTATTGGGAAATTAGTGAACCAATAGCGCATAGGGTAGTTGATATATACAATATTAGGGGTTCGGGTAGGCGGAATAAGAGCAAGCGGTCTAGCTAGATATTTATTTAGTAGCTCAAAGGCATGTTGACATTCTAGACCCCATTTGAAATCCACATCTTTCTTAATTAGATGCATGAATGGATGAAACTTATCCACAAGTTGTGATATGAATCAGCGTATTGCTTGAATATTACCTTGTAAGCTATGTGACTACTTAAGGTTTGTCAATGGAGGCATCTTAGTAATATTGGCCACTTTAGCAAGATCTACCTCAATCCCTCTTCTTGAGACAATGAAACCTAATAGCTTTCCTGATTGTACACCGAAGATGCACTTTTAGGATTCAATTTTACTTTGTAGTCTTTGAGGCATTAAAAGATATGCCTTAGCATTATTGGGTGCTCTTCTCTAGTCCTGGATTTCCCTAAGACATCATCTACATAATCCTCCATGATGTCATTCATCATATCATGGAATATGATTGTCATGGCTCTTTGACAAGTGGCTCCAACATTCTCGAGTCTCAAGGGCATCATTTAATAGAAAAATTCCCCTAAGGAGTAGTGAAGTAATTTTCATGTTGATCTTCCTCTGATATCTTTATCTAATTATAGCACGAAAATTTGTCCATGATGGATAGCATTTCATAGCCTACAAATAAAATCCACAATCATGTCAATGTTAGGGAGAGGAAAATCATCCTTAGGAAATACCTTATTAATGTCTCTAAAATCCATGTAGATTCTGATACCCACTAGTTTCTTTTGGATTGGCACTATGTTTTCTATCCACTCTAAGTAGTTGATAGGTTTGATAAAACCTAACGCCAAAGAACTTTTCTACTTCTTCCTTGACCGAAGTGTGACATAAGGGTGCATCTTCCTTAGATTTTACTTGATATGTTTGGTGTCGGGGTGCACAACAAGGTTATGCACAACTAGAGATGGATCCAAACCTATCACATCCACATAATACCATGCAAATATGTCCACAAAATATCTTAGTAAGCTTACAAATGCTTTTTGCTCATGTGTTGAGAGTGAAGCTCCCATTTTTACTATCTTTGGATCCTCTTCTGATTCGATGTTAATGTTGATTGTCTCCTCGATTAAAATTTATGGTGTATCTTCCATCCATGTAGGATCAAAGGGGAGAGTAAGATTCACTTCTATATGTGGCTCAAAGAGAGTTTTATCTTCATGTGAGTCAACTATTTTTTCCATTGATTTTTCTGTTTGTTCATCCACAAGCACCTCAAAGAGGTTTTCACTATGGGACTTGAACTTATTTTTATACAAAGATTTTTCTCAGTAGTACTTTTCCCCTTTCTTATTATTTTTTTCTCAAACGACCACACAATTCTTCCTCTTCCCTAAAGTACATGCATGCATCCAATTTGATGAAGAAACCTTTCTTATAGTGACTACTTGAAATGGCATCCCAAATACCCATGAGCGTTACAATGGCCTCATCATTTTCAAAGAAAGTGAATGACACGTGAAGTTTTTATCCCAATCAACAAGGTTGGGATATACAAGGGTGATTTGGGAATCAATATGGGGATTGGACCGAACAAGCTAAAAATGGCGAGAATCTAGGAACATGTTGGTAGAGGAAAGGTCCTTGTGCATGTTATAATTGGAATCGTGTCATTATCTCCAATGAGGTAAATTTTCCTCATGTTCGGAAGTTTCATCTATTTTCGAGGGTGGAGCCCTATGTGATTTGATGCCGAGGCCATGCTTATTTATTTCCCGAGGGGAATAGAGAGGCTCTAATCTACCTTGTGCATCTGGACCACGTCAAAATCCCTAATACCCCATGACACACATCATTTTGTGTGCCTTGGCATATAAAAGTGCCTAGTTAAATGAATCTTTTTTACTCTAGGTATCCAATTTATAGGTGTATATATCATTTTTTCATCTGATAATAGATCGTAAGGGACAAATTTCTCAAATGGACCAAAAACACTAGCTTGGGAACTTATGAAATGAAAATCAGGCCTTTCACGTGTCTTAGGTGACAACAAGAGATCAGAGACCAAAAGGGATTGTTGAAGATTGAAATATTCTATTGGGACATGTGATCCTAATTTCATCTCCCATGAGGCAAAGGGATTCATTGATGAAGAAGGTTCTTTATTACTATCCTACAGCATATCAGGGTCAACTTGAGCTTTTAGAGATTTTGTTTATAATGTTATAGAAATTTCTACAAAAGGACATTCATATGTCATTTGAGAGAAACTATGTAGCGTTCTACAATGCACAAATGGTTCAAGATCTCCATAGATGGTGATCACCTGTTCTTTGTGCCATAATTTGATGCCCTAATGGAAAGTGGATGGTATAGCCTATATGACATGGATCCATGGGCAGCCTAAGAGTATGTTATATGAAATATCTAGATCAAGGACATGGAACTTCATGTCATGATTGGTTGGCCCCACCTCCATAGGAAACAAAATGGTACCCACCGATTCCCGCTCTACATTATCATAAGTTGCTATGGTGATTACATTGGAATCTAAATATGCTTTTGTATGCCCTAGCTATCTAACTGGCTTTAAGGTACAAATATTTAGTCTTGACCCATTATCCACAAACACTCTCTTATTATTTTGGCAAGTGAAAATTACCTCTATGTACCAGGGTAAGTTGTGAGTGTGGTTATTGAGTGGGATTTGTCTTTGGTCAAAGGAAATATAGTTATCTTGGACAAGGTTTGTGACCATAACTTGGAGGCATGTAGGGTCAATATCACTTGACACTCCTGACCCATAGAGATTTTTGTATAGAATATCCTTGTGAGTGTTCAATATTTTGAGAAGGTCTAAGATAGAAATATTAGTTGTGGTATTCTCTAGTTGATCTAGCAAATTATATTGGATTTCCTGAGGGGTAGGTAAAGGAGGTTGTGGGATCATTAGACATGTGCATCACATTGCCATAATGTAATATTTGCTAATGATCCTAATGGTGTTTACCTTCTCATCCGAGGAATCAACCTAACCTATTAGTGAGTCAAAGGGATTATCAGGCTAGAGTTTATACATAATTGGTAGCTCTATAATCGTCAAATGATTGGCCTAGATCGGGATTCTTTGTGTCTTGTTTATTATGCTTAGGAAAGGGCTATTTGAAGATTCCCATGTTGTTATTAGGGCCTTGGCATGCTTTGGGGGAGTCCACTTCAATATTTCCATATTTAATGAGATCTTGGATAAAGTGTCACAATTTTAAACATTTATCCATTTTGTGTCCTTCGATACGGTGAAAATCAAAATAGTTGTTCTTGTTATACCACCTTGGTTTAGGCGAATCATCGTTGGATATTGAACCATGTTTACTTCCTCTAGTTGTCTCAAAATCATGTTTACCCCCCTCACAAACTCACTATCCACTTTGAATGGTTTGGACTCATTTAGAGTTGGTGATGTCATCCCCTACAATGTTCTTCTTTATGTTAAAGAACTTAGGTTTCTTCATGGGTTTGGACTCTTTTCTATCCTTGGAAAAAGGCTTTATTTTTCCCTTTGTGATTAGATCTTTCTCAATTTGACTTCATTTCTCTATAACTTCTTTGAAGTTAGTGACATAGTACATTTATAAGTGAAATGAAATGTTTGCATTCAAATTGGGTACGAATATGCTTGACTAATTATTTTTCACGAAGTATACAAGGGAAATGGATAGCTAGACCTCTCCATCATTGCAATAAGCCGGAATGTTTTTTTGTCCTTGTTTAGCTTTACAAAGAGCTATCATGGTTACGTCATTCTCCATCTTCAATGAGAAACGATGCATAAATTTTTCTTATAATGCGGGCCATGTAACTAGTATCAATTTTTGTAAGGGGAGGAACCATTCTAACACTTGTCATCCAAATTGTGAGGGAAAAACCATGTTAGATAATTTTCGTTGTAGGCTACTTCCCCGACAAGCCATGTAGAAGTCCTTAATGTGATCGTGAGGATCACCTTTACCTTTGTATTTATCAAACTTAGGAAAATAGAAGTTTTTAGGGAATGGTATTTGCAACATCCCTTTCGAACAGATATAAAGACATAGCTCTCCGTATTGCTACTTTTTTTGGTGCCCTGTGTTACTATCCCGAAGGGTTGTGAGCATTTTTTCATTGATTATAACTCTTGCATAAAGATTTTCTCTTTCATAGGAGAAGGTGGTCTAAGTGTTTTTCTTTTATTTAAGAATTTTTTTCTCGAGGTTTTTGTAAAGTTCATTAGCCTTAACCCTATATCTCCCTCGATCTGTACCTTTTCTTGGGTCTTTTCTTACCGAAGAAGATGAATTTGCTAATTTTTGGCTAAGGTTATGTATCGACTCGTATAGTAACTTCCTTATTTTTAGGGTCTTCTTCTTTGTCATCTTGAGGAGGGGATACCTCCTTCCATTCTTTTTATATCTTAGTTTTGTGACATATTTTAAGGGGTGGTGGTTGAGAGCCACTTTTTGTCTTGATGTTTCACCTTCGACATTGGTGTTAGAGGTGAAAACGTGTCTTCCTTGATGTTTTCATCCATGTTAAGGGGAGGTCTTTGTGTCTCTTCTTCTTTATTATTAACACTTTTACTAGGGGCTTCTATTTCTAGTGGCACCGTGGCACCTAGCTCTAAGACTTGTGCAAGTATGCAATCTTTTTTTGGAATAAGAGGAAGTCAAATTGAGTGATATTGAAGTTTTCTATGTCTTAAAATGTATCAATATCATCTCCACTATGATTAATCAATCCGTATATGTCCTTTACCTTGGAAATTTGAGGTCCTAAATTATGACCTGGAAAGGGATTGAGTTCCCTTTTCTTTGATTCCATTATTTTGATAATTAGCATTATGAGTTTTGTTCCACTAGGTTTCATTTAATACAATCAAGGGTATAACTTAAGTGAAATGTGTAACAATTTGTTTAAAGGTCTCAAAATTCCATCCCTAATGACTCAAAGAAATAATTAATCAATCTATGAATTTGTAACACACAAAGGACAATTATGCAAGTTTTTGGTAAAATGATCAACCAAACAATTGACAAGACACTACACCCTAAGCTAATGTGTTTCAAGGTAGTCTTGATGCTAAATGATCAACTCAATGTTAATGTTGATGTCAATTCCAAAAGGAACAAGGCGTAAGTATTAACAATGGGTTAATGTGATCTCTAAGTAAAGGATACTATTGATGAGTTTAGAAACAAGCAATACCCACACCCTACAAAGAATAAAGGTTACACATGCGAACTACAAAAACACTACTACGATACGTTATCCAATATTTGTGAGAAAGCAAGGTATTAGTATCAAAAATAGTATCAATGTGACACAAACAAAGTAATCTAAACTCTTTTGATTTTGACATAATGTTTGAAAGAAAACAACGTCTAAGTATGCTAAGGATGTGCTAAGATGTGGGCAGTGTAACGTTACAATATGGACACTTAGATTATGTTTGCTAGAAATGAGATATAAGTTTCGTAATTGTGATAATACGATGTGAAAAATGTAACAACGCTAAGGAGGATCAATGGTGAAAAAAACCTAGCTACAAATGATAATGTGTCTCAATATGGGTTTGAGACAAAGGGCCTACTAGAACGTGATGATGTACTATTCACACTTTAAACACTTGCATTACAGAATTGCAAATTGGTCATGCAAGTAGAGTACAAAAGTGGTGGACACGATTATTTCTCGTGATACCCACATGTGTTTTTCTCTTTTGTCCCAATAATGGACAACAGGATAACAAAGGTGTAGATCAAATGGGGTTGAAATAAACTTTGCATCACTTGGGAAGAGTTTCACCTCGTCTTAGGATGAGAGAAAACTAAGGTAAAGTAAGGCTTCGTAAATCTAGTGATGAATGTCACTTAGTGCAAACTTGAATAGAATATTGCCTTATTTTTATAACAAGGTTTCAACTCTAGGAAAGTCTTTACCTTGTGAGAGCTCTATAGAATATGTTTGGCTTGATATGAAAATTGGGATCCATGACAAAATAGCTTCCTATTAGTTCTCTCAACTAGGTGTCACAAAATACCTCTGTGAGTTTGATTTTCCAAGGAATTTGCACTAACTAAACCTTGAATTATCTTGGATTTACTTTAACCCCTTCGATACAATGAGCACCAAAATGCATTTAGTTTTATTTTCATTGGGGTCATAATGGAGATAATTTTGACTCTAGCTTACAATGGAAAAACTATCCAAGTGGGTAAGTGGAACACTTTCCATTTCTTCCACAAGATTCCCTCTTGTGTGGACTACTTTGGGGTTCCTAGGAGCATCTCTTTTATTGTAGCTTAAGGCTTATGCCAAAGAGAGTTTCTCCTAGTTTAAAGTGGATAGGTTTACCCTTATCCGAACCTGCAAATCAAGTGTTTTGAATATGGTGTGTTTTCTTATCTTATAGCTTAGTGAGATTTTTGTCACACACTCGTTTGACAACCTACAACAAATATATTAGTCTTTGTCTATACTCCCATTCTTTAGTAAGTGATAAGGTCCTTTACACAAATATTAGTCATTTTCCAAATTATCATACATCATAGAAACATGATAACACATTACTTTTGATTTTCAATATCATCCTAAGGCATAAGGAAATAGCATACAAAATGTGAAACCCTACTAGATTTTTTGAAAATGGGAAATTTCTAACTTGAATGCACAAGTAAAGTTCTTTTTAGTCCAAATTTGAAGTTAATTATTTTTTAGAAATATTTAGTGAAGTGTTTTGAAATCATAGAAAAGGTATTTGAACCATTTTTATTCCCAAGATCACCTAGAAGGTGCGAGGGAAGAGAATACATGTTTCAAAACCTTTACAAATAATAATTCAACATTCATCAACTTAACTAAACAAAGTTAGCAAAAAAATATAATACAATCAAAGTAACCTGCAAAACCACTTATTAGTATCAACAAAAACATGTAAAGTGTTAGAAACTCCAAAGAATTAACCCAAAAATGTTAGAACAAACTTTGATTTTAAACAAGAACGCCTATTGTTGGACCCTAAATTGAATAATTCTTAAGGTAGAAGGTCAACACACGTGGAAGGTAATACAAGAGGAACGCACGTAGGGAACAACACGCAACAAAAGGGTTTGAGTTGGAATGAGGACGCACATGAAAGCAAAGCAAGGGTTTAAGGACTTAGCCATATTTTGTGTTATGGCGTCACATGGAAAACATGTGAAGTTATGGTTTCGAATAATGATGAAATGGATAAGGTTGTTACATGTAGACTTGGGAATCAAGAAAATAATATTCCAAGAGAGGAATATTTCAGGATAAGAATCATTGTAGTTAGAGGAAGCTTCTTAGGGTTTGGTGAGCTGCCATATGCACTTAATGGAGAAATGGTATGATTGCATTTGGCATGCAACTTGATATAATGGCTTTTATGTGATTATCAATATGATCCGGATTCTATTTAAGAAGGGTTTTGGATCCGGAACAAGGGGAGATATTGTGTATGATGTGTTTGTAGAGAGAAAAATTAGAAGGAATTTATGGAAATGATTAGGATCTAGGAAAATAGTGAAGAACTCTCTGCACGCAGAGTATCTTGTAGGGTTTTGAGATGGTATTTCTTGATATATTCGGTTTATATGACCCTTGTGATGTAATGAGGCTACTGTAAATGTTTATAAATCAATATATGATGTGTTATTATGGATATCTTTGTTTATGGGTATAAACCCTTGTGTTATTCATGTTGTTATGGATCAGATCTAGTTTCTTTATGCTTATACAATTCCTATTTCCATTTATGGTGCATCTATGCATGAATATGGTATCTATGATCTATGCTTCGATTAAATACATATATTTATGTCTCTGCAACCCCATGCTCCATTAATGGCAGAAAATTCTTGCAAATATCACATAAAGAAGGGGCTCGGCACCTTGCGTGCCTCGGTGAGCATAGAATGCCTAGTGGGTGATAGGCCAATGCGCTTGGGATAGAAATAAGGTATATGAAAAGTGACTACACATGTGCATCCTTTATGACATGTGCACACTCCTAGCAACATGTGTGCGCCTTAAATGACAATAGCATGAATATGTGGAAAATATTGACAATAATAACATGTGTGTGGGTAGAATGGCACTGCATGTCCTTTTGAGTGTGTGCACGCACCTATAAATGTATTCAATCGAAGGAAAAATTAAGATGAAATAGATTTTGATTAAACACACCCGTGTCTAGAGATATGTATACGTGTGCATGTAAGCATATGTGTGTTGTTCATGACATATGCGCAACTCGATTTAAATTATTAATAGGGGTCAAAAATATAATGTAATAGGTAGGTGGCCAGGAGACGTGTGTGCATCATTCCAAAACACTTACGCATGGTCCTAAAAACCACAAAAATGATAAGAAACAGAAATCTAAAACTACAAATAGGTTAGATTCTTTCCTTTTAATTCAATTTCTAACATAAACCCAATAAATCTACATGTAAAAGGAGGATTTACTACCTTTAAGATTATAAAAAGCTTGAAACTACACTAGTTAACCTCCAAAATGCATGAAAATGGTTAGAAATTGAAGTAAAAGCTTGAAAAACAACTTCTAGAGACCATGGAGTAAGGTCCCATCTAGTGTGCTAAATGTGAACATGTATAAATTAGAAAAGCTATATAAGTTAGGCTAGAACACTAAAGAAACCTCAAAGCTTTAACAACTCAACTATGAACTATCTTATCCAAATATAGGAAGAAAGTTAGAGGCCCATGCTAGAGGTGCATAGACATTTGGCAAGGAGGTGAGTGCGTAAAGAGTGCACACAAGAAATAATGGAATAGAGGAAAGGAATAGAAAGGTAGAAGGTAAAAAATAAAGGGAGAGCACTTATGCGTGTGAAGAAATCCCACTAATAAATTGTGCCAAGGGAATAGCTTAAAGTGCGTGTAACATGCAATATTGAACTCGAGCAGAATTGGGATGCAAGTTGTTAAAATAACTAGGGGAGTTATTTTTGACAACACACACACAATGGTCAACACTATGAGAATTTGTCTTTGGTTGAAAATATGGATTCTATATGCCTTGTTCTCTCCTCGCTACATCACGTCAATGGAAAATATATCATATAGATGTGAAGAGTGTCTTCCTTCATGGTGATATCCAAGAGGATATCTAAATTTATCATCCTTAATGATTTTTGTAAGAGTCTTGCATGATATGCATATTTTATCATTCTCTTTATGGGCTCAAACAAGATCCTTAAGCTTTTTATGTGAAGATGGAAAAATATTTGTTGATTTCTAGATTCTATTTATGTGAGTCTGATCATAATATTTACATCTCTGAAGCAAGTGTTATCCAAAATAATCCCCATGCTTATTTTTGGCTAACTCCTTCTTCTCCTTTGCTGGCACTTAAATGAATTTTTGGCATGCTTCAAGGACTCAAAATATTTTGGAAATGATCCCATCAGGTAGGATTTTTCCTCACCTTTCCAAAAAGGTAAAATTTTCCTCCTAACTCCAAATATTTTGAAAGTTATGGCCCAACAGAGTTTTCTAGGGAAAACTTCCCTTGACAGGCTTATGGCCAATGAGGAGGTGCCACGTGAAAGGTAGAGGTCAGAGGTGTGGAAGGATTTGGAGAAATTTTCCAAAGTGGTCAAAAGGGTGCAAAGGAAGAAATTGGCCCATAGGCCCACCAAGGAGGAAATGGAAATTTTGGTTAAATCCCCACGGACCAATGGGAGGATGACACGTGTCCTATTTTTGGCGAGGTTGAGGGTGCGGGGAGAATTTGGAAATTTTGCCAAAGTGGTCAGCGGTGTCAAAGGAAAAATTTAGAGTGTGTGCTCGTAGTGAATAGGGTGGTGACAAGTGTCTTGGAGCGGCGGGGGCGCAAAGGAATTTTAGAAATGTTTCCAAAATTCAAAAAAGGGCAGAAGGACCATTTGAACCCACAGACCAATGGGAAATTGACACATGGTAGTGGGGCGGAGGGGTGTGGGGATCTTTGGAAAACATTTCCCAAATTCAATAAAGGGAAAATTTTAAAGTTTCGGCTTGCCAATCCATTTTTTCCCTAATTTTGCCCTAAATCTTCAGAGGGCCATAACTTTTGATCAAGATCTTAGATTTTTGCATTCTTGGTGTAATTGGAAAGATGGTGAAATTCTCTACATGATGGGGTGCTCAATTTTTAATTTTGATGGAGTTTTGTGGGTGAAAATCGAGAAAATGTCTTTGGCATGGGAAAACGTAGAAATGACATCCAACCACCAAAAATTAATGCAGTATGGCACCCATCTTTCTCCAGCATGGCTCGAATGCATTGGGAAGTGGATTTTTAGAGGTTCCCTTGCATTTTTAATGAATCTTGTTGGTGGTTGAAGTCAAAAATCAGATTTTCCCACATTTTTTCCTTTCTTCATTTGGCTCGATGGTTAAAAGCCAATTTTAGCTCATTTGTAACAGGTGGTTGTTCATCATTCTTCTCTGCCCTCCCTTCTTTTCTTCTCCAGGGTTGAAAATGGAGTTAGAACCTCCTCCCATGCTCTGTAATGGCATTTTTTACCTCTTACCAGCTAAATGATGTTCTGTGCAAACTTCTGGAGTAATAAAAACGTGTTTTGTGATGCATTTGTCCATCCTTGCTCATTTTTACTTGTTTTCATCTTGCCTCTCTTCATTGTAGGTATTTACGCATGTTTGGATGTTCATTACAGATTTTAGAGCTATGTTCATGGAGTTTTGGGACATTTTTTGTGTGAAATTTATCCTTGGTTTTGTGATGCACTTGTCCATCCTTTCCATTGCTCACCTCTTCTTGTTCCATGGTAGTTTTGATAGATGTTTAGCATTTTCCTTCTCTGGTGTATCATTGTTTTAGTGTAGGATCTGTTTTTCCCTCTTTTATCTCTCTCTGTCTCCTTGGAATAGTTAGATTAGGATTAGATTAGCTTTCTTGCACTGAAATAGCTTGTGGTAGGTAGTTTAGGAAGAGGAACCAACCTTCTCTAGGAGAGCTTTCCCCATTTTCAAAGGTCCCACACTTTGGGAAGGATCAATCTTGTGCATTCACACCAAATGACATTGCCTTAGAAAAGTAGATTCATAAGTAATTTTGGGGGTGCTGTGAATTTGCACTAACAATTTTGGCATGCCCGGTGGGACCTTAGAGGTCTTCCACTTCATTTTTTTGACAGGTTGGTGTGTTCCTGTTAAAGATTCAGCCTTTTGGAGGCACATTCAAAAGCACATCTGCGACTCCATCTGGTAAATAACTCATTCTCTGAGTTGTAGACCTATTTTCCATTCATTTTCATTCATTCTTCTTTCCATCCCTTTCACTCTTTTCCATTCCATGAAGTTGTGCAATCATGACTTCATTTCCATCATGGAATTCACATTTACAACAGCAACAATGTTTTCTACCTCCAACATGTTTTACAAATCCTCCAAATCAACATTTTGATCAAGTTCAAGATCAACATGCATACCCATATGAGCAGTAGTGCCAAAATCAGTTTGGCTATGAAGCATGTCAAGCACAAGGGTATGTTGATTGTGAGGGAAGTCAAGAAGAAAATGCAGATCTGCTAGAGAAAATCCAAAAGATGGAGGTAAACATGGTGTAATCCAGGGCTCAATCACAAATGAAAGCATTTGGAATCGGTTGCAGAGCACCTTGCCCATGGGTGGGACCTTTTCCAAGGCATTACAACCCTCAAGAGAAGCTTGACTTCATGATTGCAATGCTGCCATTGCTTACAAAGTGGACTGAAGGAATAGAGGTGTATGAGAGGAGTATTTAGCAACCTTGTCAATGGGTAAGCACACCATCTCATGCCTTTTCTTTTCCTCTTTCCCAATCTGTTTTACCTCATCAGTGTCAAGCTTTAAACTCTCCATCTGCTGTCCCAAAAATTAATTCCATTTCTCCATCCCCTAGTCTTCCACCCCATCTCAATTCTTCTATCCTTTTCCCTTCCAAATAGTCATCCCCTCCACAAGAGCTAAAATAAATACCTTCCACTCCAAGGGAACAAGAGGTTTCATCTCCTCCACCACCAAGAAAAATTACAAAATCAATTGAACTCCAACCCACCCCTCCTCTTGCATTCCCAATTCCATGTGGGGAAGAAGAAATTGTAAAAATCAGTCATCAAGGACAGCAAGAGGAAGAGCCAAGCAAAGAAGGAATGATTAAGAGCTTAGTAAGTTTGGCTCTTAAATATGGAATTGAGAAGATCCCTTTGCTGGTAAAGCCTACAGAAGAGGCCAAGGTTGAACAAATGGTGGTCAGGACTGATTTTGTTGCAGTAGAAGAAGAGCAAAAGGAAGAAGCAGATCAGCAATCAGTTTTCTCAGAATGTAGTGTCCATGTTGGCACTCTATTTGAAGGAAATGCTGATCCAATTCAAGTTGCACAATCAGCCATAGAAGAAGAAGATCTTGCAGCCCCAACTTGTCCTCTAGAGCAGTAGATTGAAGAGTTTGATTTGAAAAACTTCATGCTAGAGGGAGAGTTTAATCAAGAGCAAGATTGTCTTCAAGATGTGGAAAAGGAAGAAAAACCAGCTCCAAATCCCATTGAAGAGGAGCAAATGGATGAGATCAAGTCATTTTTTACAACAACAGAAGAAGGAAACATTATTGATACATTTTTTCTTTCATTTGAAGGGGCTGATTTGATTGATGAAGCCATTATGGAGGTGAACAAAACAGGTCTAAATTGTGAGCAAGAGGCACAAGAAATTTCATGTTTCTCTCCCACTTCATCTCTCCAAAATCTAGTTTTTGGATGAGTTTGATTGACAAGTTTCATGTTTGAAAATGAAACTACACATGGTGAAGAAAATGCAGATTTGGAGGTCACCATACAAGAAGGAGAGACCTTGCAGCAGTAGGACATTGAAGAGTTTGATTTGCCATCAGACTTAGAAGAATGTTTGGATGAAGAGCCAACTAAAACTACAATATTTTCTTCTTCACCATTCGTTCTCCAACATCAAGAGCCTACTGCCACAAAGGAGAACATTGAAAAACAATAGCCTTTGTGTTTTGTGACAGCTCTTTGGAACCAATGTTGGAAGATATTAATCTTCCATGTTCTTCACTGGAAAAGGGAGGAAAACAACAGAAGAACTTCATCACTTCTTCCACTTCATCTATCCAAGAAGGTCTACAAGAGGACTCCATTTTTGGAGTTGAAAATCAGAGCTATGGGCATATCAAATGGATCATACCTTTCCCAATAAGGAATTTGGCTTCATTGGAGCCAAAGGAGAAGCCACAACCAATCATGCTTGCTTCTAAGCATGAGGATGAGCTACAAAGTACCAAGGATCAGCTGCCATACCTCTTCAACCCAAATGTAGAGCAACTGAAAGAGGTATTGGATTTGTTTTCAGTTGACACCTTGTTGATTTGGGTAGAAGACCAACTTCTTGTTGATTTTCCACTCATCCAAGCAGCCATGATCAGCTCCAAATCAATTGCATGGCTGCCCATTTTGAAGAAAGGAAGTTATTTTGCACAACCAGTAGGGTTTGTTTAGCTTGCCTTTGCTTCCAGTTAGAGTAGAGTAGGTAGGTTTTCTTTCAGCAGAAGAAGTGCTTGTGCACACTCTGCATATCCCATTTGGGGTATGTATGATTTCCAATTTTGTACATAGTTTTGGGTGTTGCTGGTTTTGCTCTTGCACAGTCCATTGCAATGGCATTTTGGTGAAAACAACTCTAGGTTCAGTGGGTTTCCAAGTGGCTCAGAGGTCAGATTTTCATAGTTCAAATTAGAATTATTTTATTAGGCTTGACTCCATGCCCAATGGATGCTTCAAAGGCCACTAATCATTCATCTAGCAGGCAGATGACCCCTGACAGTTACCAAAATTGTTATCCAAAATAATCCCCATGCTTATTTTTTATTAACTCCTCCTTCTCCTTTTTCCGGCACTTAAATTATTTTTTGGCATACTTTAAGGACTCAAAATATTCTAGAAATGATCCCATTAGGTAGGATTTTTCCTCACCTTTCCAGAAAGGTAAAATTTTCCTCCTAACTCCAAATATTTTGAAATTTATGGCTTGACGGAGTTTTCTGGGGAAAATTTCCCTTGACAGGCCCGCAGCCAATGAGGAGGTGCCACGTGGTAGGGTAGAGGTCAAAGGCATGGAAGGATTTGGTAAAATTTTCCAAAGTGGTCAAAAGGGTGCAAAGGAAGAAATTGGCCCGCAGGCCCGCCAAGGAGGAAATGGAAATTTTGGTTAAATCCCCGCGGACCAATGGGAGGATGACACGTGTCCTATTTTTGGTGGAGGTTGGGGGCATGGGGAGAATTTGGAAATTTTTCCAAAGTGGTCAGTGGCATCAAAGGCAAAATTTGGAGTGTGTGCCCGCAGTGAATAGGGTGGTGACACGTGTCCCGGAGCGGCGGGGGTGCGGAGGAATTTTGGAAATATTTCCAAAATTCAAAAAAGGGTAGAAGGACTATTTGAACCCATGGACCAATGGGATGATGACACATGGTAGTGGGGTGGTGGGGTGTGGGGATCTTTGGAAATTTTTTTCCCAAATTCAAAAAAGGGAAAATTTTAAAGTTTCGCCCGCCAATCCATTTTTGCCCTAATTTTGCCCTAAATCTTCAGAGGGCCATAACTTTTGATCCAGAGCTCGATTTTTGTGCTTCTTGGTGTCATTGGAAATCTGGTGAAATTATCTACATGATGGGGTGCTCAATTTTGAATTTTGATGGATTTTTGTGGGTGAAAATTGAGAAAACGTCTCTGGCACGGGAAAAACGCAGAAATGACATCCAACCACCAAAAATTAATGTAGTATGGCACCCATATTTCTCCAACGCATGGCTCAAATGCATTGGGAAGTGGATTTTTAGAGGTTACCTTACATTTTTAATGAATCTTGTCGGTGGTTGAAGTCAAAAAATCAGATTTGCCCGCATTTTTTTCCTTTCTTCATTTAGCTCGATGGTTAAAAGCCAATTTTGGCTCATTTGTAATAGGTGGTTGTTCATCATTCTTCTCTGCCCTCCCTTATTTTCTTCTCCAGGGTTGAAAATGGAGTTAGAACCTCCTCCCATGCTCTGTAATGGTGTTTTTTTTGCCTCTTACTAGCTAAATGATGTTCTGTGCAAACTTCTGGAGCAATAAAAACATGTTTTGTGATGCATTTGTCCATCCTTTCTCATTTTTACTTGTTTTCTTCTTGCCTCTCTTCATTGCAGGTATTTACACATGATTGGATGTTCATTGCATAGGTTTTGGAGCTGTGTTCATGGAGTTTTGGGACATTTTTGTGTGAAATTTATCCTTGGTTTTGTGATGCACTTGTCCATCCTTTCTATTTCTCACCTCTTCTTGTTCCATGATAGTTTTGATAGATGTTCAACATTTTCCTTCTCTGGTGTATCACCGTTTTAGTGTAGGCTCTATTTTTCCCTATTTTCTTTCTCTCTCTCTATGTCTCCTTGGCATAGTTAGATTAGGATTAGATTAGCTTGCCCGCACCGAAATAACTTGTGGCAGGTGGGGGTAGTTTAGGAAGAAGAACCAACCTTCTCTCTAAAAGGAGAGCTTTCCCCATTTGCAAAGGTCTCACACTTTGGGAAGGCTCAATATTGTGCATTCACACAAAATGACATTGCCTTAGAAAAGTAGATCCACAAGTCATTTTGGGGGTGCTTTGTGAATTTACACTAACAAAGAAGGTGAGTATATCCCGATTTTGGTGTTGTGTGTTTATGACATCATCCTCACATATAGTTCAAACTCCTTGATTCAGGGATATAAAGCATAATTTGATGGAAATATTTGACATGAGAAACATGGGACTTCGACACTATTTTATAGGGGTATAGGCTCATCACTCTCCTAAATGTATTTCCATTAGACAACATAAGTATTCCATAAATATTATTCATAATTTTGGCATGGCTGATTACAATTCTTCTCCGACACCATATTAGTCGCATATTGATTGTTGACTACAAATCAAATTTCGTTTATCCTACCTTGTATAGGAAGTTATTTCTAAATTTATTACACTTAACACATACACACCCTAATATCACTTTTTTGTCAACATGGTCTCTCATTTCTCACATGAGAGTCATTGGTAGGAATCCAAGCATATTTTACACTATATTCTAGGTAAGTTGAATTTTAGCATTCAATACACACCATGAGGATCTTCGAATATTAAGGGATACATGCATTCAGATTGGGGTGGATGTATTGATACTTTTCAACCCACTTTTGGATTCATATTTCACGTTGTCTCTAGTCACGTTGCATGGGAATGCAAGAAATAGATTTTAGTTGCACTTTCATCAACTTTAGGCATAGTACGAGGAATTGTTAAGGATAAACAAGAAGCTCTCTTGCTTTGATAGTTATTTGGTGAGTTTGGATTTCCACAATAGGCTCCCACCATGATGTGGTATTATAACCAGAGTGCTATTGAAATTACATGAAGCATGACCGAGCATGAACACACCAAACATATAGCAATGCAAATGTAATTCTAGTCGGGATGGATTTGTTCTCTTGTAGTTTTTCCCATAGCTAATTAGGTTGGTAAAATGTTCACTTATTCCTTAGCTTCTCCTCATTAACTTCAGTGTGAGTGTTTCTTAGGGTGAAGTGATTTGTATTTAGGTAGGATTTGTTAGAAAATGCGGGATAAAAATAACATAGATTTACATATCCACCAAAATAAATTGCCAATGATTATAGTTTATGATTGAACAACAAGTTATAATGAATTACATTGCAAAATGAATTAGATATTATATTTAGTACATGAACATGAAATTAAATGAACACATGACACAATATTTAAGTAGGAAAACCTTTCGGAAAAAAACCCACTAAGAAATCACTTATCTTTTTTGAGAATATGTATTTCACCCAGTACTCCCGCTATTTCATGAATTCACAATAGTTACACTTTCAAGGAGGAATTATAAATTTTCCCATATATCTACTCATGTGTGTATATGAATTTTCACATCATTTGCATCATGTATCTATAATATGAACACATAAAAAATCTTGCATGCATTTGCACCTTCTTCTAATTTTTCCATTTGTCTTCTCACTCTATGATCTCAAAGAGATCACCTTGATTTATATCAAGGTAGGTGGCCTTGTTTTGGGTCACTCTTATATTTTAAGTTTAAACATTGTTAACACAATAGTTGATTTCTCCCTGCTTATATTTTAAATATAATATATATACCATGACTGTTTACTCTATTGCGGGTTTGCATTAAGTTAATTTCCCACTTAATATTACAACCCCAACACACCCCCTTAATGTTAAATAGGGAAACATGAAAAATTACTTTTTATACAAAAGGAATTACAATCCATTAATCATGAAATAGAGATTTATGCTAGCATGAAAATATATAAAGCTTGTTCCAAATAACACATGCCAAGTCACATTTTTGAAAAAAATAATTACAATCCATAAATTATCTAAGTGATTTAGGCTAGCATGCAATAAAACCTTTGTTTAGCAGATTTTGTAACTTCGTGGTACATTACTTTAGTGTTCCATAGGTTTTGGAACTCCGCAGCACACTACCGAAGTATCACGTAGACTTAAACATGATGCGAACAAAAGTAGGTATTCCACCGGGTTTATAAAATTCATGGTACACTTCTTTAGTGTTCTACGGATTTCAAGAATTTTTGGTACAAAGAAAGTGTTATGTTGATTTTATAAGAACCTCGGTACACAGGAACAACAAAAATTATCAAGATAAAATGATTACCTATGAAGTATTACATAAGATTATGGAGTTAAGAATATATCATATATAATACTTCATTGGGTATTACAAGTAAACTTCACATAACATGATAATTTACTTAAACAAAATAGAAATAGTATATGAATTTTACAATCGACAAAATCGGGATGATAACATGTGGCATTGCAAAAACATACAAAACATGCACAATCATCCTTATTTGTTCATCCTCGTTATTTCCCCCTCAAGGGAAACTCTAAAATATCAAATCTCATACGACATAAGCTCATATGATTTAGAGGTGAATATCAATGTCATTCGCATGATCATTTGATTCTTTCTCATATGATTCGAAGTGAAGATAAATTTCATCCACATGATAATTTGAGTCTTGCTCATCTGATTCAAAGGTGGAGATTAAGGTCTTCCCTATGATCATTTGCGGGAAAACCTTTAGTGGTGAATATTCATTAATTCACAAATATTTCAATTTTTGAAATTTGAAATTGGTGAATTTTTAGGGTACAAGTTAGGACCAATTTGCCAAAATTTTCTAGGTACAAGTTAATTTTAGGGGTCAATTCGTCATTCCCACGAAATAGAAATTCACAAATTTTTCTTGAATATAGTCAGTCGATAGTATATTTTTATGCTACCAGCCAACAACATATATATAGTATCTTTGTCGGTTGGTACTATAAAAAATGCTATTGGTGACGAACATTTTTATGCTACAGATGTGACAACATAACTAAAAATATTGTTCGGTAGCATTTTTAGTTATTCTATTTCCTAGTAGCATAAAAATTATGTCGATCGGTAGAATTTTTATGCTACCAACCGATAACATACTATATATTATCGGACAAGAGACAAAAATATGCTACCAACCAATAGCATATACAAAATATATCACATAGTAGCATTTAATATTGATGTCTTGATTCGTGTGAAAATAATTTTCCTAGATTTTCCAAATATTTGCTAAGGTTTTTTTTGAAGGGACCCTTAAAATTTTCCTTGATCATTTGAGCAAAAATTTGAAATTCCTAACATAACATAAAAATTGTAGAACTTTATAAAGCATAAAATGTATTTGTAAAAATGTTTACAATCTTATCTTTAGTAGAACAAAACTTGAGGTATATGTCACCATTCAAAACTTTCTCCCAAATGAAGTACATATGAATCTCAATATGTTTAGTTTTTTTATGATGAACTGTATTGTTTGCAAGAGAAATGTAACTTTGGTTGTCACATAGAAGAAGAGTACTTCCTTTGACATCCATATGAAGTTCATCCAATAGTCTTTTTAGCCACATAGCTTCCATTGTTGCTTCTATAGCACTTATATGCACTTCTTTAATAAAATAGATAGATACTATTTATTGCTTCTTGTTACTCCAAGTGATTGCACATGCACCCAAAATGAAAACATATAGAGAAGTAGATTTTCTATCCATAATATTAGCGCCATGGTCAAAATCACACTAACGAAATAAATTTGCATCATCACAAGAAGAATAATACAAACCATAATTGATTGTACCACAGATATACCTTAGAATCCTTTTTTCCATTTTCCAATGGTCCTCATAAAGATCTTGGAGGAATCTAAAAACAATTCAAACTCCATAGGACATATATAGGCTAGTGATAGTCAAATAAATCAAACTACCAACCAGCTATCTATATAAAGTAGGATTAAATTTATCATAAGCAGGTTTTGGATCTAATTTAACTCCAAATTCCATAGGAATAGAGACATGCTTATAATCAATCATGTTAAATATTTTAAGAAGGTTATAAGCATATTGTGCTTGATGCAAAAATAGAATTGTGATTTTTACAAATAACCATGTATAAAAAATTATTTTACAAAGTAATAAATCAATCATTTCAAAATGTTGTCTTATCTTCTCTTTGATTCTAAGAATTATATTCTTATCACTACTAGTAATCAAGAGATCATCAACATATAAGAAAATAATAATAATATGATTGTTTTCATATTTTACAAATAAATCATTGTCACCGAAACAGTTTTTGAAACCAAGATCTTGAAAGAAACTATTTATCTTAGCATACCAAGCTTAAGGAGCTTGTTTAAGACCATACAAATATTTTTAATCTTACAAACATATAATTCTGTACTCGCTTTTGTAAACCATCTAGGTTGATTCATGTAAATTTCTTCTTTCAAATCATCATTTTAAAAGTATTTTTCACATGATCCATTCGATGAATCTCTCATCCATGTTGAGAAGCTAGAGCTAGAACATTTCTAATAGTGCTCATTTTGGCAACAGGAGAAAAGGTGTTAACATAATCTAAATCAGTTTTTGAGTAAACCCTCTAGCAACTAATCTTTGTATGAATTTTTGATCTCACCAACATAATTATACTTAATTTTATACATCCATCTAGATCATACAATGATTCTTTTGTGAGGAAGAAGGACTAATTACCAAGTTTTATTTTTATTAGAGCATTGCATTCAGATTTCATAGAATTAATCCAACTTTCATCTAGACTAGCTTCTTCAAAATATTAAGGTTCAACCTCATACAAAGCTAAAAAGGCATGATAAGAATTATGACCACATATCATCTTTACTAGATTATTAGGATGAGAATTAGAAATCAGATTTCAAGCCACTTAGGAATTTTAGATCGAGACATGGATTGAGAAAAATCCCTTAATATCTACATCCATCATATCATAAGAAGGATGATCAACCTCTTGGAAATTAGTTTCCATATTTTCTAAAGAAGGGTTATCAAAATGAATATTTTCATACCTAGGAAATGCAGAGGAGGTAAGAGAGGAAGAATCACAAAATGGTTACTCTCAAACATGAACATTCCTATTCTCTATCATCACATGTTTTACTAGATCATACATTCTTAATCCTTTTGTACGACCACAATACCCGATAAAAATGCAAGAGTAGGAAGCAGGATCAATTTTTTGTCTTTTGTAGACACAAAAATATGCACATTAGTCATTATTTAGCCTAGTCTTATACTACTCTTAAGAAGGTTCTCAAGTGGTTAGAGTATAAATTAATCCCACCTTTTAGCCACATTTACTTTATGTTTTATTTGACCATTCCCGTGTATTTTCCATCACATGCCCACCCATTTCACAAGTGACCTTTCATTCTAGCCTCCGAAATTAGGGCACCCTGTGGCGCCATGGTTCTACCTAGGGCACCCCAATCCATGCAAATCTTCCTTTGCTCCTTTTTGGGTCATTTGTAGTTGTTGGTATCCTTTATCTTTTTCTCGGTCGACCTTGTTGATTAATCACGAAATTAAGCTTGATATCCCTATAAATATAAAGCTTATGAGACCATAATGGGGTCCCAAAGATCACTTCTATCTATCACTCCACTAGGTTGTATCCATTACATCCACATACTTTCATGCACCAAGGATAGGAAGATCTCTCTCACACACACTTCATAGGGGAGGGATTCAATTTTATTCCATGTACACATTATATTTACATTTTCTATAGCTACTACTGCTCGCTATTTCACAAAGTACAACTGGCACGAGAGCACCTAGGGCACAACACACACACATGCACAAGAACTCTATCTGGGTCCACAATGTAGTGAAATGCTTAGTGATGAGTCCACTAGTTTGGTGGATGAGGTTAGTTTGACCCAATCATATGCATATTTCATTTTTCCATTAGGGTTTTAATACTTCTTCTTGTCTTCTTGGTCACAACACGCTTAATTCATTAAATCTAGTGTGACGAGATGGGAAGGGTTTTGATTAACCTTTTGACCATTCCAGAATCATCTTCTAGGCATTTATAGGAACCAGGGTGCCCAAAATCATACCAGGGAACCCCTGGGGTGCCCCAATACACTCCTAGGTGCCCCGAAACTTCAAATTTGTCGGATGTGATCTTTTTCAAGATCTTTGTGTCTCTTCCTACACTTCCAGGGTTATGCATTCGCTCAGATCTGCAACAACTGAACAAAATTATTTAATCAAATAAGTCATATTTTCTCCTTCCTTTTCATAATGAGCTTCCATTTTCACTTAGAGTAGCATTTACTTTCATTTCATATTTGTTGTAGTCCATCGTTAGTTCATTTACTTGCGTTTTTAGTCCTCTTAAGTTAGATTAGCATTAATAGTCCTAATACCCGATATAGGTTATTTAGGCCTTATTTCGTTAATCATTTTGGTAAATCTGACTTCCATTTTTTGTTTATGCCCATTACTTGTAGTAGTCATTTTGGCCCTCTCCATTATTATGAGCTTTCTTCTTCTCTTCACCGTATGACTAGACTCGTGGCTGATATATGTCTATGGCTAAAAACCCCTTAGACACCTCTACTTGAGTTCCCCCTTTATAAAATAGAAGCCAAAGATAGTGAGAATTCATATGATGAGGATACTAATGTGGAACAATAACAACTTGCTGCTATTACATATTTCCACCAAGCTTTACGCGATAATCCCACTCATCTCCCTCATGTTTTCATACCCCTACTTACGACTAAGTGAGATCATGAGGCATCCCTACCCATTTCTTCCACTCCTATGGTCTCTACACCTCTTGTTTCTACTCCCCCATTGCAAACACTACCCCTCCAACCCACCAGGGTGCTTCTAATATCCCACTTGGTTCCTCCTCTAATTCTCTTGATTATGTGTCATTATACCAAGATCTCCAAAACCAAATCCACTAGTTATAAGTCACCACTTCTAAAGGACCCCTACCACTCGATTCCACCTCCTTGTTGCATTCTCCATTTGCACCATCCATATCTACTTACCCATTCCCACCTAACTTCATCTCTCCCAAACTGCCCATTTTTAAATGCCTCGGTCACCTACAAAAGCATATTCATGCTTTCCATGTTTCTTGTCTCGACTATGCAAATGATCATATTATCCTCACCAAATTGTTCTTGCGTAGTTTACAAGACTATGTGTTGTGTTGGTTTTATGACTTACCTCTACATTTGGTGGTTTTGTTTACGTATCTAGTTGACGCTTTTCACACTCACTTTTCTATTAATATTAGTTTTACCCTCTCCTATGCTCAGCTCACACAACTTAAACAAGCACCAACTGAATGCTTTCCTAATTATGTATTACGTTATAAGAATAGTCTAGTAAAAATGACCAATGTCCTCACCGATTCCAAATTGTAGGATTTATTTGTCCATAGCCTTTTGCCACCTTTACAAGATAGCGTGCTCTTTGAAACTTTCTCATCATTTGACCAAATTTTTCATGTTCTCAAACTACATGAGATTAAACTTTTCCCTATTGGAAATATCAAATATCCATATGTACCTTCTCCTCTACACGCATTCCAAGAAAAACACCCTTCAAGGAAATCGTACATAGATCTCGCGACTCATAAACTACTTTTAATGTCATCCCCTCTACTTTTGAATTATGACCTTAGCCATACATACATTCTTTTACTAAATTTAGCACTTCGCTCAAAGATCTTATTACCACAACTCATTGATAGTGGTCTCCTTACTCTGCCACCACCTTTATAACTCAACCCATCCCACCCCAAAAGATGTAGCTTTGAAAACTATTTTTACTATGACTATCATCAATGCATTGGGCATTCCACGATAGTTGTTTCAAGCTCGACATCTAGTTCAATACTTGCTCGATGGTTGCCATCTTGAGCTCCCTAAATCTCCCACATCCATCCCTACCAATGATAACCACAAACTCCAAATATTTAACAACCCCTTACCAAAACATGATACTAAGAAAATTGATTCATCTTCTAACTATGTCCATCATACATTATCTCCTCCCCATGGACCTCTCTATTTTCTCATTTCTCACAATACCGCATCAACACCAATTATCTCCTTTTTTAACAATGACTATCACACTACATTTACATCCAAACATTTATACATTCAAGCCTCTATTAACTCACATATTATCACTAACACTAAGGTTAATACATCCTCCCCTATTAGTACATGCTCTTTGTCTTTCTTACGATCTATTAGATACCTTCCCTCACACATTGATGTTCCATTCAAAAGACCCTATGGTGTCACTAAGTTACCTATCACAGTTGGTCCTCTCACTCTTCTCATCCCTTGCCTCATTCATTAAATAGTCAACCAATGTGACCTGATTCTCAACTTCAGTAAATCCCAAGCTATTGTTTCCATCAACCACTTGTGCCTCAAGTTCATTTACAACAACCAAATTGTCTCCATTGATGGCATTCTGCATTTACCACCAATGTCATCACATTCTAGTTTCGTTACTCCTACACCTCTCTCTCTCCTTCTCAAAAAGCTCCTTTGACATCACCTACATTGCATATTATTCCTTCTCCACCGTCTCAACTAGCCCTTGTCCACCCATTCCATTCTATTAGTCCTACACATAGGAATAGGCCCATTCCCAAGACTACTACTGCAACTCTTTATTGATCACCGCCTTGCTTTATTTCATATGGCTCATTTACTACTACACGTACAATCTACCCTCACTCGCCATCACACACACACTTTACTAAACATTGATATTGGTCTTATGTACACCCATTGCATGCATATTTGCTTCATTCCTCTATGTAACATTTGTCTCACATACCACCCTTGTTAGACCGTCATCCTAGAATGTCATCATCCTTGCCACTAATCATCAAACCTCTGTCCCTCAACCTTATTGATGACCTCTCTTTTTGCCATGCTCGGGGGATAGCGCATTATATCCCACCCCCTTCTCTATCCTATCTTACTTCCATAGTCTTACATTACATATTTTATCTATGTCATCATCTTTTCCATAGGCATCCTATATAACATGTCATAACACCCTCACTACCCGATGATGCACTCTTTTTCTTTGGTTCACACTTCGATTAATCGAGGAGTACCTTTACATTGAATCCCACACACTACACTTAGGCAATACACATAGCACATAATAAATCATCTATTCTACACTTATCATTCATAGTATATCTTGTCTTCCACATTCTACATTACAATATATTTACACACCCTACTCATTATTTTATCATCATACCACATGCGCTACATTGCTCTACATGTTGCGCTCACTACCCTATGATGTAATTTAGTTCCTCGGTCCATACTTGACTGTCAAGGGTTTACTAATCAATTAGACCTTACATACATCAGCTTAGTGACCAACACTCTAGGATATATCATCACCCACATTCATCGTCTCATCCCATAGTGGTATACACCTTAGGTTAAATCACCACTTTCCTCATCAGTCCTATTTATTCTATTATCCATCATATAATTCCATAGTGGTATACACTTTAGGCTAAATCACCACTCTTTTCATCCATTATACATCATATTATTCCCTTCTATCATCACATATCATCAAATATTCTATTACATTATTGTTTCACATCACCATTCCTCATATCATCATGTAATGGTATACACCTTAGGTTAAATTACCTCTTCTCCATTATCCTTCACCTTATCATCACTTATAGGTATATGTATTAGGATAAATCACCACTCTTTTTATCCATTCCACGTCATCCTCTTACATTTTATCCTTACCTATTATACCATCCTATCACATTCCCTTTATCCACATTATTCCATTCCATTATCATCCCTTCTATCATCATGACGTGGTATATACCTTAGGTTAAATAACCATTAAATCACCTCCCTTTTCTTATTCATCACTTAGTAGTATACGCTTAGTGTTAAATTACCAACTTCCTTCACCCACCGCCTAGTCATCTATGCTTCATATGTTTTCATTATCCCTCTCGTTGTGACATACGCTATAGGATAAATTGTCACCTTATTCTATCATCATGTAGTGATATATGCTTATGGATAAATCATCACACATCCATTCATCAAGTCATGATAAACGCTTTAGCTATATGGTTCACGCACATTCACCATACAATCACATACTTCATAGCCACCTCTTACCACTCATCACATAGTGATATACACTTAGGGCTAAATCATCACTTGTATATTCAAAAAATTCATGGTATATGCATAGGATGTAGGGTCCACACATATTTTTCTCCCCATGTTGCATGTCACTACTACTACATGCACACTCACCACAACGCGCTAGACACACACAAAACGAACACTATTCGACTACTTCCCGCTGATGCACTCTCATTTACGGTTCATTGTGGGACTGTTGAGGGGAAAAAAAATGTGTTAAATTGATCAGAGTTTAAGCATGGCAAACCAAATAACAATACACCGAAATAATATATTTAGAGTTGAAAATGTTCGGGATCTCTATTCATTATAGAAGTATTACATATATAGCTTTCTTTGATCCTATAATGAAGGAGTCAACATCAATCCATATTAACTCTCCTACAACATCTCAACACACTCCTAAGATCACTCAACTATCCCATTATTCACTCAACCATTCTTTATCTCTGAGTTGTACAAGACAACTCATTATTTGCACACACTAATATAATAATGTTACACAATATTTCTGTAACATTCACTCCCCTATTGTTAACATTATTATTTCCCTACATACACTCCCCTAATGTTGACATGGTATAATATAACTCTATCTTCTACTGCAACGTGCTGCATGAGCTTTCCTCATAATTTGGATCAAAAGAAAGGCATGTAAACTTTCAACTGACTAACTATCTTGCTACACATGACCACAACTATGCTACGGAACGCATCCCGCCTTTACTTTATGAAAAGAATACACTTGACATTCCATTAGCGGATCATCTTCATAAAGAAGAAAGGCAGTTAGAAGACCACAACACTGGTAAAAGTTTTATCTACCTTTTTACATATGTGGTTTTTGTATCAACCACCAACCCTTTCTAAATCTATGAGTGTTGCAACAAATTTAGAGACACATTCTACAATATTTTCTACTAGGAGGTTACATATAGGAATTTATCAAACATTACAATTGAACATGAATTCACTTTTGTTCTTATTACAAAGCAATGAAACTATAGAAAATACACAACAAAAAAAACATGGCCACCAAATCTTCATGCGGCCTCGTTGATGGTGCCTAATGAGAGGTCGTTGGTTGTCCTCCTTCCTCCATTACCTCCTACCTCCATCATTTTGCTACTTAGTTAGCAAAATGTTTCGATGAAGTTTAATTTACAAACTCCTAGGTGTCGGTTTCAACCGATATTGTACCCCCTCACTTGGACGTCGTGTAAACGTGAAAATACGTCCAATATTTTTGAAAAGTGAAGCAATTTTTATTTATTTTTACAACTTTTTTATAAATTTTGACACTTAAAATGTCACAATTTTTATGAAACTTTTACAAACAAATGACAACATACATTTAACAAAGACTACAACAAGACAATTCTTAAATTTGAATACAAAAAAACAAACTTAAATTTCAAATATAGATAAAATCTATTATTAGAAATTCAAAGACAACCACTATGTGAACCTTATTAAGACAAAGACCTTTTTTTTAATGAAAGACATTACTTGTACATAACTATTAAAACAAAATTCATGGACCAAAAGATCTATTTTAAATGTAATGACACTAAAGACAAATTAGTATAATGAATACCTTTTTACACATTACGTGACACACATGGATTTTACTCAAATTTTTATCAATGAATACTTAACAAAGACACATGGCACATATACTATTTAATAATGATAAACATGTATTTTTTATGCCGAGAAGAGTTCACCGTGGAATCTATGGGAGTGGTCAAGCCTGTGGAACTGCAAAACACGCCCTTGGTGGAAACGCCGGTGATGAGGAGCATACAAGGCCGAGTTTAAGCGTTGGTGTAGAGGAGAAACCTAGCTCGGTTCAATGCAAGGCTGTCATCCACTAATACTGAGTGGAATTCAAATGCCAATGGTGATGATTTTTACCAGACTCCACTTGTCATGTGTCCATCCTATTACCATTCTTATCTACAGTCTCTTTGAGTAATAAACCTTCGAGCACAACCGTTGGAGTTGAACGTGGCACTGGTAACCCATAGGAATTAGGCGAATGAGTCTTGGATGGCGAATCCACAAAATGCAACTAACCCAAAACTGAACATGTATTTAGATCTTTCTATGTCTCTGTCTGATGATGGTGATGAAGTATATAGAGTGCTCAAATCATGCTTAGATATTGTATTCCAAAAGTATCAATGCAAAAATACGCTTGTAGAGGTTGACAATCCATTGTATAGGCGTTTAGATCAGCATTTAAATCTTACAAACACTCAGATCTTGATTCGTAACACATTATAACATGGTATAAAGTGCAAACCAAGAATGCTTGAATTAACATCCTTGGAGTATGGGAGACCAAAAAATTATGATCAATATATGTCCAATCATCTATTCACGGAACTCACATAAATTATTAGCATTATTTGGCAAAGAATAAAACATAGATTTCAAGCAATGTAAAAGAAGATAGTACGTTGAATCCAGTAAAAGATGCAACAAAGAAAATTCGTGCAATAATACATGTGATGCCACTGAGCTGAAAATGAACCCGTTCGATACTGAATGTTAAATTGATCAAAGTTTAAGCATGGAAAACTAGATAACAATACACCAAAATAATATATTTAGAGTTGAAAACGTTCGGATCACTATTCATTATAGAAGTATTACATATATAGCTTTCTTTGATCCTATAATGAAGGAGTCAACATCAATCCATAACATCTCAACACACTCCTAAGATCACTCAACTATCCCATTATTCACTCAACCATTCTTTATCTCTGAGTTGTACAAGACAACTCATTATTTGCACACACTAATATAATAATGTTACACAATATTTCGTAACATTCACTCCCCTATTGTTAACATTATTATTTCCCTACATACACTCCCCTAATGTTGACATGGTACAATATAACTTTGTCTTCTACTGCAACGTGCTGCATGAGCTTTCCTCATAATCTGGATCAAAAGAAAGGCGTGTAAAATTTCAACTGGCTGACTATCTTGCTGCACATGACCACAACTATGTGACGGAATGCATCCCACATTTACTCCATGAAAATAATGCACTCGGCATTCCACTGGCGGATCATCTTCATAAAGAAGGAAGGTAGTCAGAGGACCACAACACCTAGTAAAAGTTTTATCTACCTTTTTACATATGTGGTTTTCTGGATCGACCACCAACCCTTTCCAAATCTATGAGTGTTGCAATAAATTTAGAGACACATTCTACAATATTTTCTACTAGGAGGTTACATATAGGAATTTCTCACACATTACAATTGAACAAGAATTCACTTCTATTCTTATTACAAAGCAACGAAACTGTAGAAAACACACAAAGAGAAAAAATATGGCCACCAATCTTCATGTGGCCTAGTCAATGGTGCCTAACAAGAGGTCGTTGGTTGTCCTCCTTCCTCCATTACCTCCAACCTCCATCATTCTGCTACTTACTTAGCAAAATGTGTTGATGAAGTTCAATTTACAAACTCCTGGGTGTTGGTTTCAACCGATATTGCACCCCCTCACTTGGACATCACGTAAAAGTGAAAATGCGTCCAATATTTTTTGAAAAGTGAGGCAAAAAAAATTATTTTTACAACTTTTTTATTTTATTTTGACACTTAAAATGTCACAATTTTTATGACACTTTTACAAACAGATGATGACACACATTTAACAAAGACTACAACAAGACAATTCTTAAATTTGAATAAAATAAATTTAAATTTCAAATATAGATAAAATCTATTATTAGAAATTTAAAGACAACCACTATGAACCTTATTAAGACAAAGACCTTTTTTTTAATGAAAGACATTACTAGTACATAACTATTAAAAAAATCATAGACCAAAAAAACTATTTTAAATGTAATGACACTAAAGACATATTAGTATAATGAATACCTTTTTACACATTACGTGACACACATGGATTTTACTTGAATTTTTCTCAATGAATACTTAACAAAGACACATGGCACATATACTATTTAATAATGATAAACATGCATTTTTTATGTCGAGAAGAGTTCACCGTGGAAGCTATGGGAGTGGCCAAGCTTGTGGAACTACAGAACATGCCCTTGGTGGAAACGCCGGTGATGAGGAGCATACAAGGCCGAGTTTAAGCGTTGGTGCAGAGGAGAAACCTAGCTCGGTTCGATGCAAGGCTGCCATCCACTAATACTGAGTGGAATTCGAATGCCAATGGTGCATGATTTTTACCAGACTCCACTATCACGTCCATCCTATCGCCATTCTTATCTACAGTCTCTTTGAGTAATAAACCTTTGAGCACAACCGTTGGAGTTGAACGTGGCACTGGTAACCCGTAGGAATTAGGCGAATGAGTCTTGGATGGCGAATCCACAAAATGCAACTAACCCAAAACTGAACACGTATTCAGATCTCTCTATGTCTATCTGACGTTGGCGATGAAGTATACAGAGTGCTCAAATCATGCTCAGATATTGTATGCCAGAAGTATCAATGCACAAATACACTTGTAGAGGTTGACAGTCCGCTGTATAGGCATTTAGATCAGCATTTAAATCTTACATACACTCAGATCTTGAGTTTGTAACACATTATAATGTAGTATAAAGTTCAGACCGGTAATGCTTGAATCAACGTCCTTGGAGTATGAGAGCCAAAACAAATTATGATCAATCTATCTCCAATCATCTATTCACGGAACTCATATAAATTCTTGGCATTATTCGGCAAAGAATAAAACATAGATTTCAAGCAATGTAAAAGAAGATAGTACGTTGAATCCAGTAAAAGATGCAACAAAGAAAACTCACGCAATAATACACAGTATGCTGGCTGAGCTGAAAATGAACCCGCTCTGATACCAGAATGTTAAATTGATCAGAGTTTAAGCATGGCAAACTAGATAACAATACACCGAAATAATATATTTAGAGTTGAAAACGTTTGGGATCTCTATTCATTATAGAAGTATTACATATATAGCTTTCTTTGATCCTATAATGAAGGAGTCAACATCAATCCATATTAACTCTCCTACAACATCTCAACACACTCCTAAGATCACTCAACCATTCTTTATCTCTGAGTTGTACAAGACAACTCATTATTTGCACACACTAATATAATAATGTTACACAATATTTCGTAAAAAATGAACCTCACTTCATACACTTACATCCACTTGGGGGCACAATGCCCCTATCATTCCATCTTGCATTCCATTCCATTCATCCACAGTATATTGCATTGTCTTGGGGGCATTTACTTTTTCTTACTAGTGTTTTACATGCTCACTTTACTACACATGTTATATTGATTTCTTATATTTCATTATCATACACACATGCATGTTCACGTCTTTGTTTAGTGTGATCATAGATACAAGACTTTACTGTAAGGCACGATGCTTGGTTTCTACCCTTACAATATTGGTCACTTAGGGCATTCACATTCATCTTATCTAGGTGTTATTGTTTCATTTTATCCTTAGAATCTTATACACACTTCGACATATTGGTTATCACTCTAACATGCTAACAGTGTTCCATGTGCATCACTTGTTTTATAGGATTCTATGCTTCTATGACTACTTGTGTGTTTTCTTTTCTTGTCTGCTCTATTTTCTATTGTATGTAGGATTTTCCCTTTGCTTGTGTGCACACTTGTTTATTATTTGTGGCCATGATGGCCTTGTATGTCTTGTGATATCATGAGTGATTTCCCATGTTTGTAACCCACTTTGTGTGGTATTTTTCTATCTCTTGCATGTTTACACTACTATGCTTGGTAGTTTTTCTACATTGTTTGTGTTTTTACACTTATTACATGCATGTTCTTGTGGACTAACACTTGTTTTGGCTATCCATCCCCTTTTGTGCGTGCCTTGGTATCTACCAAGTACTTTCCCTTCCCCTGCAGGATGAGTTTGGTTACAGTCGAGTGTGGTTGGTCCTCGTTTAGGGCCGCATTCTCCTTTTTGTGTCATCGCGTGCACCTCCAAAGAGGGTACATCATTGAGGGATTTCTACTAACACAACGTATTTACACCGGTTCACACACAATAATTGATTTTAGACTGGACTACGAACTCCATACACAATGGCCTTAACATGACATGGTGTCCTTTGCCAATTTTGTAGAGAAGTAATAGACTTGGGGTTTATAATGGGTGTGCCTCTCTAGACTTCTCCGTTCGGTGGATTTCCCAAAAACCAAGGTGCGATCACGAGATCTTTTCAACAAATTTTAGTAAAAACTATTAGAGTTGGAGGACACAAAGCATTTCCTCCCTACAGTTTTTCAACCAGGGTGGCGTTAGATCACCCAAACAACTCACAATAGTACAGGATATCCTTCTACACCCTTCTTCTCGACATGGATCAAGTGTACATGTCCCATTTACATTTCTATTTCCATTTCCATTTATAGTGTATTTTACACGTTACTATATACATGTGTATTTTACACAACATTTTTACAAACATACATATTTGACTACTTGATCATTTTCTCCTTGTAGATATGACCTCGTATGAGAAACATGCGAACAAATTGGGGGCAACAACAACAACAAGGAAAATGACAATACACCCGACGGTACTTTCCACACTAACCATGCATGTACCCTACACATAGCAGCAACTACATACGTGTTCCATCCTAGGTTCACTCTCATCACTCTCATTAACATTTTTCATCTTTAGAATCCATGCTCCTCCATATTTTTTTGGGTCATTCCACACTTGAGTCTAGTCCATTAGCATGTCTTCTTCTATACTCTACATGGATACCAAGTATGCATCTCTATCTACTTTATGTTACCAAGCTTTCCGCTCACCAACATAATGTGGGGGAAAATGTAGACAAAAAAATATGCACATAAGTCATTATTTAGCTCGGTCTTATACTATTTTTAGAAGGTTCTCCAGTTGGTTAAAGCATGGATTAATCCCACCTTTTGGCCACCTTTATTTTATGTTTTATTTCACCATTCCCATGTATTTTCTAGCACATACCTTCCCATTTCACAACTGACTCGTTATTCAATCCTCGAAATCGGGGTGCCCGGCTTATACTAGGGCACCTTAGGGTGCTCAGGTCCCACCCAAGGCACCCCAATCCATGCACATCCTCCTTCGCTCCTTTTTGGTTCATTTGTAGTTTTTGGTCTCCTTTATATTTTTCTCAGCCAACCTTATCGAGATTAATCATGAAATTAATCTTAAGATCCTGTTGGCGAGAACATTTTTTGGGTGGAAAAACTTATGGATTTCTTGCCAACGCTCTAGGAATATAATACCCTCTACTTAACCATTACGGATGTCGTATGTGAATGAGTGAAAAATGTGGATTTTTGTGGTGGCCTTTCGACCGAGGATCCAACAGGGGCACTCCACTCGACCCTTCAAAGAAAGCTAGCAATCTCTTACTTGAGAAGAATTTTTTTGAAAGTGGGAAAGGGAGTGAGAAAGGAGATGGGGAAACTAATGTTGCAGGTAGGAAATAATATTCCTGCACACATTAGTTAAAAACTTTAACACATGCATTTATGAGAAGAAACAACCTTGAAAATGGCAATAAGAAGAGATAAGATTGCGAACTCAAAGTTTCTAAAATCTCCTCATTAAAGAGGCTACAAACTCCTTCTTCTTGTATTGATGCTTAACCAAAAGTTGTACAGAATGTGGGAATGAAAGAAATTTGAGAATGGAGGAAAGTAGAAGAAAATGGCTATCTCCTTTGCTTTCTCTAAGTACAATGCACTCGTGAGTTTACAAGATCAATTGCTAACCCTTTGAAATGGGAATGGATTTACAATTTATAGAGTAGAATATGACTCTTCATCTACCTCACATGACTCTTGGTTTCCATATTCTACTCATGACCTTTCATTTTCCATGAATTAATTATTTCTCTTATAATTTTGAGAAAATACTTTTTACAAATTTGAAATAGGTCACTTAAGTGGATAGGACGAAATACATTGATGACACATAACAAAGAATTAGAATGGAGAAAGAAAGAGAGGAATAAGAGATGTTGCTCGATGAAGTCCATTGATCCTCGTTGATGGAAAGCTCCAAATTTAGTGAAATTCTGAATCTTCAAATTCCTGTACACTGGATGATGTGTGAACACCGTGTGTAAATACATTGTCGCATGACTCATTTGGTGACCATGGGCATCACTCATGGAGATCCATTTTGAAAAATCCTCATCCTGACTCCCCTCAATGTTGTCGCACTACTTGGCTGATTCGAATAGGATCCTAATGAATCATCTTGTGAATGATCCCCAACGGAGTCAATTGTAAATTACACCTCTTGCATATCAATTGAAGCATGAAATGAGTGTCGAAAGACACTATTGACATCCTCACTTGTCACATACTTTGCATAGTATGATGATAGAGATGACACTTTTTCTTACTCAGAAGTGAAGGGTTGCGCCAGATTCTGCCCTGTCCATTTATGCTTCATGATTTATTTTCGAAAAAGCAACTTACTATTTTTAGTAAGTGTGAAAAAGCAAGTCCCCTAATCTTCAACTGGATGTTGTGGCTTAGTTTTCCTCTTTCTCCATGTGTTCCATGTTCCTTCTGGATCAACTTTCTATTTTTAACAGGTGCTCAAGGGCCCACTTACTATTTTTAGTAAGTTCTAAAAATGTCCATTCTAGTGAATTCTCAGTTGTAGTGCACCTCCAATGTCTTCGTCTCCTTCGCAGGTTCTTCTATTAATGACTTTCCCAAAATAGCAGTTCCTATGTAGTAGACCTGCTATTTTTAGAAAGTTGGCCTCTGGGAGTTAGATTGACATGGAACAAAGTTTTTTGATATGGGTTTTTTCCTAATATCACCCCTTGAAATTTCAGACCCACCCACTTAATAGTCCAAGAGATTTTAAAGTTTTAATTTTTGGACCTAGCAGTGCTTCTGGGTACGATAGCCATTAATGGACCTCAAAATTGCAGGTCTGGTTTTCTCCTCTATTTGTAAATAAAATTATATTTTTGATGTGGGTTTTTTCTTCTGGTGCTTCACGTGCGATCTTACTTCAATCCGCAACCGGTTTAATGGGAAATCCCACTTCTTTCTTTGTTGAGCCGGAAGTGGGATTTCTTCACTTTGTGATGCTCTAGTGCATGAGAGGAGAGTTTGAAGGTGTCTTATTGATGGCCTTGGGTAGAGGAATGAATATAAAAATATAACTTGTTGTTTCATGCATCCATTTGGGAGAATTCTTTGACTATTCGTTTCATGGCTATGGAGTTTTCTCTGTGCTTCTCCTTCTTTGTTTTGTGCTTCTCCTTCTGTGTTTGCTCCAATTATCCTTCTAGGACCTATGTGTTTTTGTAGAGTGAGTGTAATTATCTATATGGCAGGTATGGTTTTATTTTTTCAATGGAGTGATGGAGGAGAGTTGCAGAGGAAGGATGAAGTTTGTATGTGCACTGGAGTGGAAGCAGCGGAAGCACTAAGCGACAGTTAGAATTTTGAATTTGGAACGCAAAGAAGGGAGAATATTGGGAAAAAAATTTCATGTTTTATGTCCCTGACCTCAGGGATATGAGGGACATCAAATTCCATGGTGGTCAAGAGGACGACACGTGGCGGTGATCCGACGACAGGGAATGAAGGTGAGAAAAGCTGCTTTAAAGCACTGGGAGCTGAAAGTCGGTCACGTGGGTGTCCAAATGACTCCCCATAGGGGATGGGAAAATTTTTCAATGTCTTATGTCCCCACCTTATGTACATAAGGGAAATCAGTTTCCACGGTGGTCCTGGAGTTGACACGTGGCACCAGATTCGACGACAGGGGAATGGATGCTCCAAAAATGCACCTGGGAGCTGAAAGTCAGTCATGTGGGTGTCCAAAAGACTCCCCATAGGGGATGGGAACATTTTTCAAGGTATTATTTCCCTCACCTCAGGTACATAAGGGACATAAGTTTCCACGGTGGTCCTGGAGCTGACACATGGCACCAGATCCGACGGTAGGGAATGGATGCTCCAAAAATGCTCCTGGGGGCTGAACTGTCAAGTCTGGAGGTCATATGAGGGTCCAAGAGGTCACATGGGGGCTGGGAACATTTTTCAAGGGTTTGTGTACCTGACCTCAAGGATGTTGGGGACATGAAATCCCACCAGGCTCTTGGTGCTGACACGTGTCCTTCCAAAAATGACTAAGTCTTGAATTGCCTTTGAGAGGGCAACTTAGAAAGAAGATAACTTGAGCTCCTAGTGGAATTTATTAGTGAAATTTTATATGATATTGACTAGAAATTGAATTTTTAATCTAATGGTGGGGGTATCATGTATTTATTCATCCATATGATTTATGAAAAATTGGATTTATGATTTGAGACTCCACTGCACGATAAAACCGCGCCGCCAATCCTATGTGCCAAGGTGTTATGAAAAATATGATTTCACCATAATGTAGGTATTTTAATCCTATTTACGTTAGTATTTTTTTTTTCTTCTAACTCCATCCGGAGCTCCCAAAATCATCTTCTGAAGCCTAGCAATTGTTTTAGGTTTGTGTATTGCCTAGGCTTGTGAACCCTAATTTTTTCTCAAATGGATCCAAGCTTCTCAAAACTTCCCAAAACCTTCCAAAATAATTTCCATGATGTTTTAAGGTCTTAAATTCACCTCCATATTGAATTTTACCCATATGTTCTGCTCCAAGGGGTTGATCCAGATTGGGTAGGCCATCAATAGCCCTTCCCAATACTACTTTAGAAGGTAGTATCTTTTCGAGAAATCCATAAAATCACCTAGGGGAATGAATAAAGTTCTCTAAATAACATAGGGGGATGAGATAACATTATTTAAGAGGTCATTTTGGTTGACTAGATAGACCCAGGGTGTCTTGGAATGATGGGACTTGAAAAAATTAACACTTTGGGTATCGTTGTCATGCTTGAAATTATCAATTTCCTGCTACACATTTTTACGACAACATATCCCTATATATATATAAAGCTTATATGACCATAATGGGGTCTTATCATCACTTCTATCTATCACTCTATTAGGTTGCATCCACATAGTGTCATGTACCAAGGATATGAATATTTGCATCACACACACTTCATAGAGGGAGGAATTCAATTTTATTCCATGCACACATTCTATTTACATTTGCTATAGCTACTATTTGTCACTATTTCACAAAGTATGACTGACATGAGAGCACCTAGGGCACAACATGGACACATGCACCAACTACATCTCGGGTTTGTAATGCAAAGGCAACACTTAGTGGTAATTCCACTAGTTTGGTGGATGAGGTTGGTCCAACCCAATCATGTGCATATTTCATTTTAGCACCATGGTTTTGATACTTCTTCTTGTCTTACGGGTCACAACATAATTAGTTCAAGTGAATCCAAGTGATAGATGGGAAAGGTTTAGAGTCACCTTTCAACCATTCTAGAATCATCTTGTGGGTATTTTCAAGAACCAGGGTACCCTAGGGTGCCCCAATACACTCCCAGTGCCCCAACTCACTTCAAATATGTCAAATATGATCTTCACAAGGTCTTTGTGTTTTTGTCTACACTTCCATGTTGTCTTTTTAGATCTCGTGACAATATGAAATAGACTTCTTCAATCAGCTAAGTCATCTCTTCTCCTTCTTTTACATAATTAGCTTCCATTTTAACTTAGAGTAGCATTTAATTTCATTTCATATTTGTTGTAGTCCATTGTTAGTTCATTTACTTGTTTTTAGTCCTCCTAAGTTAGATTATCATTAATAGTCCTAATACCCCATATAGGTCATTTAGGCCTTATTTTTGTTAATCACTTATAATTTTAGGAATGAAAATGGAGGTATGACTACCAAATGTTAGGATTTATAAGGGAATATATGATTAAAAAATTATAGATCCACAAAATAAAAGCCCATATATTATAGATTATGATGTGCAATTAATTATACATCGATTTAGCTTAATATAGATCACATATTACATAGTTTATTAACCATAGCTAAAAGCAAATGACAAGAAAGTAAAAGAGATAGATAACACCATATTTAAGTGGGGAAACCCAAATGAGAAAAACCCCAATGATAAAGAATTGTCTGTATTAAGAATTATATAGCTTTAACCCAACACTTCCACTTCACTCCTCGGTCTCACAATATCATATCAATGTCTCGATGTATAATAGTTCACATATACAATAGCTTGAGCATATATTATTATCAATCATTACCTATCTCGTGATGGATCATCCTATATATAGGATTGGTCGGTCATATCATTCTAATATTTTTAAAGCTATGAAGACCGACTAAGTTTAATTAAATAAACTTTTAATAATGGGTCATAAGTAGTGGTCTATCAAATGATATCCCACTTGACATTATCAACCCCAACACTCCCCCTTAATGTTAAGTGGGAAGAAAAAAAAAAGACATGCCAAATTTACCTTTTTCTACAAAAGGATTTACAGATCTAAGAATCAACAACGAGTGACTTTGGCTAGCATGCAAACAAGGGAAATCATACAGATCTTCCCATATAGAAAATTCTTAAGACAAGTACTTTACATATGAATACTTATATCAGATTATGAATCCTTTTATAAACTAAGGCATACCCATAACTAAAGCTTCGTTGGGATTTACAAGTAACTTCACATAGTGTGACACATTTACTTATTACAAAATGGAGGAAGTATTGGAATTTTACAACATCTCATTAAGAGCCGCATTGTCATGCGCACTTCCCTCAATGGAAAATATGATAGGCCCAACAAGGAACTAAACTTGCAAAACTTCATAGCACACAATGACATGGTGAAGATATCTACAACTTGATCTTTATTAGAGAAGAACTTGAGATCAATATCACCATTCAAGACTTTCTCTCGAATAAAGTGCATATGAACTTCAATATGCTTTTTCCTTTGATGATAAACTAGATTGTTTGTAAGAGTAATGTAACTTTGGCTGTCACATAAAAGATTAGTTCTCCCTTTGACACCCATGTGTAATTTATCGAACGGTCTTTTCATCTATATAGATTACTTTACTGACTTCCATAACACTTCTATACTTTGCTTTAGTAGAAGATATAGAAATCTGTTGGTTGCTTCTTTCTACTCCAAGTGATGGCACTTGAACCTAACTTTAAAACATATCGAGAAGTAGAATTTCTATCTGCAGTATCACCAACATGATCAAAATCACAATAGCCAAAAAATTGTGTATTATTAGAATAAGAATAAAACATACCGTAATTGATTGTTCCTTTAATATATTTCAAAAATATTTTTGTCTTTTTCCAATGATCCTCATAAGGTTCTAGTATAAATCTTGAAACTAATCCTACTACATAAGAAATATCAAGTCTAATAATAGTCAAATAAATTATACTACCAACTAGTTGTCTATACATAGTAGGGTCAAATTTAGCACAAACTAGTTTAGGATCTAATTTAACACCAACTTCAATAGGAATGACAATAGGCTTATAGTCAAACATGTTAAATATTCTAAGAAAATTCACAGCATACTGAGATTGAGATGCAACAATATACTTATGATCTTGAAATATAACCATGCCAAGAAAATGATTTAATAAATCCTAAATCAGTCATTTCAAAATGTTGTTTTAATCTTTCTTTGATTCTAACAATTAAATTTCTATCACTACTAGTAATCAAAATATCATCAACATATAAAACAATAATGATAATATGATTGTTTTCAAACTTAAAAAATAAATCATTATTAGAACAATAGTTAGAAAAACCAAGATCTTGAAAGAAAATGTTAATTTTAGCATACCAAGCTCTAGGAGCTTGTTTAAGACCATACAAAGACTTTTAAGCTTACAAACATAGTTCCTTACCAAGTTCTTCAAAACCTTTAGGTTTCTTCATGTAGATTTCTTCTTTTAAATCACCATTAAGAAATGCATTTTTGACATCTATTTGGTAAATTTCCCAACCAAAGCAAGTAGAATTCTTACGGTGTTCATTTTTTCTACAAGAGTAAAAGTCTCAACATAGTCAAGACCAGGTTTCTGAGTGAAACCACAAGCTACCAATATTTCCTTGAACTTTTCAATTTCTCCTACAGAGTTATATTTGATCTTATACAACCACCGGATCCTACAATGTTTCTCTTAGAAGGAGGAGGGACTAGTTCCCAAGTGTTATTTTTAATCAAAGCATTGTATTCATCTTTCATATCCTGAATCCATTTATCATCTTGATAGGATTCTTCAAAATATATTGTTTTAACCTCGTAGAGAGATCATCAAAATATGATAATAATTTTGACTACAATTTACCTTTTTAACATTAGCAAGTTGAGAGACTTGAACAATAATTTGAGCCCATTTAGGAACCTTGTGATGTAATACGTTTTGAGATGACTCCCCCTCAATCTCCATCATGTCTAGATTAGTATAATTGACCTCTTGAAATTATGTTTCCATAATGTTAGGAGGAGGGTTATCGGGCTATATCTCGGGATAACCAGAGGGATTGTTCATGAGAAGCATCACAAAAAGTCATTTATAAGACTTGAAAATTTCTATTTTCAACAATGTCATACTAAAAAGCATAATATAATCTTAAAACTTTAGTTTTATAGCCATATCCAACAAAAATACAATAAAATTAGGTTGGATCAAGCTTATTCCTATTTACTTTAGGAATAAAGATAGAAGCGAGACTACTAAATATCTTTAAGTGAGAAATATATGGTTTTGATTTGTAAAAGGATGGATAGAGCCTCCAAAGATATATGAGAGAAGGAGATAATAATTTTTAGGGGTGGATTTTCTACCTATGGGACATTTTTCCACACCATTCACAAGATCCCATAGTTTCCTAGCCATAAAACAAGATTTTAATTGAATTCTCCAAATGCTATAATTTGTTCCATTCAATAAATGAGACTTATCTAATGAAAAACTAGCAGAACTAGCCATTTTTAATGCTCGATAACAATGGACAAATACAAATTAAAAATGAATCAAGGAAGCCAAATGGAGGAAGAAAACTAGCTACAAATCTTTTCATTAATTATACGAATACAAAAACTCAAATTAATAAAAATGACTAGCTTTGATTGAGATTAAGATCATTTTAACGAGCTTAGTCGGGTTCGAGCTACATATTTTTATCAAATTAATTAGCTAATCGATTAATTAATAAATTAAATAAGAACCATATTAACTCACTAAAATGAGCAATGAAAAAATAAGCAACCACTTAGCATAAATCCACTAGCTTAAGAGAGACACGTGTCACAATTTTGGTGTTCTCCCAACTTGATTTTCATGAAAAAATTAAAACACTCGAATAAACCAAAGTTAATAAAATTTTGGATCTAGAGCGGGGTCTATAAAAATTAGCTCGGAAAGCTATTTTGCAATTCAATGGAGGAGATCTCGTAAGTGAGCTAATTGAGCTATACCCGAGCTACTTGACCCATACAAAAAAAATTAAATGACCACCAATGCAAGGATACAACACGTGGCACATATCAACAATATCTAGAGGGGCACATGTCATCTTTTTAGTAATTTTCCACACAGATGATTCCATCGGATGTGAATTCCATTGAATTAACAAAAAATAAAATACTTTTGGGTCCACAACAGAGTTTGAAAATTCAAATAAAAATATGTCAATCTAACAATATGACACTTATCACATATCTAGATAATAGAGAAAGACACGTGGAGGTACTCCGCCACTTTCAAATAGAGATGGACTCTAAGGAACTTAGGCATGTAGAATTAATAAACATGAATAAATTTTTCTAGTCTGCAAAGAGGTTCACAAGGTCAATAGAAAGAAAATGCGATGATCAAACAAGGAAACACATGTCATAGATCTAAACAATAGAGAAGGACATGTGTCATCTTTCTAGTGACTCCCAAAAAGTGATGCACCGGACAAAACGTGAATTATGTAGAATAAACTACGATGAATAGTTTATCGTGTCCGAGAAGGAAGGAATATAAAGGACGTGAAAAATAGATGACATAAATAAGGATTAATCAAAAGATGTCATTTGGTGAAAATCTATCAACCAAAAGAGGACACTTGGCATCTTTTCACCAAACTTCTAAGAAATGGTTTTGGGTAGAGATGAAGTCCAAGGAATGAGATAAAATAAAATAATTTTCATGTCTGAACCTCCATTTATAATCAAATTAAATAAAAGCACGTGGTATATAGTCCACGAGTCAACAAGGAAAAGTGTCACAATTTTGTCACTCTTCCAAGGAAAAGTAAACAATGGACACTACACCCACGTAAAAAAGCCAAAAAAACAATGAAATTTTTAAATCCACCCAAAAACAAAGGTAGACCACAAAATAAAAGAACTTATTTTAAATAAGTCACATAGCTATAACGACTATATAAAAAAGCATGAAAAATTTGCACATGACTCGAGAAGAACCAAGGTCATAAAACACATATCTATGCACACAAAATGTATAAGCAAGATCTTAATAAAAAAATCATCCAATATTCTTATATTTTTGTAGAAAAAATTGAATTTTGAACCTGTTTAACTTGAAGTCAACAACATAATAACTAGGGTTCCTTGTATTCATAAATAAACTTCAATTTTCTTCACTCTAGCAAATTAAAAACTTCCAGATCCATCATGTACACTCATAATCACAAAGCTTTGATACATTGTCGATTTATAAGGGAAGATATAATTAAAAAATTATAGATCCACAAAATAAAAGCCCAAAGATTATAGATTATGATGTGTAGTTAATTATACATCGATTTAGCTTAATATAGATCACAAATTACAAACTTTATCAACCATAACTTAAAGAAAATGAAAACATAGTAAAAAAAGATAGATAACACTAGATTTAAGTGGGGAAACCCAAAGGAGAAAAACCCCACTGATAAAGCACTATTTGTATTAAGAATTATATAACTTTAACCCAACACTTCCACTTCTCTCCTCGGTCTCACAATAGTATAATAATGTCTCGCATTATAACAATGGTACATACAATAGCTTGAGCATATATTATTTTCAAACACTTACCAATCTCATGAGGGATCATCATATATATATATATATGATGGGTGGTTGGTCATACCGTTCCACTCTTTTTAAAGCTATGATGACCAAATAAGTTTAATTAAATAAACTTTTAATAATGGCTCATACGTAGTGGTCTATCAAATGATATCTCACTTAACATTATCAACCCCAACAAAAATATCTTTAAATGAGAGATATCAAGTTTTTATTTGGTCCATACTTCATGAGGTGTAGTTTGATTCAAAGCTTTAGTAGGAGCTCTATTTAGGATATGAATAGTAGTGTTCATGGCTTCATCCCAAAGGAACTTAGGAACATTAGGTGTATGAAGCATGGTCCTATCCATTTTTATGATTGTTTTATTCTTCCTTTCAGCTATGCCATTTTTGTGGGGACCATGAAGCCATTAACTATATTTGAATTCCATAAGACACACAAAACTCATAAAACTTATTATTGACATATTCACCTCCATTATCAATTTTGATTCTTTTTATTTTCAAATTATCCATGTTTTCAACCAAGGCTTTAAAATATTAAACCACAGACAAAACTTGAGACTTTTTCTTAATGTAATAAGACCAAGTCATTCTAGAAAATTCATGAATGAAACTAATAGCATACAAAGCTCCACAAAGATAAGGAGCTTCCAAAGGACTTCTTACATTACTATGGATTAACTCAAGCAAGCTAGAGGAATTAGAATCATGATTTCTGTGAAATGGTTCAACATGTTACTTACCACACAAGAAAATTTCACAAGATTCATGGTCTAATTTAAACTTAGGGAGTCCTAAAATAAGGTTAAGGCAAGATATTTAATACAAAATCTTAAAGTTCACATGCCCAAGCCTCTCATGCCACAATTGAACATCATAACAAGAAGAAGAAGAATAAAGACAAGATTTAACAAAAAATTCCTTCAAAGATGTACAAACCATTCTTCTAAAAATAACATAAATATCTTACAATGCTCATTGTTTACATACCATTTATCTTTTAATAACACAACTCTGCAATTTTCTCTAGTTAGTTGAGAACATGATAAAAGGTTATTCTTTATGTAAGAAAAAATTAAACATTACTAATGGTTCTTTTTTGCTAGCTTAACATTACCATAACATTTATACCTAATGACAAAATTGTCACCTAGATATACGTTCTCATGACATTCTACAATGTCGAAATATTTTCATGAATATATGCCATATGCCTAGAAGCACCACTATCTAGAATCCATTAATTTTCATTAGATCTTTGAAAGAGCAAGATAGAGAGAAATAATTTTCTCAAAATTATTAGTTTGGTTTTTAGATTTATTTTTTATTTCTATTATTCATATCTTTATTATTGAAGATCTTATTTTTAGCATTATTATGAGTCTTATTAAATTTAGAAAAATAATCAGCTTCTTTGTGACTAAATTTTCCACATTTGGTACATCTACCATCAAACTTGACCTTAAAATTTTGATTATTCTTAGGATTGAACTTAGATTTAAAGTTTGATTGTTGATTAGTATTGTTGTTATTCTTATTTTTAAATGATTTATAATTTTGGGAGAACAATTCTGAGAGGCATTCTCTTTTGAGTCAAATTTATCCATTACTCTTTCTTCTTGAATGAGTAGAGAAGACAAAGTATCTAAATCAGGTAAATCGATTCATTTTGATACTTAGAATTCAAAATAGAAATGTAATTTTGAATTTTTCATGTATGTTAATCTAAATAATAAAATACAACAACTTATCTTGAAATAATTCATAATTACAACCATCTAATTGAGCCTTAATGTTCTTAATATTAGCTAGATAATTAACTATATTTTCATCTCCTTTCATTGGAGTTGTAAATGTAGAAATTAATCGATCTAATACAAAGAATCCATGAAATAGATACACGACATAATAATTGAAATCAACAACTCTATATTATATTTTCATTAATTCACTATTTCAATACACTCCATTATATAGGAGATGTAAAATAACAATCCTTACAACAACATTTGTCTTCATATACAACCATACACCCATATGGTTTCAACCTCTCACCAATATAATAATAAAACAATACTAATTGTTTTATTATTCTAACTTACTAACTTACCACATACTAACCACATTTTACATTTACTATTTACATTTACATAGTAAATGTACTTTCACTAATTTACCATAATAATAATTACACATGTAATTATTATTCACCCATACAAATGGAGCACTAATATATATTTCCTAACATTCCCCCCCTTAGTGCGAACATGGGAAAACCTGCTTTGTACTGCAACGTGCCGCTACGTAGCATGCTCATGATCTGGATGGTTTCAAGGACAATACCAACAACCTCTGGATGGTTTTCCAAGTGGTTAACCAACAACCACACAACAGATGGTTTTTGAGGACAGTACCAACAACCTCTGGATAGTTTTTCTGGATAACTAACAACCACGATATCATGATGATGCAGTAGTATCAACAACTCTCATCACTATCTCACTGCAGGGAATAACATAGGAAATTCTACTGAAATCTGTTGCTCGTACATACATAGAAAAAGCTGACATAATGGAAATGGAACATTGGATCATGTTCCCCCCCTCAATGTGAAATTTCCACTTATTGAAACACGAACACTGTAAACAGGAACACTGATACTGGAACTCAAAAAAACATGACAAGAAGCACACGACACAAGCTGAAAGCAAATACACCACAAAAATGTCACCAAACCATCTATGCGGCCCCGTCGTTGGCGACTGACGAGAGGTCGCTGAATGACCTCCAACCTCCGTTTGCCTCCATCCTCCAGTAAATTCACTTAGTATAGAAATTCTTCATAATTATAGTCAATTTCATTTGTTATTTGTTCATCTCTAGTTTCCCATTCTACAATTTTGCTTACATCTGTAGGTGCTTTTTCATTTCCATCTACTATCCTCCATAGATTTTTATTCATTAACTGCATCTGAATTTTTACTCTCCATGTATGGAATTTCAACCCATTAAATTTATCTAATGGTGTATCCATTTTGCTGAATCTAAATATCCAAAAAAAATTGAATGCAGATTTGAATTACCTCTGATTCTCTGATTTCTTCAAAAAACAACAGTGATCAATGTGCTGTATAGTAAATTGCACGTTTCTCCCAAACTGTGAACTGGGTTTTTCTGAAATTTCTACTGTAGCTTCCTGTATAATAGATCATTCCACACGCAAAATTTTGGAGAAACCCAGATCGCGAAACAAAAGTTACGAGATCATCTTCGAGACAGATTTAACCTGCTCTGGTACCAAATGTAGAAATTAATCTGATCTAATACAAAGAATCCATGAAATAGATACACAGACAATAATTGAAATCAACAACTCTATATTATATTTTCATTAATTCACTATTTCAATACACTCCATTATATAGGAGATGTAAAATAACAATCCTTACAACAACATTTGTCTTCATATACAACCATACACCCATATGGTTTCAACCTCTCACCAATATAATAATAAAACAATACTAATTGTTTTATTATTCTAACTTACTAACTTACCACATACTAACCACATTTTACATTTACTATTTACATTTACATAGTAAATGTACTTTCACTAATTTACCATAATAATAATTACACATGTAATTATTATTCACCCATACAAATGGAGCACTAATATATATTTGTAAACACTTCCATGATTAGTTTTATTGTCATAGAGAGGCAATCGCCTTCATGCATATTTTACAATTGATTTCATGCATTAGCTAGAGATTTCATGTGTCCTATGTGCAATAAGAATTCATATCGATACTTTTTAATAAGATGGGCATGGCCTCTTAGGATTTTTGGGAGAATATACTCAAATTTTTAGGTGTAACTTGTCTCCTAGTTGGTCTCTTTTCAGCACCACTAACTAGATCCCAAATATTTCTTTCCATAAAGATGGATTTAATCCTAACTCTCCAAACACTATAGTTAGAACCATTTAAAATATGATATTTAATCATGGAGAAATTAGATGAACTATCCATAAATTGTTTTTAGCAAATTTGGAACCATAGTTGCAAACATCTCGATTAAAAGAAAATAAAATTCTTGTCACTTAATAAACACACTCAAATAAGGTATAAGAACCAAGAAGAGAGTCGAAAACACAAAACAAAATACAAGAGGCCGGATGCATTAGATAATAATATATAGATTTTTCAAATTTTAAAAGGCCACGAAACAAAGAAATGCAGTCTTTTCATGGAATGTTAAGTAAGTAAAAAGTCGTGGAACAAAGGAATGCCCATGAGATAAGAAAATCAATTACCTACAAATTTGAAAAAAAATAAAACATATATGGTTCAACTAAGGAAAATACATGAAGCATGCAAATTATGCTTTGAGACAAAGAAATGTCTCAAAGATGAAAGCTATGTGGAACAAACGATTTTTGTAAAAATCCACAAAATAAGAGAGTTCCACATAATAAGTTAAAAATTTGTAAAACAAAAAAACACGCAACAAGAAAAAATGATGTGCACATAGAGCATAGAGACATAGAGAAAAAGGAAAGTACACATAACAAGGAAAAGATCGTAGAAAAAATTTAAAAATGCGAATATGAATAAAAACCACATAGTACAATGCGCTTACAAGTCACACAAGACTTAAATAAGCCATAAAGCTAAGGAAAAGCCAAAAAACACGAAAGGGCATGAAATACAACAAATCCATGAACCACAATAGAAAACCATTAAAGACTATAAAACACTAAGGAAGGCCATAGATGACCAAAAACACAGTTCAGTCACTCATAAGGCTACGGGAGAAAGGAACAAAAATACACACTTGATTTTGATATTCCACACATAATTTTAACTCTCAAAACTTTCAACTTCAATTAATTTGATAGGGAATTAGATTTTTGCACTGTATTCTTGGAAAAATATTTGAATGCTCGAGGTAGGGTTTCACAGGTTTTGAAAACTTTGAGTTATCTTCTTCAAACCAACTCGTAGATTATCTTGTACCTACAAAACCAATTTCTACCGAACAACCCAAAACATATGGATTTAATACCATGTTAGGAAACGTGGGGATAAATAATAACACACATGTACATATCCACCAAAATAAAGTGCCAAAGATTGTAATGCATGATCAACGCGTCAAGTTATAATGAGTTATATCAAAAATGAATTAGATATTAGATATATTGCATGAACATGAAAGTAAATGCACGCATGACACAAGATTTAAGTGAGAAAACCTTTTGGTAAAAAAACCATAGAAAAATAATGCAACAAATTAAGAATAAACCGATATATGTCGTAAAATAATATGAACTCCAAAAGAAAATAGATCTCCTTCTTTGTTATCAAATAATGAATTACAATGTTTCCTAAATAGGAAAACAACTCCCAACTCGAGTTTCCAAGTAAACTCTAGCTAACTCTGACTAAAACTACTCTAGGTGGCGAAATTACTATTTTTAGCAGTTTACTAGAACTTGCTATTCTTAGTAAGTTCGCATGCTTATTCCTACGGGCACAAAAATTTCCACACATCTTCTACATCCCTAAATTAGAGGAATTTCTAACTTTCTAACTCATAATGCAATTAATAGACTAAAATTAACTAATGCTCAAAAATAGGAAAAAACCGAACTATAACTTAAATCCTAATTTTCGGCCTCAAGATGGCGGATTTAGGGCCCGAAAACATGTTGAAAACTTGCCCCAACTAGTAGGGCTGGTTTCCGCTGCATTTGTCTCATCGAAACACGTGGTTTAAAAAAAAGGGACTCAAACGGACACCTAGAACTCAAGTTATGACCTTGTCAAGTTCCTCGCTAATTAAGCGCATCAAAAATCACTTATCTTTATTGATAATATGTATTTCACCCATCACTCCCATTATTTCATGAATCCACAAAGAGCTTAGACCTTCAAGAGGAATTATAAATTGTCACATACAATTGTTAATGTGTGTAGATGAATCTTCACAACATTCACATCATGTATCTATAATTTGATCACATAAATATCTCATATGCATTCACACCTTCTCTATTTTTTTCATGTGTCATCTCACTCTACTGTGTCAAGGGAATCACCTTGATTTATATAAGGGAAGGTAGCCTTGTTTCAGGTCACTATTATATTTTAAGTTTAAATATTCTTTGACATGGCCCTATTTTGGATTCCGATGTGCTACTATTTTACATATAATATATATGCCATGACCATTTATTCTATAGTGGGTTTTTATTAAGTCAGTTTCCCACTTAATATTACAACACCAATAATATTATGGTTTATTATTTCCTCCTTCTTGTTTTTCATGTCTATAGCTAGGTAACTTATCGTGCCTTCTATCCGAGACCCACTTTCACATTTTTTTCTCCCTACACCTTTTCCTTAGGGAGGGTGTTATAATTTTGTTCACACTAGGAAAGATTAGAAACTGGTTCATGTTATTTTGTAGCTAACTAGTTATTTTGTGTTCGCACTGGTAAGCTTGTTATAGAGAGATAATTTGGTTTATGCAACCAAGTTTGTTAAATTATTGAAAAACTTGGTGCCCATATAACCATCGTCGAATTAGATTAACTTTTGAAATTAATGAAGTTGTTAATTATAACAACTCGTAAATCCTATTTAATAGGAAGTTTTTATTTTGAGAAGATAGTGTGTGATTCACAACATTGTGCAGTATGTTGTTACAAGTATTTCTCTCTGTTTTCTAGAGAATAAGGAATTATCCGAAATGATTGAAGGTTTATGGCTATCACTAGTCTCCTCTCGAGATCCTGGTAATATCTCTCATAGGTTATGATTATATTATTGTTAACTTTTCATAGAATTTTTGATCCCTTGTGGTAGTTAGTCTCATTTATAGTATTGCTCAAGGTGGGGATGTATCATTTTCTTAGAATTGAAAAATCTTCGAGGGGAATTATGGATCTAAAGGACTTAAGGTGGGAGAATAATAAATATTTTTGTGTGATTCTTAATGATGAACTAAAAACGAGGGACATAATAAATATCAAATTTTCTTCTTTGATGAAATTAGATGGTCAAGTAATGACTCAATGGGAAAACTAGATTCAAAGTGATGTTTCCTTTTCCACTTTGATGAAATATTTATTGCGCAGGATCGTGAGTACATAATTTTGATTGAGGTAACACCAAATCTCTTTCTTGGTTTTTCTAAAACTTTTATTTTACTTTCAAAACCAAAAGACTTATTGAATGGGGGTTTTTATAACAATACAAAATGTCTAGGCTACAACATAACGTGAGTGAGACATGGATATGAGTTAACTAGATATATAAAACACCGATTAGAATATGTGACAACACAAGATTTGTTTACCAACCGATGATCGGATATCAAAAATGAATGAATGTGTGTCAATTGTACTTTCGATTAACTTTTTGAAGAAAGGATATTTTCACTATATATAGTCAAATCATATTGTAGATGAGGAGACAAGATGGTTCTACTTTTGATGGGGAGAAGGATGATTCTAGTAATTTCTTATAAGATTTATTACTTGTTGTCTCAAGGTTTGGTGTGCCATTATTACATAAAATATCTATAATCTTGTGATGATAATCAATTTAATGGAAGTTTATAGAATTATGTGATTTATTACTTCAGTACAATTACTTGTAAATTATGTGTGTAATTTTATTTTATAGTTATATCCCGAATAACATTTGATCCTCACAATTCTCTCTAAAATGGGGTCCTTTAAGTAATTTTATTATGTTTTGGGCGATACCTTCAAGCATAAGATTGATCTCTCGATGCAATTCTAAATTCTAGACCCTAGACTAGCCAAAAAATTGGTTTTGTTGCCAAGTCTTTATTATATTGGTTATGAGTGTTCTCTCGATGTTAGTTGTTTCTTGGTCGAAGGATTGGACCTAATTGTAAGTTTTGTGTAGAATTTGAAGGATTTTACTTTGAAATCCTAGGAATGGAGGGCTAAATTTGTCATGTGCAAAGATTAGGAAATGTAAAGGTTTGAGATAGTGTTGGATCTTTGCAGATTGGTGTGAAAGTAATATATTTTCATCTTAGGGAGGATTTTTGTGTAAAATTAAGGAATAAAGGCTTGTTGAGGTTATTATTGAGGACTCCTAGGAGGTGGAGGGGATTTATGTTGTTGAGATTTTTGAAATCCTAGGAGTAAGGGGTTTGCACAAGGAAAATTTGCATTATGGTAGAAAAACTCCATTTGTAAACAAGATTTATGTGAATCACTCCTTAGACATCCTGGGAAAAAAGGAAGAGGCTTGGGAGTTTCTTTAGTTGGAAGAACTCGCCTCAATTTGATTGGATGTTGAATCCTTTGCATGTTGCTTTTACTATTCAACATGTATTTGTCAAGTTTGGATTTGAAAAGTGTAGAAGTAAGATTTGATTGGGGTTGAATGTGAATCAATAGATTATGTCTGTGAAAGAACTCAAAACCATAATTTCATTAAATTTGGACATTTTACAATCTAGATTAAATACTTGAAATCGGCTATGTTGGTTTTACTTATACCAAATATTGGAATTTGATTTGGCTATTATTGGAATCCAAAAGGGTTTTTTTGAATTTTATTTGGCTATTATTGGAATCCAAAAAGGGTTTTTTTGAAATTATATATCATGTATGAGGGATTTCCATTTTAGGGGTTTACAATTTTTATGTAAGAATAGGAAATACTTATTGGAATAATTAATACATTTATAACTTTGCAATGCATAGAAAATAATTATATTGTCCATTCTCATACAAACAAACATTTTTATCTTGTATTGAATGGGCATATGTCCATTCTCATACAAACAAACATTTTTATATTGTATTTAATGGGCATATGTCCCTTCTCATATAAGAACCATAGAATAAAAATTACATGTTGACAAAATGGGCATATGTCCATTCTCATAAAAACAATCATTTTTATCTTTTCTCATATAAGAATCATAGAATAAAAATAGAGCTAATATTTAATTTGTTTTAGAATTGACAGTTGCCCATTCTTACATCCTTTATAGTGATATTAAAATGATTAAGTTCAATGTTGCTTTAATGATTTAGAATGGTTAGAATAGGCATATGCCCATTCTCATAAACTCAATATAGAAAGAAAGAAAAATTTGGATGTGATTTATTTTAACTATGGGGTCATGCACATTTGCATGTTGTATATTTTACATATTTTGATCATATATATTTGTGTCTAATATTGCTTCTAATTTATGATATCAATAAAAATTGACAAATGTTTAATTATAACATGGATTTATTTGCATAGAATGAAGGTAGGAAATGTGTTGTTATGAGATAAATACAACATAAAATGATGGTAATAAATGAATTGTTAAGAGATAGTCTACAAAAATAAACCAATATTAATATATTGTTATGAGATAGACTACAAAAACAAACCAATTAATTTATATTTATTAATCAACATAATAGTAACAAGTAAACTCAATCAAGCTCAATAATCGTGGAAATGTGTTGTTATGAGATAAATACAAGTCACAATTCTTTTTGCATAAAATGATGGCAATAAATCCATTGTTATGAAATAGACTAAAAAAACCAATATTAATGAATTTTTATGAGAAAGACTACAAAAATAAACTAAATTTATCTATATATATTAATCAACATAATAGTATCAAGTAAACTCAATCAAGCTCAGTAATTGTTTTTTTAAATGTTTCCAAAGACCGACGTAAATTTGGGTGTGGACCCACATGATTTAACCATGTACATAAATGTGTGAAAATTTTCTATCAGAATGCATTGTGCCATCAAATTTCCAGCTAGAAGGCAATCCAAATAAAAGCGCCTCAGTTCTGTCATGAAAAAAACATTTTGTTTCACCTATGAACAATATGTTTTCTGCTCCATATATTTGGGTGTACTTATCGAGAACCTTTTGCATATTTTTTTGTAAATTGGCACAATATTCCCCTTCTTCGATCTTAAAAATTTGTTGCTAATTTCACACTTTGTTATGCCTAGCAAAAAATGAATTCAATATTTCTTAGCTAATCAAATTTTTGAATGAAGGCATGTCGTTCTCTTGAATGCAGGTATGTAAACCACAATCCAATATCAAAATGTTGTCATGTTATCCTTAACAATTCAGGGCTAAATGTATGACTAAAGTATCGGTAGCATGCATATGTAAATTCTAGTTGTATGGTCAATGATATAAATTCGGTAAGCCCTAGAACTCCAAAAACAATTCTTCTACCCCCAAAACCAATAACTTCTTTCCATGGAAAACAAGATCTAAAAAACCAACCAATAACAAAAATATTTTTCAATAAATTAAATGATTATATTATCTGATTTTATTGATAATTAATTTCTTTTGTATAAACCTATCAAAACTAGTTTTGAGCATTAAATGGTAAACTATCAATAACATCCTAAATTATCATTATATACTAATCACATCATTTGGATGAAATGTGAAGAAGAACTAAAAATTGTAATAAACACATTTTGAGCATTACATACTAATAACCATCAATAACATCTTATTAAAGAGTATATAATAATCACTTCAAATGGAAAATGAGAAAAAGAACTAAAAAATGTAATAAACACAATTTTATATATTGATTTGTTCTTCATTTGTTTGAAATAGAGAACATCCCTTTAAGATGTCTCTTACATCATCTGCAACCCCTACCGGGCTAGTTATGTAAACAATGATGACATAAGCCACTTATTATTTTTAAAGTCTTTGTCAGAAACCTTTGGAGACACCAAATAAATTCTTGAGGAACTCTTTTGTTAATTACATGGATTCACATTTGTATGGAAATTCTGGTGTTTTCCAAATTGTTTCTAAAATTTTAATAAATTTTTCTCCCTCTTTTTCACAATGCTCCATACCCCAAAAAACAAAGGTTGCACGTCCACTTTAGCTATGAGTAACAATTTCGTTGCTAGTCTTTCTACACTGGCATCTATATCCAACGTAGACCAAAATGTTATTCGATGAAACTCTTTACATACAGAAGTTATAAATTGGGAAATAGACATTCGTGGTAGGATGTTCTCATTGTTAAATTGAAATGTATTTGCCTTTTTAGAAGTATGCTTTTGAATTAACAATCCTTCTAATTCAAAAACAAGAAAATGTTTATTTGGAGGTACTACAAAAATTTTATAACTTGTATGTATTTCAAATATGATAATAATATTTCACAAAATATTTTTACCTATTTCTTTACATATATTTGTTGGTTGTAGATTTTCTATATTTTCTCCAGCTGTATCTTCACATAAAAATTGAAATTAGGATATATTTATCAAATTGATTCCAACTAATATTGACAAATAAAAAGATTAATATTTTTACCTATTTCTTTACATATATTTGTTGGATTTTCTCCAATTGCACATAAAAATTGTAATTAGGATATATTTATCAAATTGATTCCAACTAATATTGACAAGTAAAAAAGATTATTAAATTTTTAATAATACTTGATACATGTTTGTGAGCCATCGAGCTAAGTGTTTTGTTGGGAAACTTCTTGTTGGTGGATGGTATTGTGCTATTTTTAGAAATAGCATCTTTCTCTAATAAATTAACCTCATGGCTTGTGCTTTTTTCTCCACTCATAATCATTTGTAAGGGCTCAAAATTTGGTGCTAGTGAATATAAATACTTAGAACATAAAGTAAAAATTGTAAACAATGAACTTTGTCCATTCTCACTTAATCACTAGTTGTCTTGCAAATGTGTAAAGGGGAAAATTGTAAGTTTTCAAGCAAGACAACTTTCTCCTATCTCAAAGTTTCCATGTTTTGATCATACTTGTTAACCAAAATAAGCTCCCTCTTATTTTGGGTTAACTAGCTTCCTTTTGTGCCTCAGTAAAATTTTTACACATTTTAGGCACTCAAATTTTTTTGGGTATTGCTTCATCAGATAGGATTTTTCTTCCCCTTTCCAGAAAGGTAAAGAAGTCCTCCTAACTCCTTGTATTTTTAAGTTATGGCTCGGCGGAGTTTGGAGGGGAATTTTTCCCTAGGTAGGCTGCGGAGAGCTTGGGAGAGTTTTGTGCCAAGAAGGCTCGGGCCAGTGGAGCGGAGTTGGAAAATTTTCCAAGGAAATTGGCGGAAAGTGGAGACAGGGAGATAAAATTTGCACTTAGCCCTTTTGGGGTTAAAAGGCACAAAGACAAATTTTGGCTCATGGACTGACGAATGGAGGAAGCACATTTGCAGGGGCCGGGAGAAACTTTTTCCACTTATCCTTTTGGGGAAAAAGGGTTAAATTCAAAATCTGGCCCGCAAGCCCACAAAGGAAAATGGAAGGAAAATGACTAAGGCCACACACCAATCATAAGGTGCCACGTGTCTAGTCCACGTCAATGCAGACTGCACAAGCGGGGGAGTCGAGAAGAAGTTAAGTTTTTTTGCCTTTTTGGTAAAAAGGTTGAAGGAAATAAATGAGCCCGCAATCCCATCGTGAATTTGGCAAAGCCACATGTCTTAGAGTGGCAGGGCCACAGAGAAGTCTGGGAAAATTTCCCATTTTTGTAAAAGGGGAAAATGTTATTCAAGCCCGCGAATGAACCGAAAGTGCCACATGTCATCAGGTTGGTGGGGGCACGATATTTTGGGGAAAAATTTCCCAATTTGAAAAAAGAGGGAAAAGGTCAAATTTTGGCCCACAAACCCGAATTTTGCCCTAATTTTGCCAGTTTTTCCCTAAATCTTCAAGAGGCCATATCTTTCAATCTAGAGCTCGTATTTTCATGTTTTTGGTATCAATGGAAAGCTGGTGAAATTATCCACACAATGAATGCTTCAATTTTAAATTTTGATGCATTTTTGTGGGATAAAATTGAGAAAAAGTCTCTAGCATGCAAAAAATGCAAAAATGTTTCACCCGACTCCACTTCAATGTTCTCTAGCCACATGGATGGCTCAAAGTGAAAAACACAAAAGGTGATCTAATGGTCCATATTCAAACTGGCAACATTTGTAATAGTTTCTAGTTTTTCCCCACCATGGCCATTTTTCTACAAAAGAGGAATCAAACAGTGTGAAATGATTGGATTTTGATTTTAAATGCTTCTTGGCCATTTGGGGAAGTTGTAACCGCCCCTTGCATGCAATTTGTTATACTCTGAGAGTGATTCTATGGGTTGGAAATCGAATTTGGAAATTGAAAGCATGTTTTTGTGAACAGAGGACAAAAATGATTGTTAGTCTTCTTCTATTCTCCTCCTCTGCATTTTTTCTTCTATTCCCACTCGTTATACAAGTTTCAACTCTAAGATCAATATTTTAGGAAGGAATTTTATGTCCCCTCGATGGAAAAATCGATTGGTGATTTGTGACGAACATGTTTTAACTGTCTTGTGCTCAAAAATTACAAATTTGTCTTTCTTCTATTAATTAATGCATGTAATTAAACTTTCAGTTGATGTGTGTGGGCATCTAACAATCCACCCACAACATTAATTTCCTCCTCCTTCATTCTCACTCCCCCCCTTTCTCGAGATCGATTTCTGCTATAGCAAGGAGTTGTTATTATTGCCATAGGGACAATGGAGTGTTCCTATGGATCTCTGGTTGAAAAACCACCATAAATCCACTTTGGTTTTACATGCTAAATAATGGGAGCTACACCATTCAAATGTAGAGGGACTTAGATTCCCATAGCGTTGGCCCAAAATCAACAAATTTTTCCACAAGACAAATTTTCGCCAATAGTTTTTGCACCCATTGTGTGGTAGAGTTAAAGCATCTACACCTAAAAATGACCACAAGGTTTTTAAAATATCATTAAGTTTGCCTTTGAAGTTTGAAATTCCTTGTGATCTAAAAATACAAAAAGATTCAAATAGAAGAGTTCTATAGATTGAGTAGCCATATGAATTGCATGGATGTAACTCAAAATTCTTTAAATCCTTCTAGAAAACCTTCTTTGCTCTATCATATCCAAAGGAAATAATTTCAGACCTGAAAGAGGTTACTTGGCATATTTGGCAGAGTGTAAATCACCTCACCATTGCTACAAAATTTTGGGCTGTGAAAGAGAAGAAAATAAACTTTCAAGTTGGTTGATAGAAGGTATACTCACCAACTAAGGCAAGGAGTGATTGACCCTACTTTTGAGGAGTTGGAGGGATAAGAAGTAGAGGTTATAGCTCGGTTTGACAAAGGAAGAGATTAGAGCTCAAATTGAAGAAATTACAAGACTCCAAGCTGCAGCAGAGGAAAGAGAAGCAACCATAGCTGCCGAAGAAGCTAGAAACAGAAACATAATGGCTGATAATGAACATGAAGAACAGAGACCCAATGTACCATGGGGAAGAAATACTGGTCCACTTGTTCTCCCATGAATACTCCATGATCTGCCAAGAGGTTTGAGAAATAATTTTCCCAAATTCAAAGGAGATGGCTCCCAACTTGAAGAACATGTAGCAACCTTCATCACTGCTTGTGGTGTGTTAGGTGTTGAAGATGAAGATGTGTCAGTTAGAATTTTTGTGGAGTCACTCCAAGAGAAAGCTATTGAATGGTTTTACATGCTTCCTCCAAGATCTATCATGGGTTGGGATGACATAAGAAGTGCATTTGAACATAGGTTCAAGAGCACTGAAGATTTCCAAGATCTGTTGGTTCAACTCGTTCAGATGAAGAAAGAAGTCTTTGAGTCCATGAGATATTTTGTTGCAAGGTTCGATAGATTGACAAGAAGAATCCCAGAAGATGTAGTTCCCCCTAAAAATAACTTGAAGAGGTTCTTCATTAGTGCCTTGCCATCGAAAGTTGGTTTCTTCCTCAGAAGAGCCCAACCAAACACATTGAGGGAAGCTCAAGACTTTTCCATTGAAACTGATGATGACTTAATCCTCTCTGGAAAGGTGAAAGGCCCAAATGAGAAGTAGAAGGGTCAAAGTTCCAGTTTGGTCACAACCGATCCTATGTTCCAGAAAATGGCAAATGATCTGGTTGCCTTGAAGAAATAGTTGTCCCAAATGACAATGAGAAATGCTCCAAGGAGGCCAAATTTCCTTGATAGACAAATAATTGCACCACCTCCTCACCAAATTTCCCTTGAAGAACCTCCTGTCAATGTTATCTATGACACCAGAGAATCAAGAGAGGATGCTAAAATTGATGAACTTGAAGGAGAAATAACAAAGGATTACGAAGGCTACCTCGAAATTGAAGAAGTTGATATGCACAATGGCTTGTTTGAGTTTGTTGATGATGGGGAAGAAGAAGAGGAAGCCCCAAGCTTCTCATGTGTTGTCTTCACTTGAGCTCAATCCAAGAAAGATGCTCTACCCTCTGTGGCTCAAAAGGAAAAGAAAACTAAAGAAGATCCCACTCTAGCAGCCACACAAAAGAAGATCATCAATAGAGGCTCACCATTACCACCCTCAATGGATTCAGCCAAAATGAAACCATGCCAAATGGCTGCTAGAGATCAGGCTATTATATCTAGTAAGTCACCTTTTCCTTCTTCTAGCTCACAAGTTATTAAAAACACTCCTCCCTCTAATGAATTCTATTCTAAGTCAGCTAAAATTTAGACCATAGCTTCACCTTCACCTCCTTCTAAGTTGATGGCCTCACCCTCAGAAGACAATCCAATTTCCAAGTCAACCAAAGTTCCTCAAAGACCCTTACCATGTAAACCTTCCCTCACTCCAGGAACTTCTCCCTCATCCATTTGATTTTATAGAACATGCAAGTAAAACCAAAGTCCAACTCTCAGAGTTAGAATACTTACAAACATGCCCAACCCAATTTGATAGATTTATTAATGCAGTCCAAGGTAGTAGATCTATATCTTCAAGTTCCACTTCTAAAGGACTCCTTCCAACACCATCCACACCTCCATCTCAAAACATGTTAGCTCTCAGTGCTACCAAAACATCTAGAGTTGAGCCTTTTTATTTGTCTCTCCTCATAAATGGTTTTGAGTTGAACAATTGTATTATTGATTCCGGAGCTTCTGATAATGTAATGCCACTCAAAGTTACAAATTCCCTTGGCCTAAATTTGACTAGAGTAAATGGAGCTTGTTATTCCATGGAATCTAAACAAGTTCCACTGATTGGAAGAATAAAGGATGCACAAGTAGCTCTGGCTGACTTCCCTGATAAGAAAGTGCTTCTAACTATTTTAGTGGTAGACATCCCAACATCTTTTGGCATGCTTATGAGTAGAATTTTTGTAGAGACCTAGGTGGAGAAATTAAAATGGATTGGTCATCTTGCTACTATCCCTATAAAAGGTGAAATGAAGAGGTTGCTGCTAGTTAGGAAAATGAAATATACTGTGCAAAAATATGAAAGCCTAGGAGCTAACATTTTGTACCAAAATACCAGAAGATGAATCACTGGGTGACAACCGAGGAGGAAGAAGATATTCTAATCTTGATAGGGCCAGACATGCCTTCCTAGAGGGATTTGAATTTTGAAGAAGCACTGAGGAGATTCGAGTTACAGGAAGGCAGCCCCGAATCACCAGATGATGCAGACCAAAAAGAAGAGGAGATGGTTCTCAATAAATTTCAAGAAGATAAATCATCTTGCATGCTTTTATAGGATGAGGAGTTATTCCCATTTCCATTTGGGGATGAAGATGATCCTAGTCAAGCCATCTATGGAGATACAAAATCAGCTTGTGATGAGCCCGTGAAAGGACTGAAAGAAATATTTGTACAAGAAATGCTTGAAGCCGTAGAAGAAACTGAAGATCCCGAGCTCAATCTCGAGCTCTGATACAAGCCAAAAATCTTCAGGACAAGCATGAAGCTGATTTGGAAGCCTTAACCAATGTGAAGGTTGGCCACATTGAGATAAAGCCATATGAAAAATACGATGCCATTCTGGAACTGATGGTTGATGGATGCAATAACGAAATGGATATATTTTCTTTCCCATTTGCGGATGAAGACTCTATCCATGATGAAGAAATTGAAGCAAGGATTTTCGAGGCCTCTGAAGATGAATCTCTTTTTGATGAAGGATTGTTGGAGTGCATCGATTCCCTAGATGATGAGGTAATCCCTCTAGATAGTTTCCTTGAGCTGCATCCTTCAAAGGGATACAAAGATGAGCTACAGGAAATGATGAATCATAACTCTGTGTAAGAAATATTAGAAGCAGTACAAGTTGAGGAAGACCCCGAACTGATTCTTGATCTCTTCACTCATGCCATGGACATACAAGACAAGAATGATTTTTCCTCCAATCCGCCCATCAATACTCAAATGCCCCATAGTGGAGTAGAGATAAAGGATGAATCAAATGTTTTTCATGGAGAAGATTCCAATGAGCATAGACCTAGAAAAGAAAGTAACTCAAAATATCCAATAAATTGGAACCAAAATCAGCTTTGGGGCAGCAATGAGATGCTTGATGGAGAATCAACTATATGGATAAACATGGAAGGAAACTAGCACTATCAAACTGATTTCAAAGAACATGAAAGCAATGGAATTTCCAAGCAAGGACCTGAGCATCATGAAGTTCCCATGGATTCACTCCTACCAAGTACATAGGTAAATGTGGAAGCACCTAGCTTTCATAAGCCACTGAGGAGGGGAGGCTACTTTTTGAACTTGTCAATGGCTTCATAGAACATAATCCTTTAGTGTTGCCTCTTCAGGGGTAAATTTTGAGAAATGAAAAGTGCATCAGTGAAAGTGAAGTTGTCCCTCACCTTGTAACATAGTTTTTCTTTTTCCCCTTTCTATTTTGTGTGTTTTGTGTTTTGTTTGTGTGTCCTCTTCTTCCTTCTCTCTTTCCTCAGAAGTTGTACATGACTCTGCAAGGCCCAATGGATAAGGCACTGGTCAACGTTATATGTTTTGAAACCTATGATTCTGGATCCTCATGTCATGTCTTCACCTTGCTCAATCCACACCATGTCCCCAAGCTAGAGCCAGTTGTTGTCTTACAAATGTGTAAAGGGGAAAATTGCAAGTTTTCAAGCAAGACAACTTTCTCCTATCTCAAAGTTTCCATGTTTTGATCATACTTGTTAACCAAAATAAGCTCCCTCTTATTTTGGGTTAACTAGCTTCCTTTTTTGCCTCAGTCAAATTTTTACACATTTCAGGTCACTTAAAATTTTTTGAGTATTGCTTCATCAGATAGGATTTTTCTTCCCTTTTCAGAAAGGTAAAGAATTCCTCCTAACTCCTTGTATTTTTTGAGTTATGGCTCGGTGGAAGCCCGCAAAGGAAAACGGAAGGAAAATGACTAAGGCCCCGCACCAATCATAAGGCACCACGTGTCTTGCGGCACGATGAAGGAAAAAGTTGCCACGTCAACAATGCCACGACAGGGGGTTAGGAAGAAGTTAAGTTTTTTTCCTTTTTGGTCAAAAATGTTTAAGGCAAGAAATGAGCCCGCGATCCCATCAAGAAATCCCAAAATGGGCGGTGCCACGTGTCTCAAAGTGGCGGGGCCGCAGAGAAGTTTGGGAAAATTTCCCATTTTCACGAAAGGGGCAAAATGTTATTCTGAAGCCCATGAAATGAACCAGAAAGTGCCACATGTCATCGGGTTAGCGGGGCATGGAGATTTTGGGGAAAATTTTCCCAATTTGAAAAAAAGGGAAAAAGGTCAAATTTTGGCCCACAGACCCAAATTTTGCCCTAATTTGGCCAGTTTTGCCCTAAATCTTCAAGAGGTCATATCTTTCGATCTAGAGCTCAGATTTTTATGTTTTTAGTATAAATGGAAAGCTAGTGAAATTATCCACATGATGGACACTCAATTTTAAATTTTGATGGAGTTTTGAAGGAGAAAATTGAGAAAATGTCTCTGGTTTGCAAAAAATCACAAAAACATTTGCCCCAACTCTGCTCCAATGTTCTCCTACCACATGGATGGCTCAAAGTGAAAAGAATAGAAGGTGATGTAATGGTCCATATTCAAACTGAAACGTTTGTAACAGTTTCTAGTTTTTCCCCACCATGGTCGTTTTTCTACAAAAGAGGAATCCAAAATGGTGCGAAATGATTGGATTTTGATTGTAACTACTTCTTGGCCATTTGGGGAAGTTGTAACCACCCCTTGCATGCTATTTCTTGTCCTCTAAGAGTGATTGTATGGGTTGGCAATTGAATTTGGAAACTAGAAGCATGTTTTTGTGAACAAAGGACAAAAAATGATTGTTATTCTTCTTCTATTCTCCTCCTCTACATTTTTCTTCTATTCCCACTCGTTATACAAGTTTCAACTCTAAGATCAATAAAAAAGGAAGGAATTTTATGTCCCCTCGATGGAAAAATTGATTGGTGCTTTGTAACCAGCATGTTTTATTCTATCTTGTGCTCAAAAATTGCAAATTTGTCTTTCTTCTATTAATTAATGCATGTAATGAAACTTCTAGTTGATGTGTGTGGGCATCTGACAATCTACCCACAACATTTATTTCCCCCTCCTTCATTCTCACTCCCTCCCCTTTCTTAGATCGATTTCTGCTATAGCAAGGAGTTGCTATTATTGCCATAGGGACAGTGGAGTGTTCCTATGGATCTCTGGTTGAAAAACCACCATAAATCCACTTTGGTTTTACATGCTAAACAATGGGATCTACACCATTCAATTGTAGAGGGACTTAGATTCCCATAGCGTTGGCCTGAAATCCACAAATTTTTCCACAAGACAAATTTTCTAGCCAACATCACTATAGTACCTGCTCAATCTTATATTCATTGGGTGGATATATGTTCACTATAATACCTGTTCAATCTTGTATTCACTAGGTGGATACCTATTCTCATTTAGGAATCATAGAAGAAGAATATAATGTTGCATAAATTTGTTTATTTGTATGAGAGAGATGTTACATAATCTATCACCAAGGTTAGAATGATCCAAGAATTAAAATACTACCTTTTACTTGGCCAATAAATACTTTTCTCTAGGTATCCACTCTTCAAAACTTACAATTTTTGCCTTATGAAATTCTCTTTAATTATTCATAATTGTCTTATATTAGTTGGACTAGTAATTCTCTTTAATTATTCATAATTGTTTTATATTGGCTGGACTATCCCTGGTGAAGCCAAGTTCTACACTACATACCCTTGATGAGAGGGATCAATCCTTATGTAGTTCACATTTTTAGAAGGTAGAAGGGCCATTCCCATGATTTCTAATATACTTTATAGAGGTATTAAAATGATTAAGTTCAATCTTGTATTGAATGTGTGGATGCATATTCTTCTATAGGAATCATTGAGGAAGAATATATGATTGATATATGAGAATGGACATATTCCCATTCAATACATGCAATATTGAACTTAATCATTTTAAAACCTCTATAAAGGAAGTGGTTCAAAGACAAAGGAGTTCTTGGGAATAGTAAGCTTCACCATGATGTTATTGCAATTGATTTATTTATTTTATTATAAACACCAATATGTTCACAGGAATGATTGTTTCTAACTCTACCCATGATTCAGAATATCATTTGGTTTCCTTTCCCTTTCAGTCGGGCAATTGCCCATTGTAAAAAAAGTATACTTTTAACTCTTCATGTCAAGCCCATTCTCAATTAAATAATAGAGATAAAATTTACTTTGTCTTACAATGATAAGTTGTGCATTCTCATAGCCTTATCTTGTTTATAATGGGCACAATCCCATTCTTAAACAAATAAATATTACTTTGTTTTATAATGCTTTTGTAACTTAGAATTTTTTTAATACGTAAAATCCCAATATCATACAAACAAATAGTTTTTTTCTTATAGTTATCTATAATTGTATTATACTTGTTGGACTATCCCTGACAGAGCCAAGTGTTGCACTACATATCCCATTAGTACAAACAAATTTTTTTCCTTGTAATTATTTATAATTGCATTATACTAGGTGGACTATCGCTAACAGAGCCAAGTGTTGCACTACATACCCTCGAGAGAGATCCATCTTTATGTAGTTCTCATCATACAATATATATATATATATATATATATATATATATATATAATTTTATACTTTTAGAATAGGTTGTGAGAATGGGAAGTAGAGAAAGAATATATAATTCATGTTATGGACTTTTTGCAAGGGATGCCAATATATAGAGGTATTAAACTGTAAAAGGTGAACTACATAATGTGAATAATATATTCTTTCTCTACTTCCCATTATGAAAAAAAAATTAATTCTCTCTAAGTATGGGCATCTTCCCATTCAATACAAGTACAAAGGTTGTGAGAATTCGCTACTTCCTAGTCTAAAAAAGTGAATATTTAGAGGCATTAAAATGTTTGTTTGTCCGAGAATGGGCATATGCCCATTGTAAACATTCAACTACAAACAATATTGAACTTAATCATTTTAAGAAATCTATAAAAGCTTTGAGAAAATGGAGAAATTTTAACTCTATTCTTCTAATTAAACTTCTAAATTTTGTTTACATATATTCTATAATATGAAAAGAACTTAGGAGAAAACTATATGAAGGATGTACATCTTAATATTAGAACAAAGTAAACATTGTTAAGAATTAATGTATACATAATGACTATAATAAAAAGAACACAAAAATCGTAGAGGCTATTCACCTGGAGGTGTAGTTAGACATTTATAATATTGTTGGAGCATGATCTCCTGCTTGTGATTCTCCACCATAAAGATAAGTGAGGACCTATTTGTATTATGTGTTTCCTTTAATGCATTTGTCCCACCATATAATATTAATATAGGGGACACATTAGTGTTGCATCTCTCAATCATGTGCTCCAAAAATGCACTAATCTCTCACATTTGAAAGGATGTTCAGGGATGACAACTCCAATTTCATTCGGTTTGATAATATCCAAGGGCTCTAAATGTTTCCAATCTAGATCCACTGTCACATCTTCCACCTCCATACCAATTGAATTATGAACACCATATATGGAAAAAATCATTGAAATACATGTTCTGCATTCATAATTTTCTAACATCCTTCTGAAATTATTGCTGATTTTTTAACCTTTTTAATGTACATTTTTATAGCAGTATGAAATAAGTAAACTTATACTACTAAAAGTATAAATATGAAAACAAAACTCGTTGTACTACACCCAATGACTATCAAAAGATCAATAATATCATTTTGTGAGACAATACTCACAAGATTACAAAATCAACAATTACGACTTCTACACTGAGTGGCAGAAAATGGAATTCCAAACCTCTCAATGTTCTACTAAGAAAAAAAGGATAAGAACATTGACAAGTGAATTCATATGTATCTTGCATCCTTGGTTGAGAATTTGTATTAGCCGTAGACACATACAATTCAAGTAGTTTAGTAGCATTTTTGAATAATTTGGCAAATTTCCTTGACTCCCTTCCCCTGATGGTGTAGCCTTCCTTTTCATTTTTTTATTTTCTTCTCTAATATCTTGACATAGTTGAGAAAAATGAGACTCATGCATGTCAAATTTTTCAATCACATTTAATTCATTACATCCTATAAGAGCAACATATTTTGGAACTCTTGCCTGCATATAAGACATAACTTTGGATCTTGTTTCTCTACTCGCTTTACTCTTTTACAGTAATCTTTTAAACCCATTGCATTAACACCATACTCATATCTGAACCAAACTTCACCACTAATGCATTTATCAGCAAGGACATCTAATTCTTCATCTGTCATACCTTTTGTGCCTCTGAATAGTCTTGTTGTAAGCATATCTAATGAATTTGGCTTGAAATCTAGGTTTGTAGCTTTTTTTGGGAAACAAGGAACCCACCATTGGTATACAAATCAAAAACTAAAACCCACTTATCCCAAATTTCATCTGGGAGTACAAGAAATGAAAGTTTATCATTCAAAATTTCCAATCTTGCCTTCTCAAAAATAAGCAAAAATTTCCTTTCAAATGTCTACATGTGAACATTAAAATAAATTTTATTAGTTTAGCATTCTATAAGAAATAATTTAAGTTAATTTCTATGTGTAAAAATTAGTACAATTTATAAATACCTTCCAACTTTCTGACTTATCATGACCAAAACCAGGACATTATGGTCTCTTCTCTAAGATCCACCTTGACCTGGCTTTGTACAGTTGGTCAATAAATATTATTTTAACCCATTTTTGTTTTCCATATTCTGTTGCTTGCAAATACTGATTATTTGTTATGTTGTTGCTTTAGAAGACAGAATATGGATAGACCTTTGTTTGATTCTATCATGAATAGATGAAAAATTAGGATTTGTAAGGATTTTTTTTTGGGATTCCATTGTATGTTTCCCATCAATAATATAGAAATGAGTTTCAATGTCATGAATTTCATGCTCAAACTCCATGTTAAAAATAACACCGAGTAGTTTTTTGAAAGGAAGAAAAATTGCATCTCATTTGAAGAGGTACATGGTTGCATAACATAGAGTGGACAAAGAGACTAACACTTTCTAAATCAAGTGATCTCGTATTGGTATTTTGTAGGAGCTACATGACAATGACCAATATCAATTTTGAATGAATTTTCATCAAATAAAAAAGATGAATCTCTTTAGATAATGTAGATTCACTTTTTTAAATTCATTGAGCTTGATTTAATAATAATTTCTCTTTTGCATATCATTTCACCGTACAAAAGTGTGATTCTAAAATGTCTTTGTAGTCATATTTATACCCTTAGACCAATATTCTAATCCCATGCACATCGTCCTATCATAGACCTTTGTTTGATTCTATCATGAATAGATGAAAAATTAGGATTTGCAAGGATTTTTTTGGGATTCCATTGTATGTTTCCCATCAATAATATAGAAATGAGTTTCAATGTCATGAATTTCATGCTCAAACTCCATGTTAAAAATAACACCAGTAGTTTTTTTGAAAGGAATAAAAATTACATCTCGTTGAAGAGGTACAAGGTTGCATAACATAGAGTGGATAAAGAGACTAACACTTGCTAAATCAAGTGATCTGTATTGGTATTTTGTAGGAGCTACATGAAAATGACCAATATCAATTTTGAATGAATTTTCATCAAATAAAAAAGATGAATCTCTTTAGATAATGTAGATTCACTTTTTTAAATTCAGTTTGAGCTTAATTTAATAATAATTTCTCTTTTGCAGATCATTTCACCGTATAAAAGTGTGATTCTAAAATGTCTTTGTAGTCATATTTATACCCTTAGACCAATATTCTAATCCCATGCACATCGTCCTATCACCTAGTGGGAGTTGGGAAGTCACTCGAGGCACGCGCGGGCCTCGACTCTCTCCTTTATGTGAATTTTGTGAGAATACACCATCTTGTGACAGATAATCAAATGCGAAAGGAAAAAAAAAGAACCTTGCAACATTCTAAGAACCTAGAATGAGTTTTCATCTCATTGCATCCAGAAAGAGAAATAACAAGCAGCATATAAAATGGTTCATACATAAAATAAATGCATAAGTATTATACTCCACGAACACATATATGATTCATAATAAATCCTTATATTTATATTAACCATTTAGTAACCACATTACATCTCTCATATAACCATGCAGAGCCAAATCATGCATCGAATTACACTATGTTCATCACATTACAAAAATGAATACAGACCCATCCCTCTAAACGTGCCATGATTCCTATATTCTCCTAATCCCTAACCCCTAGAACTCTCCATTATATTTCTGCAAAGCTTCACCTCTCTTCAACTTATCTTGACCTTTTTCGACTCTCATTGACTCTCTAACCCTCTCTTTTTCTTCTATCAGTGCTTGTATTTATAACCTTAGCAACCACCACCATGCCTTTCTGGAGTTATAGATCGATTTCCAAGTTTCAAAGTGGTCCTCCATGGGAGCATGCCTTCTCATATCTGAGATCTCCAATCTTTGTAATTATGTTCCTTTAAAACCTTCCATCATATGCCTAGAATATTCCATTTTTGATCCCACAGTCGTCAGGCTGGCACCTTATCCATAAGGGTCACACTTTTATCATGTGTTTCCTAGGACATTGAATGTGGCTAAGTCCAAAACCTTTCCTACCTACCTTACACATGCATGTAGCATGTTACAGAAAACCCTTCTAGAGCCCTTCCATGTGTTCCTTCAACCCCGCGCGCCCTTATTCAACAAGGTCCCATATGCCTACGTGCCTTCTCATACTTAGCCAATATTTTGGGGGCCAACACTCTTCAAAGAATAAAGAATGGTGAATCGTTATAATGGTTGGAAAGAAAGAATAATGGAATGAAGAAATGGGGAAAAGAATTAAAGAATAGGGAACTTTTTTATTTCTAGAGGAGAGGAAATCATTCCCTAATTCTACTTCTAAATTTCCCCAAGTGTCAACCTCATTCTGAGCTTGTTGATAGAGGTCACCCACCAGGGTGCTTACTTATTCAAAACTCAACTCCTCTCCCTTAGCACTCATTGTCTCCATGATCTCCTCTAGTTTTTGCCCAAATCCCCGAGCACATCCATTCTCCAAGGGATTTGGGGTACAATTATTTCAACCAGCTTCTTGATTGAGCCCCGCAAGGTCTCAAAGGCCTTTGAATTATTTTCCACTTTGGCTAGGATTTTATCTCACTCAGCCCTATTCCCCTTATTATTTTCTTGGAACTCCTTGAGTTCTACTTCATGGGTGGCAACCAAGATACTTTCCACTATATCCCTATCCCCGTAGTTATCATAGGTAGCCTCAAAGAACTTGCGTGGTGGCTTTTACATTGGCTAGGATCTTGTCATATTGAGTGAAAATTTCCATGACCTTCCTCTTATTCTCTTTTTCTTGGTGCACCAACACCTCTTCTGTGGATTCTAAGGAAAGTGGCCACCTCTCCATACTAAGTATGTGGGTCAAGTCCTCTAGGCACTGTAAGGCTGATCCATATTTTTACACATGTGGTGTTAAGTATGGATGCTTTAATATAATGGCATCCATGATCATCTCTATTTTCTTATATGCCTTGTGTACCCTTATCCGAGTGCTAATTAGCTCCTCCTACTTCAGGTCCTTTATTTTCTTAAGGAGCTCTTTCTCCTTTTTCTCCACCTCTACTTCTAGGAACTTCACCCTATCATTTCTTCTCGAAGAGTCTAGATTTAACCTCAACTAAAAATTTGTTGAGCGCGTTGCATATTTTCTCATCTGATAATTGTTGAGCATTCACCAAGGGGTTTATTCCTTTTGTTTTTGGAACTTTCATCAATGCTCCTTAGATTATTTCAAATTCAGGCTCATCAATGTGGGACTCAAATTCCCATGATAGCATTTTCCTCATCCGAGGGTATGCACCTTCCTCATCAAATGAAGCCATGGCCAAGAGTTGTTCTGTTGGTATGGTGCTCAAAATCATACACACAACACCTTGTTCGGATCATTGATGTAGCTCATTCCTTGAACTTATTTGCTTCTATGCTCTTTCTCCCTATGTGTGTAGCTTTTGGAAAGCTTACAACCAAATTGGGATCTCCCCCATGCTTCCATATTCTTTTCCTATGCTTTCCTCCTCAACTTCCTTCAGCACCTCATTCACACTGCAATTTACCTCTTGTTCCACCAGCTTCTTGATAATTCCCACCACTTCTCTCTCTGTGTCCTCTTTTATTTGTTCTATTGTGAGGCTTGGGGTCCTTTGATCCTTTGTATTTACTTTTCCACTCATTCCATTGCCTTGAGGCTCATATTCTTCTTCTTCATTCTTCTCTTCATCTTCTTTGTTATACTCCTCATCCCTTTCTTCCTTAGAATCATGCACCTCATCGATTGGATGATCTTCACCTCCTTTAGGCTCATCATCATCATCCTTGTCGCTATGTGGGAATATAGACTTTTCGTTTCTTTTGAATCTACATCATCAGTCACCTTATACTTCTTCCTTACTAGGGATTCTAGTACAGGAGATTCTTCCTTTTTTTTCTCTTTGACAGTGATGTTTTCATTGGTGACTCCTTATGGGTGAGATGTTCTTCGTGCTCCAACACCTCTTCTTCAGGGTTTTTTTCCTTGACAGAGACTTCTTTCTCTCGTGTGTAAGTACTAGACTTAGCACTTGTTTCTAGTGTGCTCATTGTTTATGTGGTTTAAACACTTGGTTCCTTCTTCTCTTGCACCTCTTCTCTTTCTCTCTTCCTTAGCGTGGCCTTCTTCCTTCCTATAGGGTCTTCAAGAATTGATACATCACTCTCAAAATAAGCACCCTTTTCAAATTTTGGCCTTATACGCAAATACACCCTAGTTGTGGTCCTCCCTATAATCGGAAGCGTTAATAGCTTCATCATGTGTACTTTGTGGTAGACATATTTCTCCATGTGCATGCACTTATTTAGCTAGAAGAACTTCTGGTGCAACTCACATTGGTCTATATCTAGCTCACTAAGGTTGAACCTTAGTATCTTGGCCTCCTTGTACCAATTGACTCCGGCTTGGAAGTACTGCATGGTGAAAGAGAAGGGTAGCTTGCACCATGGACTCATATTCCCATATGTTAATGAAATTTACTAATGGAGTAGTGTTAGTACACTACAAATTCTGCCTCTCCATCCATGAGTGATGATAACTACTCTTGGATCCTTCATTCTCGCTCTGAATGCATCACACATTCGCTTACACTATTTTTCCAAGTGTGCGGTATGAGCGGACATCATGGTTTCACAAGTGTGCTTCGCAAACCTTTTTGCGGGTGAGGGATCCTCTTCTAGATACTCCTAAACAAAATTTTCTAGCCCATCGGGCACTCCAATCTCTAAAAAGACAATTGTGAGGAGGACGTTACCGAAGAGTATCTTTTCTCCCTCCTATGTGTTACTTATGATCTCATCCGTGATGAAAGTGGACAAGTTATAGATTATTCCCTCTAATATCTTCCAGCATACATTTATCCATGCCTTGTTTACTTGTGTCCATCGTTCTGATCATTAAGCTTGGTCACCAAGCACATGGCCATCCTCATAACAGGGTCTAGAATCTCGACAATGTCAAAGTATTGCAACCCCTTCTTGTATTCATACATGGCTACAGTCTCCTTGATAGCCTCCTTGTCACTTAGATCATCATTTATGTTATCTCCTTCACAATTGAGGCATGTGAACTTGGATATCAGTTGTGGTGTGATACGCATCTTGCACCCTACAAAATAAAATTGATCCTCATGCATGCATGACATCAACCATTGGTAAAGGTGCTCAGGCTTGCCAAAGTAAGGCAACTCATACAATTGCAATAATCCACCTTCTCCAATTTGACCTTCACCTCATCACTGTAAATGGGCATCCCATCTGGTGTCCTTTTGTTAGTTGGTCGACCAACTCTAGCACCATTTCCTTCTTGGTTGTGCTCATGCAATGGTTATAATCACTCATGGCCATCTTTCACAAGTGTGACTCCCACTCTTTTCCTAGCAATACCCCATCTGGGTACTACATCTCTACATACCATTCTTCGTTTGAGCTTGTGATGGCAGCGGTTTTCTTTCCCTTTCCCTTTCCCTTTTTTTTATTTAGTGAAACAGGTTGGTTTCTTTGGAGCTATTCTTCTAGTCGAGCTGAACTTAAAACTCCTTCCTCTTGCTATGCTCTGCTACTCTACTCAATCCCAAAGCTCACTCCAAAGCTTCAACTCTTGGAATGAATCCTTCTTTCTTCATGCCCTAGCTGCCAAACCCTAACTAGGAAAACCTTCCACAAGACGGTGCTCTTCACACAACCTTCCCCACACCCATGTACTCCTTCCTTCTAGTTTGTAGATCTACTCTAGTTGCACACTCAAATTCCTCGATTCTTCTTTCTTCACAAAAATTTCTCTCTAGATGCCCTAGTTCACAAGAGCTTCTTTCACTTCGTAATCACAAGGTAGAAAAATGATGTTCCTTCATTATTTATAGTTTTTCCTTCTTTCCAACATTAAATGTTATACCACCTACCACCGTACTTGACACTAAATGCAGATTTTTCCACCAATCCAACTTTAAGTTCCCTTACCCATGCACCACATCCTACGTGAAAAATACCTTACAACCTTTTGTCGTGAAAAAATTCAAACAGAATGAAGACTCTTATGCGTAAGTCAACAGCGCCGAAGGAACTTCTTCTGTCCTTTACCCAATTTTTTCCCTTGCCTACCTCATGTTGTTCTTATTCTCTTCATCTTTTGTACGTGGTATTTATCACAACCTCCTTGACACCATAATTTAGCATCCACCATTTCCTCATGTGCTTTTTCAGCCTTACTCGCTTCCTTCTACTTGGCCACTTAACTTGAATTTCAGGTTTATACTTTGCATCACTCCACCTCACACTAAAACAGATGTGCGGTCCTCTGTGTAAACACAACCTTGGAAAAATAATGTGGTTACCAGCGTACAAGGTGCAAAATGAAACAAAAATAAAGGAACAAGCAACGAGAAAGGGGAAACAAAAGAAAAGAAATTCTAAGCTAACTAGAAATAGTGCCTTATTACAAACACCAAGAAGACTTATTTATAGTAGGGCTTCAGCCTACTCCCATTGAAATGACCTGTAATCTCATCCCATCTAGTGCTTGTAATTGGAAAGTTCCTGAATCAAGAATGTACGAGATGATGTAGGATCCCAACCAATGGAATTTCAACTTCCTAGGATGGCACAAATACTTGGAATCATACAACAACACCATCTGCCCAACCTCAAACTTCTTGTTCTTGATATGATAATCATGCCATGTTTTTGTCTTGCTTTTTCTATCTTCTGACTCCATCTAGCAAGTTATTATCTTTCATCTAACTACATCAACTTATCAATTCTTTCTTCTAGTAGTTGCTCATCTGCTAACCATCCTACGCGTGTTATACGCGCGTGATGGTAACATGAATTCAACTGGTAAACCAACCTCCGCGTCAAACACCAATTGAAATGGTGTGGCTTTGTTCAACCTCTTATAGATTTTCATGTATGCCCATAGAACGGCTGATACTTTTTCATCCCAATCTTGTCTTCAAATGTCACATATGTTAGTCAACATGTGACTTATTATCTTATTAAATGCCTCGGTAGTCCCATTTACTTGAGTGTGATAAGGGGTAGTCTTGTGATGGGCCACCTTAAATTCTACTAACGAGATCTTGAACATTTCATTAATAAAGTGTGTACCTCTATCACTTGTTAAACTTAAAGGAAAACCATACCTTTGATTATGTTCTCCCATAAAAATCTAGTAGTTTTCGTTGTGGTGCAATCCTTTATAGGAACTACCTCTGCCCACCGTGTTAAGTAATCACTCCAAGTAATGATATCCTGCGAACCAATCCTTCACACAGTTGGAGAAATTGGCCCTAGAAAGTCAATTGCCCATTTTTCAAATGGTTCAATGTTGGCTATTGGTCACAAATGCATTTCATCTCTCTTTCTAGGTTTTCCAAGGTGCTAGAAATGGTCACAGGCCTTGCAAAACTCAATACAATCCTTGTAGATGGTTTCCCACCAAAGCCCCACTAATAAAATCTTTAAGCACGGTAGCATTTCATGCATAGTGTCCTCCTGCAATCCCACCATGCACTTCTTCCATAATTTCCATGCACTCATGCTCCAATATGCATTAGCACGAACCTCATCACAACCTAACTTATACATGTCTCCACTAATCAACATGTAGGGTGTGGCACATATAGCTAATTTCTTTCTCTCTAGAGCCTTCATCCCTTCCAGTGCCACACCTTTTTTAAGAATACTTTGTGATATCTTCTAAGTTTGAGGGAGCGCACCACAACCTAAATAGTTGCATGTCTAACATGGTATCCTTAATTCTTTGCACATCCTCCCCTGAGTTAATCATTGATAAATGGTCAAGTCCTGAATTGTTCTTTCCGGTTTTACGACCACTGTGAATTCAAACTCTTGAAATAATAGGACCCAATGACATATGTGCCCTTGCGGCACAAGCTTGTTGTTGACTAAGTACTTTAACACCATGTGGTCCATGTAGAATATAAATGGTGGTGCCAACAGATACTACCTAAACTTATGCAAAGTGTGTAGATCATAGAAAATGTTTTGTGCTCAATAGTTGTGTAATTTTGTTACTGTGGTGTCGGCTTTCTTCTTATAAAGTACAAGGGATGATCAACAAATCCCTTATCAAGTTGTGTTATTACTACTCTAATCATTGTCCCCTGAGGCATCAACATGCACATGGAAAGGCTTATCCCAAGAAGGAAAATGTAAAATGGTTGCTGTGATAATCTTATCCTTCAAAGTGTCAAATGCCTTCTTTTGCGCTTCCCCCAATGAAAGGTACTCTTTTGTTTTAACAATTCCTCCAAGGGTGCAGTGATCTTGGCATACCCCTTGATGAATTTCATGTAGTACCCTATATGCCCAAGGAATATGTGTACTACAATTTTGCTAGTAGGATCCCCTAATCCCACAATAACTACAACTTTGGTGGGATCCACTAGTAAGCCATCTTTGCATATAATGTGTCCTAACAGGTTCCAAATGGAGTAGCAAAGACACATTTCTTAATGTTGAGGGATATCCTTAATTACCGACATCTCTCAAACATCAATCTTAAATTTTCACAATGGTCTTTCACCAATCCATACACAGTCCAATCATCTAGGTAAACTTGAAGAAATTTATGGATGAAGTCCTGAAATTCTTGTACCACGATGCATGAGAACACAATAGGTGCATTATTCAATCCAAAAGGCATAACCGTGTAGGCAAAACTTCCCCATTCAATGGTGAAAGTTGTATTTCTCTAGTCTTCCTTTGTAATCCTAACTTGGTGATACCTTGAGAACCCATTCGTGAAAGAGTAGACTTCACACCCGGCTACTCCTCCAAAATTTCTTCAGTAAAGGGGGTTGGAAAAGGATTGATGACACATACTACATTCAGATCCCTATAGTCAACACATATTCTTATCCTTCCATCCTTCTTGATACTGATGACCATTGAGCTTATCCATTCTGATTCTTCCACTACCACAATGATATTAGATGCTATCATCTTGTATATTTCTTCCTTGACATGTGCACACAAATATGGAATCATTCGATAAGGCCTCTTCCAAATCATGCATGCACCTTCTTTCAACTTGATATTCATCTCCCCTAACGAATGGTGAACACCTTTGAGTTCATTTTACCCATGAAGAAACAAATCCTAGAACTCACGCAATAGATTAATGATCTTTGAAAATTATTTTTCCAACCAATAGTCCCCGATGATAGCTTCCTTAGGTTCCATCTCCATCCCAATGTTAACCTTCTTTGTTTTCAAGGGCTCATGGGGTGTTTGTGCACTCATTAACACTATCTATGACTTCATACATACCTTCAAAATGGCTAACATCTAAATTTTCCATTTCTTCTCCATCTACTACATAGACCATCTTTCCTTTTTATTTTTCCATGCATGCATGCTCAAGTTGTACTTCCTCTTATTCCTCTTCATTGAGGCACATCTCCAAATAGGGCTCACCTAGTAACTCCAATAGCCTATCCTTTGTCATAGCACTATCTCCCATCATAAGGTGCTTGATTACCTATAATGCCTTATCTATTGATGGCTTGGTATTCCTATACTCAAAAAATTGAATGAGATCGATCAACTCCTTATAATTACTTGTTTGATGACACATCTCTCGAATGAATATAACATGCATGCACACAGCCTTACAAGGTGGAATACAACTTATGTACCCATAATGAAGGAAATAATGCTTTTACACTTCCCATCCAGGCCTTCTAACATGCTTGGATATGAAATGAAGCGGTCTATTTACCATGGTAGTCTTGTATGACCGTGGGCATGTTGCTCCTTGATAACCTTATTGAGAATGTGATTCTTACCTCACACCACTCTAGGAGGTTCTCCTAATGTGTATCCCATCAACATACTACAATTATGAGTAGGTTATTATCGAGCATTTCCCTCCTCTCATCCTCATTTTCCCACTAAGCTTCCATTTCTTGTAGGAAAATTTTAGGATATGCTCTCCTAGAATAACTTGGCAATTTCTTTCCTCCTAGGTGTTTGACTAGAGCGCACCTTCATCACCCTTGTTACAAATCCTCTCAACTGTCACCCAATCGACTCATAGGTCCCATGCACCCAATTGCCACATGCCACACTAGTGGTATCACTCAAGGACTAAGCATCTTCAAACTGGATGACTCCCTCTCGTGTGATGAATTATCTCAGGATATCTAATGGAACACACATAGATTTTGTCAAGGAATTATTCTCCCAAGGGCTCATTATAGGGTGTTGAATTCCCATTTGTCAAAGGGATGATCACCTTTCTTCCTTTTTTTTAAATTTGATATACCTTTGTTAAACCACAGGTCGGCATTGTTCTTATAACACCATGGGTACCCAAGTAATGCTAGGAAGTTTTCTTCCTTGGCGAGCTCCAAGAATTTGAAGTCTCTAGTGAACTTGGCCCTTTGAATGGTGATAACTACATCCTTCAGGGACTCCAAAGGGCATTGCCTTAGTTTTTTTCCATATATAACACATTCAAAGATGGCTATAATGTGGGCCTTCCCATTTGATTCCAAGCATCTAAGGTAAGAACATTTACCTCTCTCCCCATGTTGACGAGGATATTACTCGAATCCATCCATCAACAATCGCATTAAAAGTAATTTCCTTTTCATAGTCAAGGCCATGAGGAGGAATGTTTTCATGTAAAAACTACCTTTTAACTCTTCTCTCGGTGCGTGGTACCTTCTCTCTCAACCATTCTCCAATAAAGGTTATAATATTCTCTTTCCTTAACATCCTACATACTTCCTTGATCTCATCCAAGTCATCCTTTGGAGTCCCGACATTCTTCCTTTGCTTTAACTACCTCGATTTCTCCTTTAGACATTGGATTTCCCCTTGTAAGCTTCAAATCATGTCCATAGTCTCTTGATACACCTCCTTCTGATGAGAAGGGTCTGAATATTTTCCATGTACCACTTCCTCTCTTGAAACTAGTGTCCTTTTCCTTGACATCTCCCTAGCATGCACAACCTTTTCTTGCATCATCACTATTATAGGTTCTAGCCCTAACTCATGTGCCACTTGTGGCATCCAATGTGAATCAGCCTTCTTGATGCTCACCATCCCAATGCCTTTGTCTTTCCGGTGCTGTTGGTTCATATGCTCATAAATCTCTGGACACTCTTCATACTTATGTTTCTTTCCACACCATGAGCATTGTAATAGATCAAGACACTCACATTTGTAATGCTTTGTAGATCCACAGTTATAATAGGTTCCTCATGGGAACTCACTTCTTCCTCCACCGTGGTTATTGTGACCACAAAATCCTCTGCGAAAACATCTTCCACATGCTCCTCCATCCACATGCCCTTCATAACTATGATCATCATCCTTGGAATTACTTTCAAGACTAGTCTGGCACACACCCATATCAATAGCATCATCGATCTGATCAATTATTCTGTAATCCTTGGTATCATGGGTTGTAGACGTACAGATCTTGAAATAGCAATAAACATTCTTTTGGATTGTGCGTTGGAGTAGAGGGAACCTACTTACATAATGATCCCCATGGAAAATCTCACAATCTACCGCCATAGCTCATACTGACTTCCAAGGGAAACTATCCTTTGCATGTCCCTCTACTTCACAGTCTGTACACCAAAGTGCACTATGAACCTCATGCACTAATTTTATAGATATATTCTCCAACTGTTTGGTCATTACAACAATTTGAACCTCCAGGAAAGGACTAACACTAGTATCAACACTACCAACAGCTTCAGCACATAAGGAAGCTTCCAATGCCTCACGCGGGTCTATGAAAGTCTTGTGCGACAGAGCCCTTCTAAATGGTGTTATTAATACTCTGAAAAACCATTGAGCATGTTGAGAAGGATGAATTTCATAGGATAGTTTAGACAAGAGAGTCTTGAAACATGTGTCATACTCCCACACATTCTCTTCCATTCGTTGTTGGATATCCTTCAGAGCGTTGATGCTCTTCTACTAAAACTCAAGGATATGGAACTTTTCTAAGAAGGTATTCTTCAATGCATAGTAGTCAACCACCATATGATGGGGGTCATAGTTCTTATAACAACTATGTGTGCATTCTTACAATGTTGTTGCAAATTGACTTGCCTTCCACTCCAAGGTAGTGATCCCTTTCACATGCCATAGTAATTCACACTTGTGCACATGCTCTACAACATATTCAATACCCCTATAGTCTAGTAAGTGCAAAGACATCTCAAAGAATACTTGTGGAGGTGGTTGGGGTCCTTGTCCTCCCGATCCAGAGCCTTGGTTCCCTCGGTGTTTCCTCCTCCACTAGATCCACTGGATCCACCAGGTCTTGTTCCTCCTAACCCACCAGATCCACCTCCTGCAGTCAAAAAGGACCTGAAGTGGTTGCACCTAGTGTTCCCAATGTCCCACTAAATTGCATGCCGATGGTTTGTGATATTGTCCCACTACCAGTTGTATGTCCCACACCACTCCCAGACATGATACCCAAACCTTGTGTACTTGCACCTTGTCCAAAGATTCCTCCAAATACAGGAATGGATTGCATAGTCATAGATGTTCCAAATGAGAAATTATATCTCCTGGCATAGATCGGTTACTCCCACCAATACCAATTGGGTTAACAATACTTCTCCCTTGATCTGGAAAACCAAGCACCAAGGATTGGTCATCGGGTGGGTTTAGATGCACGTCATAGGCTCTTCTTTTTCCATATGATGAAATCTCGTAAGAAGATGAAGGGGCCTCTCTCCCATGATTGCAAAGATGGGGTAGCATAGACTACTCAAGCTCCACATCCTCTACGTGAACCTCAACTCCTTCCCGCAACGTCTTCCTCCATAGATCCATCACACTTGCACCCTCGCATTGTCTAGTCATCTTCCTTTCATGGGATTTGCTATACTTGAGTCATCTCTCCTCCCTTCCCTTTTTAGCCACAATTTTTGCCATCCTCCTCCACCTTAGCTTCCTCTTTTCAAAGACTCGGATAATCTTTATTCATTAATGGGAAATGCTTCTAAACTCAAGGTAATGACCAAGATCTTCATAGCCAAAGGAATAGCACACAAAAATGATCCTCTAGGCTCCCTCAGAAACTCAAACTCAACAACTTCTAGGTAAGAATATGTAGAAATGGTGTATTTAAGGGTATAATAGGTCAGCAATCTCTTCCACCAATGATCAACAACACACATCCAAGTCAGATCTACATCTTACAGCCTCTGATAGTCATCTTGGGTCCACACACATGATCTATAGTACCAGCTTGATCTAGATGCATATGTTGAAATCCATTCATATAGTTCTACTAGAAAACAATAGAAGAATGTCTCATACAACTCATGGTATAGGTTCTCTTCTACCCATCTACGTGCATCGAACTCGGTCTCAGTGTTGAATATTTGAGAAAACTCATCCTCCATGCTCTTGAACCATGTTTCAACACTTTCCAAGGTCGACACTTTATCATCATGCATCATAGGTAAATATGCATATCATTTCTCACAAAAACTTTGAAAATAGGTCTCGGGAATGGACCAAGATGTAGTCATATTTTATACCCTTAGACCAATAGTCTAATCCCATGCGCATCAGCCTATAACCCAGCGGGTTCTCAGCACTTACCCGAGGCACACGCGGGTGCCGAGTCTCTCCTTTATGTGATTTTTGTTAGAATGTACCATATTATGATAGATAATCAAATGCAGAAGGATAGAAAAGAACCATGCAACATTATAAGAACCTAGAACAAGTTGTCATCTCATTGCATCTAGAAAAGAGAAATAACAAGAAAAATATGAAAATGGTTCATACAGAAAAGAAATGCATAAGTATTATACTCCTGAACACATATATGATTCATAACAAAGCCTTATATTCATATTAACTAGTTTAATAACCACATTACATCACTCATATAACCATGCAGAGCCAAGTCATGCATTAGAACTACACTATGTTCATCACATTACAAAAATGAATGTAGACCCATCCCTCTAAATGTGTCATGATTCCTATATTATCCTAATCCCTAACCCCTAGAACTCTCCATTATATTTCTGTAGAGATTCACCTCTCTTCAACTTCTCTCAACCTCTTTCGACTCTCCTTGACTCTCTCCAACGCTCTCTTTTCTTCTATCGGAGATCGTATTTATAACCTTAATAACCACCGCCATGCCTTTCTGGAGTTATAGATCAGTTGCCAAGTGTCTAAGTGGTCCTCCATGGGAGCATGCCTTCTCAGATCCAAGCTCTATGCTCTTTACAATGATGTTCCTATAGAACCTTCCATCGCATGCCTGAAATATTCCCTTTTTGATCCCACAGTCCATCAAGTGGCACCTTATCCACAAAGGTTGCGCTTTTCTCATGTGTTTACCGGGACATTGAATGCGGCTAAGTCTAAAACTGTCATGCCTTGCGGTGTGCTGCAGCTTCAGTAAACCCTACTAGAACACTTCCCTACGTGCCTTCAACCCAACACTCCCTTCTTCAACTAGGTCCTGTGTGCCTATGCACATTCTCATCCTTAGCCAATATTCAAGGGCCCAATAGTCCTTTTCAAGATTAGATCATTTTTTTCTTCTCGGCATGGGAAAAGCTTTTTAATGTAATTTTTGTTAGGAATATTTATATCAGTAGTGTGAACATAGAATATTATATGAGTTATTATATTATGTAGGATAATATAATATGTGATGTAATAGTTAATTACATTATGGTAAATGTAATTATGAGTGGGTGAGTAAATATTTTTATGAGTTGTTAAGTAAAAAACTCATTAACAATATTATTTTTGTGATTAAACAAAAATATCACATAAATTAAACATGGAATTGTTTTAGGAGTTATGTGTGGAGATATTTATGGAGATTGTCTCTCCTTAAATATAGAACAACCTCTCCTATATAAATGGATGTAATTCTTCATATGTAATAACAAGAATGAATTGTAAGATTTAGAATTTAATTTACGTAATTATAATATTAAATTTTCATTTGGTACTAAAGTAGGTCCGATGCGGGAAATATCAGTATTTTCTTGATCAAATACGTCTCAAATAATTGCTTGTATTTTTCATTTTCAAATTTGGGTTTTATATAATTTTTCACGCTCAACCACGTGTTTGTTAGAAACAACATCATAAATTTCAGCACAACCAACCAAGGTGCATATTTTCAAGATATATGGATTTCACTATCATGAACTATCAAATTCAACACATCAATTCTTCTACTAAAAGCGTTCTCCAATTTCCAAAAATGTTGAATTATTAATAAAGAGTCTTTGATTGCTTAGAGGTTCAAAGGTATTCTATATAAAATTTTAAAGTACCTGATTCAATTCTGGATTTTTTTATTAGTATTGTACAAAATAATGGGGAAATTAAATCTGATTGAAAAGTTTGAAGGGCAATATTTCCATATATGGAAACTACAAATGCAATTGCATTTAATATAAAAGGACTTATGGGATGTAATTAAAGCTAATACAATTCCAGCAATGAATGTAAATGATCTAGCTAAATGGAATGCAAAATATTAGAGAGATTTGGGTACCATTGGTTTGGGCTTATCAAAATCCTATCTGCATCATGTGGATTTCACAAAATCTGTAAATGAGATTTGGGAGTCTATTAACAAATTATTTGGTTATGAAGCTAAAATATCAAAGACTACACTAAAGAAATGCTCTTACGGGTTGAAAATGGAAGAGAACTCAAAAATGGCAGATCATATAAGTAAGTTCCACTCTTTGCTAAATCAACTAGTTGGAATTAAAGAGTCATTAAAGGATGATGATGCTAAAGCAATACTCCTAAATAGTATGCCTAAAATCTATTCAAATATTTTGTTTACTTTAAGAAAGGTAACAATTATCTTAGGAGTAATCTACACATTACTTGATCAGAGTAATTATGAAGAATATGAAGAAGCAATGTATGTATAAAATAAAGAAAGTACTCCATCTAAGTAAGGAAATTTCAAATCAAAACCTTCCCCTTCTAAAGTTAAAATGAAATGTTATTACTATGATGAATCATGATATGTATCCTTGAAATGTAAAAAGAGGGAAAAATATCTAATTGATGACAAAATAGATCAAAAATATTTTTGGTTGAAGAAGAAACTAATTGGGATGAGATGAAGAAACTAATTGGGATGAATACTCTAATGATGAAGAACTTTCTTGTCCTAATGACAAGGAATTCTTATGGTAAATATTTCATTTTTTGGAGGAAGGAGGAATTTTAGGTCCTCTCATCAGATTGCCAATAATGGGGCCATAGATTTATTTGGTGGAAATTTATATTTAGCATGTGTGGTTCATTTTTCAATGATGTGTTTCTATGTGATTCTAACAATCATTCCTGAGATATCTATATGGTGTGGAAGAAGAAAGACTGTAAGACTTTGTTTACATGAGGGAAGCTTCTACATATGATCCTCTAACTATCGTATGGTCCTTTGAATTTTGTACTTCGTTAGAATTTGATTATCCAAAGTGAATAGATTCACATGGAGAGGTGATCATGATCAGCTAGTGAGCTAGAGAGGTGATCATGTGCAACAAGATCCGTGATAACAAGATCATGTAAAGAATCAAGGAAATTTTTCATACTCATGTCTTCAGGTGCTCTTGCCCCATGTTCACACTAAGGGGGTGAATGTTAGGAATATTTATATTGTAGTGTGAACATAGAATATTATGTGAGTGATTATATTATCTAGGATAATATAATATGTGTTGTAATAGTTAATTACATTATGGTAAATGTAATTATGAGTGGGTGAGTAAATATTGTTATGAGTTGTTGAGTAAACAATTCATTAACAAATTTTTTTATGAGAAAACAAAATCTCACGTAAAATAACATAGAGTTGTTTTAGGAGTTATGTGTGGAGATATTTATGGAGATTATCTCTCCTTAAATATAGGAACAACCTCTCCTATATAAATGGGTGTAATACTTCCTATGTAAAAATAAGAATGAATTGTAAATTTAGAATGTAATTTATGTAATTCTGATATTAAATTTTCAATTTTCATTGGCCCAATTCCTTATCCATATTCATGCGGTGGGAAACAGATGAAGTGAATGCATATTGATATAGATTTTTGAATATGGTGATAATTCCTGCACAAATAGCTTCACTATTATGCACACCACTCTTGTCCCCTTCAGTGTATGGCTCAATTTTCCAACCATAACTATAACATGAATCTTTGTATTTTTGCTAACCTTTCCATGCCATCTTTTTTGTAAAGAGAAACCTGTAATTCCATTTTATGTATTGAGCATGTTCTCGATGTGTTGTCCACTTTTTCCACTTGAAGAGATACAATAGTATCTGTTATACACTTTATGCTCAAAAGAATGCCAATTTGTGTGTGTTGGTCTCCCAAGGAATGAAACAACCACAAATCATTATAATAATTATCAAGGGTGTGAACTTCAACAAACCATTTTTCATCCCTTCTTTTCCATCAAAAAATGGAATTTCCTTGTATGGGGTAGTGGTAATAAGAGCCATTTTTTGTTGTTACAATTTTTGTTAGTGTAATGTATATCAAAATCTTCATAGACTTAACATTTTTTTATAAAAGTAACAAGCTGTGATAATGTGCAACTTCCCATTTTAAACTCTATTCTTTTTCTATGATTGCATCTACCCATGATAAATTTGTTTGTTTGTATTGAATGGGAAGATGCCCATTCTCATGTAAGACTTAATAATAGAAGGAAAGATGGTCATTTATGTTACTTTTACTCTGTCTAATTTGCAAGTTTCGGAGTTTCAACAAGATTTGAAGAAAATGTTTATGTTACTTTTACTCTCTCCACTTTATTTGTTCATCCTTTCCACTTTAAAAGGGCGATGCCCATTCTCACATATAACTAATAAAAAAATAATAGAGATAAATATTCTCATTCTCATGTATAACTAATAGAAATATCATATATATCTAATTTAATAGAAGAAAAATAGAGATAACTTTAAGCTCAACATATTATATTTACTTTATTTTAACATGGGAAGGTACTTTGTTTTAGAATGGGAAGTTGTGCATTGTGACAACCTTTATAGAAGTTTTGCATGTTTATAATGGGCACAAGCCCATTCTCATACAAACAAACATTGTTTGTTTTGTAATAATTAATAATTGTATTATACTAGCACCCCTCATAAAAGATTAGTTTCCCTACACTCCCTCCTGAATGGTTAACTACATAGAAAAAATGGGAAATCATTCAATGCAGGTGAATCATCTCCTCACACACAAAATTATCTATATTTTATATGGTTAATATGATCATAGTAAATTTTATCTATATTCTTCTTATGTGATTCAAATTATTTGTATGTCTATTCTTCTTCGTAATTCAAATTATTTTATCTCTACTCTATTTAATTGTTTATAATTGTATCATATTGGTTGGACTATCCCTGGCTGAGCCAAGTGTTGCACTACATACCCTCTAGAGGGATCAAGCCTTATGTAGTTCTCATCATATTGAAGACTCGATGTTTATCAAGGTAGTAATAGAAGTGAATACATTTGTTCTAAAGACAAAGTGAAGCATCAAGGTAGTAATAGAAGTGAAGAATTTCATCCTGAAGATGTAATTCATGCACATAATGGTCTTTCATTACCAAACATTAACATAAATCACATATTCAGGATTAAATGATAAACTTTCCTTGTGAGTGCTAGTTGAATATTACGTTGTGACTACTAGTTGAATATTCCCTATTGAAGAACTGATTAGGTACTCACGCTTTCCTACACCCCATCATAAAAATTGTACAAAATGGGAAATCATTCAATGCATATCTCAAGTTCTTGTTTATAATTATATCATTTTGGCTGGAGTAATACATTAAAGAATAATAGATGTTTAGAATGGGAATATTATGCTCTATACACTACTCATCTTATATATATATATATATCCATTCACATTTAGGAAACATAGAAGAAGAATAGATATTTTGAATGGGCATATTCCCATTCTCATATAAGAATTATAGAATAGAATTGGAAGATGTGCATTGTGATAGTTTCAACAAGATTTGAAGAAAATGTTTATGCCACTTTTACTCTCTCCACTTTATTTGTTCATCCTTTCGCTTTAAAAGGGAAGATGCCCATTCTCATATATAACTAATAGAAGAAGAATAGAGATAAATCTTTTCATTCTCATGTATAACTAATAGAAATATCATATATATATATATATATATATATATATATATATATATATATATATATATATATATATATATATATATATATATATATATATATATATCTAATAGAAGAAGAATAGAGATAAATTTAAGTTCAACATATTATATTTACTTTCTTTTAACATGGTAAGGAATGGGAAGTTGTGCATTATTATAGACTTCATAGAATTTGTGCACGTTTATAATGGGCACAAGCCCATTCTCATACAAACAAACATGATATGTTTTGAAGTAATTAATAATGATATTATACTAGTTGGACTATATTCCCATATATAAATAATTGTATTATACTAGCTGGCCTATATTCTCATTTAAAATTAATGATTAACTAAAATAGTGATTTTAAATGTTATTTTATAGTTAATCTAATTAGACACAAAAATGCAATAAACAATGTAATCAAAATCTTGAAGCTAAATATTTTATTTTTGACATTATAATGAAATGGAATAATGGAAATGGAAGGGATAGGGTACTAACCTGAAATTGACTTACCTAGTTGTATAATGGATCGAGACAAGGTGATGTGTAGACTTAACAAAGTGTGACTCGGTAGCTTAGAGATCGGCGTAAGTCAAAGATATGACTAAACTAAGGCACCTAGGAGGATAATGGGGTGCCCCACTTGTGCCATGGTCCGTGATATGGGAATTGTAGTCTACAAAAATGCTCGGGATATGAATTTGATTTTGTCGGGACCTTCGCAATACCTTCATTCCTTTCACACGCTTGTTGTTGTACTTTTGCCTATGTCACCAATAATCTGATATGAAGATCTACCTACAAAACCCCATACAAAACATCAATTCCTAAAAAATAAATATACAAATGAAGGGGTCGACTGACCTTAGCTACCATAATGGTGGACTTATAACTAAGCATTGCACTACATTCTAGACCTAATGTAGTTATGTGTTCTTGTGTGTGCAATATTTTCCTAGGATTCCCTAGCACCAATGACGCAGAAATAGGGGGCAATAACTAGATGTAAAAATGAAAATGGTGGATGGAATAGAATGAATACAACCCTTTCCCCTTATGCTTGTGTGATGCAGATGTAGTAGATTCCCAAATGCAGTCCCTTGCCTTAGTATGTAGCTTCCCTTGATAGTAAGATGTCCGCCCATAATGTAGTAAGTATGTTATGTTTATATAGGGATATTTTGTTCAAAATTCAACACTAATGACCCGAAACATTGACTACTCCTAGAGGAATTCATGGGATAACAATAAAGAATGACTTTGAAAAGATAAATTAGAACCATGAATTACTAAAACACAGTTCCCAAAACACAAACTAGGGCACCCTGGGCGCCCAAAGACAACCCTAGGTGCCAAGGTTATAAACTAGAGAAGATAAATGACCAAATAATGACATGTGACACATGCTGAGAGATGACCAGAACCATATAGAAAACTGACGACCATGTACGATAAGTGACTATGATGATTGACTAACTAACAAAAAAACTAAGGAATATGTCATTAGTGTATATTTTTATCACCCAAGATCCAAATATAAAATAACATACCCAGTAGTTTAAATGTAATAGTAAATGCATGATTTTTTTGCTACATTTTCCCCACTTTATATTGGAGAGCGGAAAGCTTGGTAACATAAAGTAGATAGAGATAGTACCTAAATAAAATTTGGATAATCCCATACCATATAAGAACGTATAGATGTGTAGTAGAAGTGTTCGATATAATCATAAAGTGTGCAAAAACATGGATCAGCGGGTTGATCCATGTAACATAATGAAAAATCATAAATTTCGTGATGAAATGTACTAAACGAATGTGATGATTAGGATGCATGATGATTTCAAACATGGTATGATGATGAATAATTTGGTAGGGAGTGATCAATTCCTAACTCCGAACGTTCATAAATGAATGATAAACTTGAGGACTTGGGTGTCCTAGCGCCGGAGGAAGAGTGTAGGGAGAAAATTATGTTATTCTCCAATCTTTAACTACATCCGCAAGATATAGCCACCGCAAATGAACTTAGATCAAATTCTGTGGTTTTGGATCCAAATGATTTTGATCAAACAATTAAACCATATCGAAGTGAAATAGGGAAGGCACTCTTACCTCCATTCCATGGGTTTCACCACAATGTGAAAGCTTCCAAGTTAGGTAATTTAGAAGAAAAAACAAGGTGAAAAAGTTGGCTCCCAAGTTAGCTCATCGAGAGGAAACATAGGATGAAAATATGGCTTCTAGTTAGGTCATCTAGAAGAAAATGTGAGATGAGAAGATGGCTTCCAAGTTAGGCCATCTCTGAAGTAAATGTGAAATGAGAAGATGGCTTCCAAGTTAGGTCATCTAAAAGCAAACACAAAATGAGAAGATGGCTTCCAAGTTAGGTCATCTGGAAGCAAATGAAAAATGTGCATGATAGCTTCCATGTTAGTTCATCTAGAAGCAAATCATTAGTGATAAGAGAGCTTTCAAGTTAGGTCATCTGAAGCATGCACTATATATATGATGGCTTCTAAGTTAGGTTTTCTGGAAGTAAGCACAAAATATAGAATAAATTCCCGAGTTATGTCATCTCGGGAAGAAATGATGACCTGAAACTCCCATGTTAGGTCATTTGGGAGGCCACTTGTAGATTTAATGATATGATTTTTTATTGTTGTTAATTTGAATGCATTTATTTTGATTGGTTGATTAACTATTTTGATTGGTTACTTATAGAGATATTTTACACAAGTTACCCTAGGTTAAGTTGTTAGGGGTGATGGAAAAATGATGAACAATTTTGTGTGAAAAGGGTTTTTGATCACTTGTTTCCCAATTTAAGTCATTAGGGGAAGCGATAAAATGTCACATAAGAAAATTATGTATTTATTGCCCCCAGGTTGGGCCATTAAGGGGAATTAACGGTGAATTGTCGTGTGGTGTATTGGTAAATTTTTGAAAAATGGACAAATTATCCATGTTCTAAACATTTTTTGATGTAAGGGGAACCATAGGATGCCCCCAATAATATGTTCCCCCTTTCGGCGAAAGTTGGAGGGATGAAAATAATGAAAAATAAGCCAAAAGTAATTGATAATACGCGAAAGTGTGTATGTTTGTAATGGAATACCCTAGTGAAGAGACATAATGTGCATGAAATGCATACAATACACTTGTTGGAGAAATTATAAAAATAATGACGTAAATGGGATGTAAATCGGAGTAAAAATGCTCAAGATGTGGGTGAAATAGTGTAACACGTATTAGTTATGGAAATAAGCGTGAACTCGAACCTTAATAATTCTAGTGGTGAAAAAGTAACTATAAATAGTAGATTGAAAATGTGTTTAGTTACTTCATTTTCCTTTTATGTAAGTGTGAGAGTGTATACAGAACAAGTGAAAATGCCTCAAGTGAGAGCACTACAACCTAGCCAGATTTGGAGAGTAGCAACCTTTATGGCGTCGCGTATGACCATGGAGTTGGTAAGTGTATTAATTTTTGCAAAATGTATGGTGTATTTATCGCTTTTGGTTGAATTTTTGGAAATTTTGGATTTTTAATTTTCTCAACATTTATGGCCCGGAAAAAGTGTTGAGGGTGCTAATAGCCCCGAGGCTAGGCCACCCAAATGAGGGCATTGGTTTCTGCTCTAGGGCACCCCAGATCCCGCATCTAGGAACCATAGGCCAAAATGTGTGATTTTTGCGGTTAATGGTTAAAAACTTGTTTCGAGTATGTTGAATGAATGTGTTGTGGTTGTATAATGTGTTCTAATGTTGATTTGATTGTTGTTTGGTAGTGTGAAGAGAGATATTCACTCGAGGGAGTTCTGCAGTGGTAGGCATATGAGCATGTTGCTTGGATTGGGTTTTTCGGATGATGATTGGGATTTGATGGACCCTTCCGACCTACCACATATAGCATGGATGGGGTATGTACCCCATAATATGCCCATGTTGACTACATTGTGCGAGAGATGGTGTGTAGATACATGCACATTTTGGTTACCTACAAGGAGATGACTATGACAATGGAGGGTGTATATCGCATCTTATGATTTTTAGTGGTTAAGGAGATAATATGAGTTACATCAGTGGAGGATATACAAAGGTATATGCGGTCCATGAGATAGTATTTTTTTCGGGACTCCGAAGGCTCGCCGAGGTGCACATTATTTTGGATATCATATTATGATCTGATGTTCCACAATTGTAGATGTTTATAGCCATGGTGATTGTGTCATGTATATCTCAGAGGGAGGAGGTATAGGCATCTTGTATAAGATGTATGATATATGCCGGTGGATAGAGAAGGAAGGTATATGATATGCATTGGCATGGTGTGTTTTATTCCACCTATATAAGGATTTATACTGTTTTACACAGGATGAGCATGGTGGAGGGATAAGAGCCACCACACTACTGCATGTGTGGGCATATGACCCATATATCTGTTTGAGGCTAGGCTGTAGGTCCATGAGGGGAGTGGGCTCATCCTAAGATATTTTTGAGGAGATGGATTGATATTCGTACCAAGACGATGGACATGGATACATTCATAGAACTTATAGATAGGATGGATTCTTAATCAGTTATATGGAGGCCATACCATGACTATGGGGGATGGCCACAAGATTTCGTAGAGAGTTATGTTGCATTCGAAGGACTATGTGGCTAGAAGACCACTTTCCGTGTGTAGTAGAGATTTTTCTGGTAGAGAGAGTATCACAAAAATTTGGCATGGCTCAAGACATGCCCCAGCCATATGGTTACAATCGTGATATCACCTAGGAGGGCCGGTCTTAGGCTAGGGCCCACAATAGAGTAGATAGTACCACCGGGCTAGATGTAGTAGATCTAGTGATAGTGGAGATTGATAGAGATGATGCAGGTTGTACAAAGGATTATCATGCACGGTTAGTAGTGCATTGATGGGTATTATTGTACCCATTATTTGTAGCCTTGGTAGGGTTACCACCTAGAGGGGGTGGAGAGGGGGAAGCACATTTCCCCAATCCTATAACAATGGATGGGCTAAGCATAAGTATTTCTATATATGTTAGATTGTTTGTTGTTATCATTTTCTATTATTGTGTTGGAGAGTTAGATAATGCGTTGTGATGTGTGTTTACAGTGATGCATATTGGTCATTGATTTTGGACACATCCATCTGCATATTGACATGGAATGTTCCAAACGATGTGCTAGCTAGCGGTATACTTGAGCAGGTGGAGGATATCACAAGGGACCATGTCCATCTATTTGTGCTAGTGGCCATAGTAGCGGAGATGTGTACTATGCTGCTAGGAAAGAGGATGAGGCATGTGAGGAGACTTGACAAGATTGAGAGGTGGTAGGTGGTGGTACCTTAGCTCAAGATGTGTTTTTGTGGTATGTATATTTGCAGCATTAGTTCTTGGAGGAGGCTATAAGGATTACCTTATTGTGGAGATAGGTTGAGAGCTATCGAGGTCACGAGCAATAGTGTCGAATTGGTAGATAGGATTCTAGTTCTAGGGATATAATTGTTCACAAGAGTTATCTTTATGATGAGATCTAACTTAGATGATTGTATATGATGTGGGGTCTTACCCCAAAGCTATGAGATATGTTTTCTACTAATGATTATACTAGCAATGCATACATGGGGACATATTTTTGATATATGATAAATCTATGTTTTGTCCTCGTGGTGGAATGGTCATTGTATGATTCTATGGTTATTGTCCTAGTGTTTATATTATGCGTGTTGATGAATATAAATGCACATGTTATTGTTAGAAACAATAGATAACTCATGTGTGGTGAATAAATGTTGAATGACATGTTAATAATGAAATGTTTATTGATTGTAATATGTAACGCGTAGATGATAGAATGATTTTAATAGAATAGGTGAAAATGTATGATAATGATCAAATCGTAATGAATATGTGAATAAGTAATGTAGGCGCAATATGTTAGTGTGATGAAAGTGGGAGGGTGGAAGAAAAATGATTCCCCTTAATGTATCAATGTATAGGCTCGGTGAATTAAGATCACTCGGCATTCAAGTATGAGTCGTGTAAGCAAGAGTGCGTCATCAATAAATTATGGAATTCTCTAGATGAGATGATGAAGCATGTGATGAAAGGTTCTTAGAATTAATACCTCAAAATCGTATATGAACCGTAAGAACATAAGTGCTTCATCAGGGGTAAGGTGATAATGATCACCTACCAAAGACCAAGATGACATGTGGCGGTGGAAGCATGTGGAATGGATGAATCATAAGTGTATGAACCAAATTTCATGTCATATGGAGTTACCATGGGTTATGTGGAGGTTGGCAAAAATCCATGGGATGCATGCGGTGGATACTCGTGAATGTGGCGGATACAATGAATGTGGTGGTGGAAGAAATGAATGAGGTGGAGAATGTACGTGTGATGGTGGTGAGTGACGAATGAACTTAGTTCCCGGTGGGGAAGACTCAAGCGGGGTATTCCTATGTTGTCATGGTAAGGGAGACAATGACCACTCACAAGAGGTAGAAGATATTACACCCGTGTCGACTAGTTGTTACAATTTATCACATAAGGTAAGACAATCATTGTCTCAATGTCCAATGATGCGGTGGTAATGGAAATAATATTAGACATGCTTATGGTGTAAGTAGTATGTGGGGTGATGTTGGTTGGAATTAAGTCACTTAATCACTCATTAAGTAATATACGCAACATATTATCGGAGTCAAGCATGAGGTGAGAAACATAGAGGCTCGCATGACTTAGGTGAACTAGTAGAAGTAGTAGAAAGTTTTGGAGTTAGAGAGACATGTGTCGGAGGTGGAGGAGTAGGTTGAGTTTGTTGGTTTGGAACTTTAAGTTGAGGTAGAGGTTGATTTTGTTGTTTACTTGGACGTGGGGGTGAAAGACTAGAGGGTGGAATGGTTGGAGAAATGCACAAAGTGGGAATGATATGGGAGGAGACAACATCTTGTTCTAGGTCAATAATTGTGTAGCACAAATGGTTTAATGACTCACACATTTTATATTGTAACATTTCCTTAAGTGGGGAAATGAGGCAACGACAAAAATGAATTACTTCTCTAAGTCAAGTAGGTTGAAATATGATCTCATAGATACATGCATTAAAGCGCAAAATGTAATATTGAATAGGTTTAGATGAGAACTGATGTAAAGTGGGTATGTGGTCATAGGTTGCTGTGTGGAATGTGTGGATTGCTAGCTATAGGGGAATCATTGACTAAGATATGGTAGTGTGATTTCCTAGTAGCTGAATTGACCAAAGGGGGATCTAGAGGCTATGTTATGGTAGCATAAATTCCCTATTGTTTGAGGGTAAAGTGTGTTGATTTTTGGAATGAAATAACATCTAATATGATCATTTGAAAGGAATAACTTTACGAAACTATCTAACAACTAACATCTTTTTGTATTTTCTAGAACTTATATGCAACAAATAAACAAGGTACTCTAATAAAAATAAACTACTTCTACCTTTAACAAATAAACCCTAAACAAGAAAAGTAGCCGGATGTGGCTATTTTTTTGTTCAATTATGTATTAAATCTAAACTAACTTAAAATAATAACTTTTCCAGTTAATCTATGATATGTAGACAACTTCCTATAGATATTCTTCCCTCCAAATCCACCTGGGATATGAAGAAGAATATCCATCACCGGAGCTTCTATAAAATATGTAAACCCTTTGGGAAATGAATTAACTACTTGAAAATGAAAAAAAAATGATTTCTACTATGTTTGATATAACGCAATGTGATGAAAAAATTACGAAATGAAGGAAATCAAAAATAACTCCAACTTGGAATTCACAAAACAGAGGTAAATCTAGTTGTTTGATAATTTTTCCCCTCGAGTTTTCTTTTCATTCTCTATGTGTCCATGTGAGTCCAAGGAATTAGGAATGCAAAGGTAGAAACGGAGAAAGTGCTTGAGCAATGGAAGCTTACAGGCGGTCTAGTTGCAATCCAAGTAGAAGAGAGATAACACAAGTGAACAGAGCTTGGCTATGTAATTTCCAACAGGATTGTTGCAGAAATACTATACAAGATGCACAAAAATGTGTAGGGTGACAAAACAGGATTGTCACCTTGTGCAGGTGACAAACCAAGACCGTCACCCCGTGTAGGGTGATAACCTAGAACCACTACCTGCGTAGGGTGACAAACCGAATCTGCCACCCTACGTAGAGTGAGAAACTAGAACCTCTTCCCGGAAGGGTGAAATTTTTTTAATTAAAGGCCAAAACGCAAGGAAAAATATTGTGGGAAGCTTCGGGAATCAAAAGAAGGTTATCTAAGGAAAATTAGGCTATCAAGTAGGTTTTGGAGCTCGAAAACCTTGCGAAAAGACAAGAATCATCATTAGGGGTTTTTAACCATTATTCGACAATGTAGCACATGTAAATTTGGGTGTGTACATATTTCCCCCTCATAGAATTTTTTTAGCCATAAAGAGGTGTAAAATGTAGAGTATAAGTATGGATTTCTTGAAATGGGGAGTAAGAAGCTATACTTGACACACCCAGTATCGACATGTCTCCATCAAAGCTCTCGTTACCTACAAGATGAAAGCAAGACTCAAGTGTAGATAGATATGATATCAAAAATAAACACTAAATTAAAATGACAAGAGGACTTACCATACGTGGGGATAGGAATATACCCGTGCCAATGCTCTAGCCCCAGTGGACACATACACTCAAAATAAGGTTAAACCAAAACATATATATATATATATATATATATATATATATATATCAAAATAACTCATTTTCCAATTCATTTGCACATATCTTCTTGGTGATTTTTGAGCTCTCAGCCTACAATGATTGTTTCAAATGAGAGTATAGTCAAAATTACTAGTAAAATGATGTGATCATGCCTCTACAAGTGAGAGTGTAGCCAAAATGACTAGTGCAATGAGGTGATCATGGCCCCGAGACCAAGAGACTCAATAAGCGCGCTTGACAAAGGTTAGTATTTTACATTTTTTATTTGAAACCTTAAATGCTAAATGTTGAAAAACTACACAAAAATGGGGAGATAGGCCATATGCCTCTTTATTTCTTTTGATTCCATTTTTTGAGGTGCATATATGATGTTTTGTAAGTTTTTGCTCCTTGTGAGCATTTTGACCACACCTAACCTTGTGATGGCATTGTACTGAAACTTTATTCCATGACATATATAGATATATCTTTTTGGGCTTGGCTATTCATTACACTAGAGTTGAATTTGTTTATGGTTTTATTTGCATGTGTACTCTTATATGTTTATAACTTCCAATTTTATATGTTTTTCATCTTGCATGTAGTGGATGATGATATACTAAATAGAATGATTTTATTTTTGTTGTTTTTATGTTGATATGTGATGATTATGCAAATACAATGTAATTTAGAACTTTGGTTTTTCAAGAAATATTTGATACCTCCTTCTTGTTTGGAAAAATGTGATGAATATGGTATAATAATAAGATGAACTCATCCACCCTCTAACCATACGCAACCAAAGTGAGATGTGAGGGATAAAACCGAGAGTCGATGGGATGCGAGTTTTATGAATTTTTTGAATGAGCAAGATGAGAGAAAGAAAAGGTTTTGATAGAAACCCACTTAAGAACCTACAACCTAGTTCTACATAAGTTTGATACATAGTTCAAATTCTAATTGCTTTCCAGTTTATCTAGACTTATATCCGTAGATGGCCACTTGTTTGCAAGCCTTGTTAGGATTAAGGTCAAAAATCTGCCTTAACTTGTTTGAATTGATAACATGATTAAGAAGTACTGATGAAAAAATTGTGGATGGTTGAAGAAATATCATTGAGTTTTTTCAAATATTTGGGGAAGTTCTTAAAAAATTTCTTGAAAGATAAGTTCTTGATTATAGTTTTCACATAATGAGCTAGCAGATGAGAATACAAATGTGGATGCAATAATGTACATGTGAAAATGCAGATGAACTATGTGTAGTGATGACTAAGGTGAAGAGATTTGATGGATGTCTAATTATTCACCCCGAAAACTACAAAAGGTAGAACCACAATCTTAAAAATTTCCATTCTCTTGACGAGGGCTTACCATTCTAGATTTAAACCTACAACCCATACCCAAAAGTGTGTATATCCAATCATAAAAATCATTTTTCTAAAAGAAGAGTTTGTGAACCTCCTTGTCACAACCTCGACAAATTGTGTTTAGGTGAGCATGACCATGCTACTCATATTTTTTTCTATTTAGAGCATGGTGTTTACCAAAGTGATTTCTTCGAGTAATAGGGTCATGCCTCATGGATATGAAAAACTTAGTTTCAAATGTACTTGGATTGAAACCGGGGTTTAAAATAGAACAATCCTTAGAGATGGTTTCGGCGGGCATCATTTAAATCTCGAAATGCTCTTCTTACTTTGCTAATTATATCATGTTTACACGTCGACCTAAGTCGTCGGAAGGAAGTGATGCTAAACCAAGAAGAATAACCATCCCTTCCAGGTTCAAACGGGAGGAAGACCGGATCATCACTCTTTAAGAGTTTCAATATTTCCATTTTGGTTTTAGTGGATACTCTTTCTACATATATTTATTTACCCTTATCTATTTTTATTACCTCGAGCACTTTTGGTTCATCATCTTCAGCGTTTAGAACGCTTGGGGTCATCGGGACCAACTCATTTGATGGAGGTGGTTTGTTCAATTGATTCACAAGAATTTTATACTCCAAATGGAATCCTTTCTTCTTCTTAAGGTTCTCTAAGTGTATATTGAAGGGCTTAGGATCCCCTTGATGGATGAAGAATTTTCCCTAATGGAGGAATCTAACCACTTGGAACAAGGTAGAAGGGATTTCCTTCATCCAATGAATCCAAATTCTTTCAAAGATCATGTTGTAAGTTTTTTCCTATTGATGATGTAAAACCCTATCAAGATGGTTTTCGGACCAAGCGTGACCAAAATAACTATGGTTCCAATCAAGGTATCCTTCAAAATTTTGTACCCTCACAACTTGTTCCTTGTGGAGGAGAAATTAGTTTCTCCATAACCCGACTTCTACAAAAAAGAGAAGGGAACCACATTTATAGAAGCCCCATCATCAATCATGGCTCTCTTAATGCAAATGTTTTAAACCTGCACTGTAAGTATAAGAAAGGATCCCCCTTCAAGAAATTTTAGTGTCGATGACATCTTTTCTATGCTGAAAAAAACCCAAGATATCACTATCACTCTATCCCAGAGGATGTATATCAAAGTCAATATGATTTATTTGAGCACTTGTAGGAGATGTAACATGGATTAGATTACCAAGACCTAGCATATCGAGCAATTTGGAGTGGTGCACAGAGGAATTCTTTAACAAATCTAGCAACGAGATGTGAGAAAAGGTCTTGTTCAAATATGATAGCAAATCATATGCTCATACCAGTTTTGAGATTATAGGAATGTCATCCTATGAGAAGTAATGAGTGGTTAGGGGTTTTGAAACGTATTCCCTTGTTTGAGTTATTGTATTAATTTCTGCTCAACCTATAGCTCAACTAATCCCAACATTTTCATGTTATCATTTAAGATGAGGTTAGGAGAAATTTGAGAGTTATCAAAAGTTGAGGCCTTGTGGTCATTGTTTATGATAGGAATGCCCTTGTTCACGTTTTGAGGATTCAACTTAGCGTCGCCAGGATGTTTAGGGAACAGATCTCAAAATATGTTTAGGTTTTCATTATGAGGTGCAACGGGTCCCGTATGACCTAACTAAGGTTTTGTTTCAGGATTTTCTAAGAACATGTCTACAAAGAGCTGCCTTTGATTTTCGGGAATTCTTTGTAGAAACTTGTTGAAATCACATAAAGTTCTATCATCATGATCTTGAACCTTATGGAAGCCACATTATAGGTTAGGACCATAATTTCTTGGCCTTCTATAAGTTTCTTTTTTGTTGATCATAATCTCGATTATAGTTTTGAAATCGATTGTTATAACCATGGTTCGTTGCCCCTTGGCTAGAGTTTTGGTATTGATTTGGGTATTGGGTTTTATTATTCTTTTACGGGGGTAGGTTTACATCAACTGTGTTTACAGAAGACATAGCATTAGGGCCTCTTTGATTTTCTAAGTTTTTGTTATTGTTATGATTTCTCGGTGTTACTTCTTTTTGTAAAACCAACGTTCTTTGTTTGATCAGTAACACCATATGTGGTAGCACCATGATTTTGATTCACACCCTTATATCCTTGGTTATTGGCTCCATTATTTTGGTTATGGGATACCAATTTCCCATTGATACCATAGGACTTATGCCCACTATCAATAGTGGCTTGGTTGATTCAAAGCGTACCTTCCAAAACTTCCTTGTAACTATGAAAAGGAAAATGAACCTCTTCCTTAGTCTCTCGATTGAGGGAGTGAAGGAAAATATCACAAAGATCCATGTTGTCCATGTTAGGTGCACTTATAAAGGAGTATAGAACTTGGCTCCACCTTTGGATAACATGTAGAAACTCCCTAATCCATGTATGTAACAACTTGTTCATATTAAATGATCTAACAATTTAGACACAAGTTGTTTAAATGAATTTATGGATTCTTCCGTCATTCGATAATACCAATCTAATGTGATTCCCTCAATTGTCTTCATAAATATTTTATCCACCACGGTGTCCCAAGGAAGGAATTCCATAATAGGCATAGCGTAGGCCATGATATGAGCGTTCGGGTATCCTTCCCCGTTAAAGTTTGGAAGATTAGGAAATGGGCATAGAAGCATGATTCCACATATAATGAATTCAATAGGTTCCTTTAAGTACTCAACATAGGTACCCATTGCATAAAGATTCCACAATTGAAGATCCTTGATGAGGAGTTGGAGGAGGATTTGGATAAGATGCACTATAGGTATTAACTAGAATGTATGGAGCTCCTTGATACGGTGCATAAGGAGAAAGAATGGCATATGGGTTCATCTGGGAGGCTTCGAATACATATGTAATTAAGGTGGGATGATCCCAAGATATGGAATAACGGGTGCAAAACCAAGGAACATCACATTACATGTTGTAGTGAAATTTGAGAACACACTTCTAGCCATCCCTTGTGTAGGATAAGCTTGAGAAGGATGAGGACCCATCCCTAGTGTGTCTAACCCCATGATAAGATCACACAAATTCAAATGAACTGGATAACCTTGTTGCACAGGATGTTGCATTGGTTCATTGAAAGGGATGTTTCCTTTGTTTTCGACTAGATACCTCGTGTTCTTCCCTAGTGCATGTGTTGGTTGTGATGTCTAGGAAATATCTATTTCTCTAATCCTCCCTACTAAAGTAGAAATGAAAACATTAGGAGAGGATTGATTCCCTTGTTGGGGTGCCCGTGGCGTAAGGTTTGGTTGTGAAGGCTAATGATACCTTGTTGTGAATTGTTCAGTGTTGTAATTTTTGTCTTCCTTAGAAATAGGAATCTTAGGATAAGTTGTCAATGTATAAACCTTCATCTTATTTAAACAATCATCTATTTGGCAAAGAGGATTAGCTATTCGTGCAAAGATGTCATCTTCTCGTTGATTATAAGGAAATGTGAGGTTTTGACAATATTCTAGGGTAAGGACCTATTTCACTTGTGATAGTCATGTGGTTCATATTGGGTTGATCAACCTCTTCTATCCTTACAGGACTAATAGGGTTTGAAGTGAAAATAGGAGAGGTTTGAATGTTGTTTGTTTAATTTTCAGCCCATCCGAAAGGGAAGGGGATTGTTTTCGTTGAACATTGGTGTAATACCTATCGAGCCAAATGGCCCACCAAGCTATCTACCGAGAAATATTTTAGGAGGTATGAAATACCTACCAAAATAGGGGAGACATGGATAGGTGAGGTAATAGTAATGAAAGGAAAGGATGAGAAGGAATTAATCCTTCATGTTAGGTTAACCAATTTATACGAAATAAAATTGACATGCGACCTTCAATCACACCCGACTTCCCGAGGTCATGTCGGACAGCCGGTATAGAATGTGTGGATTATTGGCTATAGGGGAATTAGTAACTAAGATCTAGTAGTTGAATTGGCCAAAGGGGATCTAGAGGCTATGTTCGGGTAGCATAAATTCTCTATTGTTTGATGCTAAAGTGTGTTGATTATTTGCAATGAAATAACATCTAATCTCGTAATTTGAAAGGAATAACTTTATAGAAAATATCTAACAACTAACATCTCTTTTTATTTTTTAGAACTTATATGCAACAAATAAATAAGCTACTCTAATAAAAATAAACTACTTCTACCTTTAACAAATAAACCCTAAACAATAAAAATAGTCAAATGTGGCTATTTGTCTGTGCAATTGTGTATTGAATCTAAACTAGCTTAAAACAAGAACATTTCCAATTAATCTATGATATGTAGACAAATTCCTATAGATATTCTTCCCTCCAAATCCATAGGGATGGGAAGAAGAAGATCTGTCACCGAGAGCTACTTTTAAAGAAGTAAACCCTCTTGAAAATTAATTAACTACTTGCAAATGAAATAAAACTGATTTCTACTCTATTTGATACAATGTAAAGAACAAATTACATAAATGAATGAAATCAAACAATAAATCCAACCTAGAATTCACAGAATAGAGGTAAATCCACTTGTGTGATAATTTGTCCCCTTATTTTGTCTTTTCATTTTATGTGTGTCAAGATGATTCCAAGGAATTGGGAATGTAGAGGCGTAATAAGAGAAAGCACTTGAGCAATGGCGGCTTGAAGGCAATCTGTTATAATTCAAGTAGAAGAGAGATAACACAAGTGAATAAAGCTTGGATATGCAATTTCTAGCAAGATTATTACAAAGCAATACTATGCAAGATGCACAAAAATCTTAGGCCATTTTCTTGAGACAGACCGATTAATTTATAGAGGTTTGACTTGGATGTGCACAACAAAACTTGGCATCCATGGGGTGCTATATCAAAAATAAGAGGTAGTTTGAAACAACAATCACAATCAATTACAAATTACAAGTGAAGTAGAGATTGCGACAAGGAAGTCAGATTAAAATCAACTAAAATAGTTCACAAACGTGCATTAAAAGTGAACTTAAGTGGGGCAACATGGGTCTAAATTGACGTTGGTGTTGGAAATTTTTCATGTGTCAAATTTGTTGTCATTGATGTCAAGTTGGATTATTTGATATCAAGTCACTTTAATGGCAAAAGGAGTGAACCAATAAAGTGAGCAAGCTGAAAAGATGAAGGTTGATTAGTAGTGTAAGGTCATAAAGGCTCCAAGGTGTTAAAGGAAAAGTTCTAAGGGACTTAGTCAATATTTGTGCAAGCCACAAACATAAGGAGATATCCACCAAAGCCTAAAGGTAGCTGCAAGAGTCCGCATGAAAAGCTAGAGGAAGCCATAGAAGGTAAGTAAGTGTCGCGCATAAAAGGTTGAAGTCGAAAGTCAAAATGGAATCAAAGGATGAGCCATGAAGTGAGATAGGTAGATCCATGGATGCAAAGGAAGTAAGGAAAGGTAAAGGAGAAGCTGCAAAGTGATAATTTTGGAAGGGAAATCCACATAAAAGAGAAAAGTAGAAAAACCGCGAATAAGTAGAAAAGCCGCCAAATATAGAAAATAACCACATACAAAGGAAAGTCATGGAATACTATAAAAATTTGAATAGCCACGAAGGTAGAAAACAAGGATAAAAGCCGCGAGAAGTTGAGAAAGCCACATAGAGGATAGAGAAGCCACAAATAACTGGAAAGCCATCAAAAGAAAAGAGAAGCCACAGGGAAAAGAAAAATGTTACGACACAAAGGAAAAGGTAAAATAATAACCCAAAGGAAGCCACGAATCGATAAAAATGAACTGGAGTTGATCAAGGAAAATTTATATGGTGATTCGATTGTTAGAAGAAAATGGCTGCAAGTACAACCGGAACTTTGCACAAACCAATGAAATTCTCTATTCCAACTACCGGCATTTAATGCATGTTGACCATGAGGCAATTTGGTTATGATCTTGATACATATTCCTAATTTCAAGGAGAAATCAAAGAGTAAATAACGAAATGGGTCTTTGTTGTAAATCACGATATAAACTCTTAAAAAAATGAAAATATCTATTTTTGGAAGTTGGCTCATAAATTTGTTTGGTATGTGCATAGAAGAAGGAAAATTGAAGCCAAACTTAGAAAGAATAAAATATGGACCCAAATATAAACATTTAATGATCTAGATTTTTGGTTATCAAACGCGGAAAATGGCTCCACACACAAATTGAAGGAAAGGAAAGGGGTCGATTGAATATAGATTTGAACTCATAAATATTTGGGTGTTACTCATGAATAAATTAAGGCATTAAGAGATGAGAGAGCAATAGAGACAGAGTGGCGAGAGGATGAAAATGATGAAATCAAGCTAAGAAAGAGCAATAAAAGAAAAAGAGGAAGGAGAGAAGAGCATATTGATGAAGGATTAATTTATCAAATGAGAAGAGCATCAAGGTGGAAGATTGATTTAGGAAAGGAAGTTGAACCAAACGAGCAGAGAGTGAAAGAACACATATTAAGCTAGGAAAGTGATCATAACCTATTATGTTAGCAATTGATGTATCAAGATGATCAAAGTACATATGTAAACCAAGTATAAGTTGTAGCTTAGTACATTCAAGGAGTTGTTGCTTCCTTGTATGTGGTGCTTGCAAAATAAATCTCTGTGATGTCTAACATTCACTAGAGTCCCTTTTGTGTGTAATATCGCAAAGGTGTAGGGGTTCGTTTTCATTGTGGAATTGGTGTCTCACTAAACAAATATTGTAAGATTTGTTATATTCTTATGAGTCCTTGATTTGTGTAATAAAATCAATGGTTTTGGTTGGTTTTCTACCAAAATGGTTTCCCATGGTGATATATATATTCTATGTTTATTGTGCATGATATATGTTTGATTAAAAATTTTCTACTCATATCTACATATTGGTACAGAATCGAAATTGAATTCAAAGTGAAAAATATATAATCTACACTAATTCACCCCCTCTTAATGCTTGTGATGTCCAACAATTGGTATCAAAGTAATATCCTTACTATAGAAGCTTAACTTCTTGAGGAGATCCTCCTATCATAAGCATGGTAGCAAATCAGGCTTAAGGTGGTTTTTCACTATCTAGATCACCTCTCTTCACTTGGTACAAACTATGCATTCTAGAGAATAAGGATGAAAAGATATTTTATGTTCTCAATTTTGATATTTGGGAATTCATTGACAAAGGGTACAATCCTCCGTCAAGACTAATCACTTCTTTCATGGACAAGGTTGAATATGAAGGTAACTCTAGAGCTATGAATGCTCTTCTATGTGGCTGAATGAAACAAAGTTCATGAAAGTTATGCAATGAACAACTATAGAAGATATATGGACTAAATTATAGAGCATCTATGAAGGTGATGAAAAGGTGAAATTGGAAAAATTATAGACCTCCGAGCTCGGTTCAAAATCAAAAGATGAAGGATGATGAGAGCATAACATCCTACATGCGAGAGAATAGATGAAGTTATAAATATGATCAAAGCATTAGGAGAGAAGATGGAATAATCTGTCATTGTCTAAAAGGTTCTAAGATCCCGACTATAAAGTATGTTGCAAAGGTCTTAGCCATAGAGGAAGCCAAATACATGAAGACTCTCACAATGGATGAATTACAGAGCACCTTGTTAGCATCCAAGGCTACTAAGAAAGAAGTGGCATTTAAGGTTAATAAAGAAACTCACCACGTACTACAAAGAAAAAGAATCAGATTCAAGAGATGGGTTGGATGATGAAAATATTGAAGCTATGTTCATCAGAAGACTTAAAATAGGCTCAGGTAAATATAAAGGAAAACTCCCATTTAAATGTTTTGCATGTGGACAAGTAGATCATTTTTCTAGTAGGTGTCCTAATAAAAACAAAGATAATCAGTCTAACCATGAAGAGGACAGTCATAAACATAGCATAAGAAGAAAGGTGGCAAAAGAAGTTCCTTAAAAACAAAAGGAACTTCTACTCAAAGGAAGAATCAAGTGATTTTGATACATGCAACGTAGGGAAATTTGAGAATGAAAAATATGAAGATCACCAGTGTTTTTTCATGGCTATGGATGCGGTTAAAGAATGCAAATCCAGAGGGAAGAAAACAATTGACAATGAAGATTCAGATGAAGAAGAAGTTGAAGTGAATCTTGAAGCGAGTTAATATCTGCTCTTGAAGAACTCAAACTATGCAAAAGAAGAATCAGAAACGAGATGCACGTTGAAGGAATATGAAGAAAAAATCTACATATATGAAGAGAAATGGTCCCAAAAGGAAGAATAAGAGACTAATGAGCTAAAGGGACTAGAAAATCAGCTTGAGAATATTTCAAATTATTATAAAGAAAAGGAGGATGAATGTAATAAGCTAAACTTAGAAACAGATTAATTGAAAGATGACATGGAATAAATGAGCGTCAAGTTCAAGGTGTATGAAAATCTTGAAAAAGGTCCAAATGTTCTAACGATATTCGAGTAGTTAATGGGGTACAATTGATAAGTCTAGAATTGGATTTAAGGGAGAAAGAAAGCAAAAGGAACTAGCAAAGAATGAAGGAAACAAGTCCGTGAAAACACCAAGTACCTCTTATGTTGCAAACAAAGGATTCAACAAATCCATGAAAAGAAGAACCATTGTACCCAAGATCACCTACACTATGAGGTACACCCACTCCTTTTATAGTTATTATTATTCATGTAACAATTTTGGACACAAAGATGCAAAGTGTAGAAAATTTTCCAGAGGCTACAGAAGAATTTTTGGCCCATCTTACATCAGACCAAATTATAATGGTGTCAAACACAATTATCAAAAGAAAAATCATGTAGGTTCAACAAACAAGCAAGAGCCACCCAAACAAAAGAAGTGGATTTAGATTGCTCTTCAAGATAAATCTTACCAGTCTTCAACTTGTGTTTCCAAGCAAGCTTATGAGACCTTTCAAAACATTGATATGGTGGGGTTTCCATGATATCCATAGATGTGGATGGACGATGTTTGATGTTACGCTCTGTGGAAGAATGAACTAGACTTATTTTCCCTACAAGTAATCCTAGAAATAAATAAAAACTATAAAAAAAGGGATTAGTAAAATTTATCATGGATTTCTGGCAAGGTCTAGTCCCCGAGAAGTCGTGGAATTCCTCAAAAGGATGTCAATTTGCGTTCAAGAAATTAATCAGTCCATGATGATAAATAGATAAATGAAAATAAATGATTTAAGCTATTAAATAATGAATGATTAATAAAATGATGTGAATGGAAGGCACTTACCTGATTTCAACTGGCGGATAAGACTGGAAATGTGATATTACCATATTTAAGAAGGTTGTAGATGATGATTTTGGTGATGATGAAGCTCTAAATATGAAAAAAACCACCCTCGTATGTTTTGATGATAACTTGAGAACCGTAGCTCCATTTTGTAAACTGAAATATGCATCCAAAAGATGACTTCAAGATATTTCTAGTGATGTAAATAATTGTTGGTGATTGGGGCTGAATTTTTAGAGATTGAGCAAATTTTTATGATTTTGGGCAATCACCAAAGTGATTGCTATGAAAACGTAGAGGCCGAAAATGGACAAATACAAGACTTGAAAGAAATGTTAAAAAGCTCGTTTTAAGCTTAGAAATGATGCATAATAATGTAATAAAGCAAGGGAAACCACTTACCTTGCATAATTTTGAGAAATGAGGAACAGAAGGTGATATTACCCAAGAGAGGAAGATTTTTGATGCAAGAATACTATGGATTTGATTACGGATGGGTGAATGACGTTCGAAGATGTCTTGATTGTTATTGGATGATCTCCTGATATGTGAGAGGCCTATTATACAAGAAGAATTCAATATGAAACCTTAGCATCACATCCACCTATCATATCTCCTCCAAAATGGAGGCTTGGAGCCTATATTTATAGAGTTTATAAGGGAGAATTGTCATCGGTTGGGGAATCATCAGTGATTCTCGAGAAGTTTGAGTTATTGGATGAAGAGGATGATTTTCTTGTTATTTTGATCTTGATTTTGGAGGCTTTCAAATTGGTTAAGATAAGGGATAGGGAGTGACTTGAGCTAAACCGAATTAGTTAAGATGAGGGTGAGCGATTTTTTAGAAGGTTGTTTTAGTTATGATTTAGGTGGTTAGGAATAAGTTAGGGTGGATGAGTTTTATTTTTGGAAGGTTAGTAAATTAGTTAATTAGTTAATGAGGTGTCCAAGTTAGAATGGTGACGTGTGTGGGTGAGGTATGAGGGTAGTTAGGATAGATATGGGAAGTGGTTAGGGATAGGTTAGAGGTGGTTAAAATATATTTAGAAGGTTTAGTTAAACCATTCTTAACTAGTGAGTTAGGATGAGTGAGGTGTAAGGATGAAATTAATTAATTAAGTAATTATTTATTTATTCATTTTAGCCATGGGAGGGGAAATATGACCTAAGTAATGTGAGGGGTTAATTAATAAATATAAGGTTATGCTTAATTAATGATGGATGTGGACTTATGCAAGTATAGCGAAAATGTTGATGTTAATATTTAATAAATATGAGGGTGTAATGTGATAATGAGGGGGCCTGGTGGACGCTAACACTAGAATTAGTGGTGCTAATTTTAGGTGTCTACATTTTCCCCTTTTTGTTGAGTGGTTTTGAGACAAGCCACAAGAGAAAAACAAGACATGATAGATAAAAGTTATAGAATTAAATGACGAGGTGCTCCCCCTCAAATTAGGAGTTGATGGAATGGGAATGGATCACGAGATTGAAAGAGATATGTAAGGATAAGAAGATGATAAAGTGATGCCCCAGGATGAGGTAAAAACAAGATGGGTGTCATAAAAAATCAAGTGATAGGGGAACCAAAGGGTTCATGTCCTATAGACATATGAATTTTAACGATGGACATGATGTTTTGACGAGGTCAAAGGACCAAGAATTGATGTTGCCACAAAGGTGGGTTTATGAGGCCAAGAAGTCAAGTGATAGGGGAACCAAAGGGTTTGTGTCCTATAGACATATGACTTAACAATGAAAAATATGATATGACGATTTGATGAGGTCAAAGGACCAAAATTTTATGTTGCCACAAAGGTAGGATTACGAGACCAGGAAGTCAAGTGATAGGGGAACCAAAGAGTTCATGTCCTATAAATATATGACTTTCAACATCGGACATGATGTTTTGATGAGGTCAAAGGACCAAGAATTGATATTTCCACAAAGGTGGGCTTACAAGGACTAGATGGGGATCCTGATGGTGATCAAGGATGTAGCACCCAAGGAGGTATTTGGTTGATAAATGTTGATTTTAATGAGTATATGTGATGTTTTAAACAAAGTGATGTGACGCTGAGATGTGGTCAGGATTGTCTTGATATTGTGATAGATTTCGATACATGTTTTGATAAAGATTGATCTGTAAGGGTTGACAACTGTTAAAGTTATGTTTTGGGTATGATGTGTATTTGATATTGATGTTAAAGTGATTTAATGTTTTGTCAAAACCATGGTAAAGGATGAAATGGGGATTGATTTATTTGTATTGGGAAACAATAAAGTGAAGATGCTTGCACTTTTGGCCTTTACAGTGAATGTTAACAGATGACTAACAATGGGTAGTCACATTTAGGATCTTGGATATAAAGATGAAGTGAAAATATTTACCTTCCTAGGACAAGGGAAGGGCTAAAATATGTAGGTTATGTGGGAAAAGAGGGTTCTCCTTTTAACGGTTTCATAGGGAAATTCCCCAGCTTTACATTTTTATTTTGATGCAAATTGATCAATGTGGGAATTTTTATATGATGGGAAAGTTAATCGATGCGGGAAGATTTCTTAGGATGCTTTAAATTTTGGAATTTTGAAGGTTGATCGATGCGGAAGCCTTTTACATGGGTATCCATCCTTTGAGGGTATGGTCTACATTTTTTATTTTTCAATTTTGATTTTTATAGAGATGGTCATCCTTTGAGGGATCGATCTATGATTTTGACTAGTAGTTATCCTTCAAGGGATCAGTCTACTTTTATTTTTGACAATATGAAATTTGAATACTTGTCCTTAGAGGGATCAGTCTATTACTTTTGACCTTTATAAGAAGAATCCATAGATATTTTTGACTTTATTTTGAACTATGGGCAAGACCTTGATAGTCTGTTTCAAGGAGGGGAGAAGAAATGTGTACACACACTACACATTTGTGCCCCAAGACATGTCTTTGGTTGGTAGAAAAGGTGGATGGATGTAAGACTTTTCTATGTGAAATATGCGATTAAAAATTCATGGTGCTCATATTTAAGGTGTATTTAGGATGCTGACGGATAACCACATTCTTTCAAATCATTACGATGATAAAATGGTTGGCTAATGATGGAATAAGATCGTCGATGTGAATATTGTCATGATGGATGATTTGTTAATAGTAGAAAGGCCACAAGTGAAATACATTCAAAGGTTTTCCCATGCAATATGGACCGATCCAATTAAGGGAGAGCTTCCCACGTTTACTCTGAAGTAATGACATTTTGATTAGATTGATAGGATAGGTTGGTGAGGACATGTAAAAGGGAAGGCATGTAAAGTAAGGCTTTCAAAGTCTCGAGAGATAGGAGTCTTCCCAACATAATACTTGTGGATAGAAATGACATGTGCTAAAAGGAATGATGTCTTGAGGATGATAGAATTTTTGGTCTTGATTAATTGAGCGTGTGGTAAATAAAGGAGACCTTGACAAAGGAGTTGTGGGAAATTTGTATGGGGTATGTGAGGACCATTGATAAAGAGGGTAGATGCCAAAGCTTTATTTTTCCTTTTCTTTGTGTATGTTGATTTTGGGTTCGTATAGGTGGCTGAATTATATTGGTTTGAGATAAGAGACTAATCGGGGATAATTTCAGGCTTCAAACATTCCCTAATTCTCCCTAAACTGCTACTATGTGGAAGATCATTTTGAGAGCTTTCCAGTCAAGAAGTGACACATGGAAAAATTAAATATGGATTGTCATGGAAAATTTTTTTAGAATGCCGTCTTCAACGGTCAATAAAAATTTGGTGGGCCCTACTTTTTGTTGGTTGGGGGCCCTCATCTAGATTCAACACACTCTTTTCTGGAGGGGTTCCTTAGCCACCATGTTTAATTATTGCATTACAATGTTCACCAAGAAAACTCGGTCTATATCAACTCAAGGACCGAGTTCATGGAATTTTCATCGAGACCAAGTTATGTTCACATTATGGGATGAATTTTCCAAGCCACAACGTGGCATATTCAACTCACCACACACGGTGAATAAATAACCACCTCCCACACCATTAATCGAGATTTATAAGCTTAAACAATGGAATCTATTACTAAGGGATCGTTTAGCTCATTACCGTTAGCCCCATCCACATGGGTAATAAAACAAAAAGATTCCATACATGGCCCAAGCCACATTTCAAACTAGTAGTGGAAGCCTATATTAAGGCTTATATATTCAATGCCATCACAAATGTGGGTTTTTATTTCCCATGGGATAAATGTGGAGAGTGGAGGTTGGGGTGGCTCGAACCCCTAACCTCCACATTGCAATCCAAGCACCCAAACCGTTGCACCAACACATCTTGACGTGTAAGGATGAGGGCTCACCTATATTTAAAGAGGTCTCATGCGGACATGTGAAGACAACGAAGAAGGTAGTTTTAGAGCCTTTTTGGAAAACATAATTTTTGAAGCCCTTAGCTCGACAAAACCAAGTGATGGAGTAAAAGGTTAATTGTTCATAATTCTAAGCTCTTCATAATGGTGAAATTAGTTTTCCGTTATGGATATTTTTTTATGTTTATTTATGTTGTCAAAGTCACTTCATTCTGAATTTCCAAGGAAGCACTTGTACTAAACCAGGTCTTTTGAAGCCGTTAGAGAGGTGAACCAAATTTTAGGTAGAACTAGAAATATTCTCGAATTACGAGATGATTGATCCAGTATAATTAATTTCCCTTTAAGCATTTGTAATTTTTTTGTTGTAGGATTTTTCTAACTCATTTTCACAAAGTATGCTCGTGGGAAGTGTAGAGTCACAGATGGATTTGGGGATCATGTTTTGAATCTTTTTAGATTCCTTGTTCCACTATCAACTCTTGTTGCAGTTCTTGGGATCTATTATTCATTTTGGAAGGGTGATTGTACTTCTAAGTGATTTTTATAATAGATCGATTCATGGTTGTGGATCCGGAGACGTAGGCTTGCATGCTTTGAACTCCGTTCTCAAATTATTATTATGTTGTTATTACTGATCTGATTCTTATTTTGATGATTTTATTTCTGCACTTAATCAGTAATTGGTAATCAGAATTTACACATTAAAAATCAGTTTATGACACTTTATTATTCATTTGGGTAAACTTTATTTTTATTGGAATTAATATTTTCTAAGATTATGGATCATGTTGGTATCGAGTTGGTTTCACATATTTGATTACATGTAGATACCAGTTGTAATTTGCTAATCCCTTCAAAGGCAAACTATCTTGGCTTGATCTTCTTACTTGAAATTTTTGCGCAAGATTTTGGAGATCAGTTGGTTTGTAGGTAATCATGGGGAAATAATTGAAGATGAAAATATTGGAAGAGCTTGATAGCATCAATAGACAAATTTAGGAAGAAAATGCATTCTTGTGATGTAAGCTCTATTCCCTTGAAGAGAAAGTTGATTGTTTGAAGAAAGAGCTAGAATCAAAAGATGAGCTCTTGATCAATTTGCAGTGTGGTGTTTAGCAAAAGGTAATTCTCTCTCCTTCTACTTCAGATGTAGTGACCATGACAGAATGTAATGTAATTTATTCACCATGTGAATATTTTTCTTCCTTCCATCTTATTTCAGAATCAGATAATGATTTCTTTGGTGCATTTGAAAAGCATACTAGAGGCATTGGATCCAAGTTATTGTTTAAGATGGGTTTTGATAGAAGAGTTCTTGGAAAATATTTTCAAGGTGTTGCTAACCCAATACAGGTTGAGGATCGTCCTTTTTTTTAGGATTGGGTTTTACTAGTGCAAGAAAGGATATTGGAGAATGCTCCAAGCATGCTAACAAGAGACAAGCTTCCAAAAGCCAAGAGAATACCCCACTAGTCCTACCAAAAAATTTAGTGTAGGAATCATGTGCTTCTTCATAAGAGGATAGATTTAGTAAGAAGTGTCATCGAAGAGGTATTGAGATTCTACCTTCACGTTCTTACCATAACCCAAAGCACAATAAAGGTTGTAAAACTTCTGATCCACTCTTTCAATTTAAGAAGTTTGGATTTGATGCTCAGAAAATGATGGATTCTTATCCTTGTACATTTTGTGGGATGCATAACCATTATGTTGCCAGATGTTGGAAGAGAAAGGATTTGTTGGAGAAGTTGTCACCGATTATCAATAATAAGGCAAATCAAAAAGACCAATCTCATCATTCAGGAGCGAGAGATGGCAAGAATAATTCCTCTATTGCTAGGAATTTTTGTACCCCTTGTCATGATGATGGACATCAGGTGAAGATTTTTCAAAAAATTCATCCATCTTGCCATAAAATTAGTGGCAAGCCTAAGATGGAGTACATACATGTTTTGAAGGTAAAAGAAGTTTAAAATTCACCTTCAGTAAAAATTACAACCCCGGATCAGGTGATACCTATTGATGAAAATCCATTGGCATGGGTTGGTAAATAGTTTTTCAACTTTATATTACATGACATTTGATTGTTTTAGTATGAAATTAATTCGTAGCTTTGTATGGGATTCCATTTGTTTTTTAAATGGGATTATTTTTCCCATTAGCTTTGAATAATTATTGGAGTTCAAATTTGGTGAGAACAATTGGGGATAGGTTTACCATACTCAGTTGGTTTTCTTACTTTTGGAAATTTGATTGATACTCCATTGTACATCTCCTTATTTCAGCTTTGAGTTTTGGTACAATTGGGTACAACTCATGTTTCATCTTGGGAGATTTCTAAGACCAGTTTGAAAGTTTAGTGGGCATGATTGAAATGTGTATTCGGAAATTTTCATTTCAAAAGTATCTATTATTGGTTTTTATAAACTTGTTTGTAGAGTGATCTTTGTGTTGTATGACAGTTCACTATTTTTGGGTATTTCAACGTGTGCGAGATAGATTATTTCTATCCTTTTACAATGCGGATTATGGAGATAGATTATTTTCACGAGGTAGTTCAATTGATTACATTTTGTCTATTTTTGGCATGTTTATTCTAGATCATATTGGTGATAGTTTGCAGTGGTTTGTAGTTTCACATGGACAGTGGACACTAGCATATTGTCGAATTCAATGGTCTTGTTATACTGATCTATTTCCTGTGGAACTTTACTTTCACTAATTGTTTGTATCACAAAATCAGTTAGACACTTACTTTCTATTGGGTATTTTTATCTGATCAGTTGGTTATGATGGCATGATAGTGAGATGACAAATCTACATGAGATTTAGTGATTCATTCACCTATTACTTGGGCATTTGGTTTGTCTCTTTATACCGATATAAGCTATTTACAAAGTTGAAAGGTCACGAGTATCGAAGTGGATATTTTCCTTTTCATGGCTTATGATTGTCTATTTTTACTAATAGATTGTTTGTGAATAGCTAAAAAAACATTTTATTTGATTAACCCATATTGTTATTCCTATATTTTTCTACATGTGTTTGTGATATGGAGGAAGGGGATCGACAATGTTTGGTGGCTAAAAACAAATTTTGTGGAAAAAATCCAAGTGACGAGGTGTGATCGAGAGGATCATTTCGGATTCCAACATTCCCTAATTCTCCCTAAACTTCTACACTACATAATATCATTCAAAGATCTTTTTGTTGACTATTTGAGTGCACAAGATGGACTTCGTGGGAGAAAGATATCATCTGCGCAAAATATTGTAGTTGAAAAGAGGCACGCTGAGTCAACTTGCTAGTCAAGTAGTGACACGTGGCAAAATTAAATGTGGATCGTCATGGAGAAAGTTGTTTTATAATGCCACTTCAAAGGTTGAGAAACATTTGGAGGGCCTCGTTGTTTGTTAGCTAGGGACCCTCAACTAGGTTTGGCACACTTTTTTCCCGGAGGGGTGCCTTGGCCATGGGGTTCGATTATTGCATTATATTGTTCATTGAGCCAACTCAGCTTTTATATCAACTCAGCAGAGACTGATTTCATACCATTTGTATCAAAGCCGAGCTATTTTCACATTACAAGATGTATTTTTCAAGATATAACGTGGCATATTCAACTCGCCACACGGTGAATAAACAACCACCACCCATGCCATTACTCAGGCTTTATCAACTTAAACGAGAAGGGCATTTATTAACAAGGGGTCATTTAACTCATTACCACCACCCCCATCCACATGGGTAATAAAACAAAATGATTCCATACATGGCCCAAGCCACATTTCAAAGTAACGGTGGAAGCCTATATTAAGGTTTAAATATTCAATGCCCTCACAAATGTGGGTTTTTATTCCCCATGGGAAAAATGTGGAGAGTGGAGGTTGGGGTGGCTTAAACCCCAAACCCCCACATTGAAATCTAAGCACCCAAAATGTTACACCAACACATCTCGGCGTATAAGGATGAGGGATCACCTATATTTAAAGAGGTTTGTGTAGACATGTGAAGATAGTGAAGAAGGTAGTTTTAGAGCCTTTTTGGAAAACATAATTTTTTAATCCCTTAGAGGAAAAGCGGGTGATGGATTAAAAAGGTGAATTGTTCATAATTCCGAGATCTTCACAATGGTAAAATTATTTTTCCATTATGGAGATTTTGTGACATTGATTTATAATATCAAATTCACTTCTTGCTGAATTTCTAAGGGAGCACTTGTACTAAACCAGTCTTTTGAAGCCTTTAGAGGCCGAACCACCTTCCTTCGAGGAGGAACTAGAAAGTTGATCAAAATTCCAAGATGATCAGTTTGGTATAATTAATTTACATTTAATAATTTTTAATTTTTTCATTGTAGGAGTTTTTATAACTCATTTACATGGAGTATGCTCATGGGAAGACTTGCAGAGTCACGATGGATTTGGGGATCATGTTCTGAATCTTGTCAGAGTCTTTGTTCCATTATCAACTCTTGTTGTAGGTCATTGGGATCTATTATTCATTTTGGAAGGGTGATTGTACTTCTAAGTGATTTTTATAATATATCGATTCACGGTTGTGGATCTAGAGATGTAGGCTTGCATGCCGAACTCTGTTATCAAATTATTGTGTCATTGTTATTACTTATCTGATTCTTATTTTTCTGATTTTATTTCCACACTTAATTAGTAACTCGTAATTATAATATACACATTAAAAATCATTTTACGACACTTTATTATTCATTTGGGTAAACTTTATTTTAGTCAAATTAATATTTGATAAGTTTACGGATTAGGGACCTCCTCTAGAAGGTGATGGGAAAATGCATGAGGAAGGTTTGTCAATATTTGGTTGAGGATGACCCCTTGGTTCTACAAATTTTAGTGAAGAAATAGTCAAGGGCTTAAGCATAGATGTTGATGAGGTTGACAAACCTTCAAGGGAAGGTGTGGACATTGATGTGGTTGAGATACCTTCAATAGAATGTGTTGATGAGATAGATGGACCTTCTTTGGAAGGTGTTAACGAGATTGATGGACCTTTAAAGGAAGGTGCTAATGAGGATAATGGTCCTTCAAAGGAAGGTGCTAACAAGACTGAAAGACCTTTAAGGGATGGTATGGATATTGACAAGAGTAACGGATTAAGGGACTTTTAACGTAAAGTGTCGAAGAGATAGAGGGACCTTCGAGAGGAAGGTGTTGATGAGATTGTGGGACCTTCAATGGAAGGTGTTGAAGAGATAATGGTCCTTTAATGAAATATGTTGATGAGATTGATGGATATTCATTGGAAGGTGTTAACGAGGATAATGGTCCTTCAAAGGAAAGTTTTAATGAGATTTATGGACCCTTAAAGGAAGGCACTAACAAGATTCCCGGTGTAGGCTTGTTGATGATAGAATAAGGGTGTCCTCTTTGTCCTATAGATGTTGGTGAGGAAATTGAAAAGGGTGATGATATCGATGATGGCTCAAGATGGTCCTGTCTTAGGAGGATATCATTGATAATGAAGAGTCGTTGGATTATTACTTTAAGTGCTTTACAATTCTCCTTGTTATGCCCTAACCATCTATGGTAGGCATAGGTTTTTTCTTGATCATACAAGGTAGGTTTTCAAGTATGTGGATGGGGTGTTTTGATTAGTGGTAATGTGATAAGAGAGGCTTGCATGAGTCTATAGAGGATATCAATGTAAGTCCCTTTTGGGGGATTTGGATTAACAGATTTTGACCTTGACTTATAAGAGTGCTTAGGAGGATATGTCTTATTTTTGGATGGGGGTGGATTTGTGGATGTTGTATGGTGTTGGAACATCATAGGGACGTTATGAGGTTGATAAGAGGGAGAATATGACCCAAGAAAGGGATAACATGTGTGATTGATAAGATTTGATGATGGATGAGGTTTCCAAATAGAGGAGGAGGGATGGTTGATGTATGAGATAGGGTTTAATTTTGTGTCATGATATTGAGCTAAAGGATGGGGTCCTAAAATTAATGGTAAGGGTGCACCCATAGTTGTGATAGACTTGGATTGTGACAAAGGATGAGGTCCCAAAATGAATCGTAAAGGTGAGACCAGTAGATGACGCGTATTTATATTTTGTAGTATTGAATTTAGGTAAAGGAGGGTGTTTTATGATGGATGATGAGAATGAGGATGTGAATGTGACGGGTTTCAATTTCGTAATGTTTGCATTAGATGGAGAAGAGAGAATCGTGTGAAATGAAAAGGATGAGGTCATGAGTGTAATGGTATTTGAATGTCTAGTGTTTTATTCAAGGCAATGTTCCAAGCTAGAAGGTAAGTGAGTATCTGTAATATGATTGGGTCTAAATCGGATGAAGGGGGTGTCATTTCTAGACATGATTGAGGTGGATTACATGAGTTTTATAGTTTTTCGAATTAATTTTATAAGTGATTGAATATCAAGAACTTCAATTACAAAGGATTATTTAGTAACAACTTCCAAAGTGGAATCTAAGGGCTGTGTAGAGGTAATGGATGACTAGACAGTGGACATGGGTGATATCAATGTGTGAGAATCATCAAAAAGAGGATCCAGTGATTCTAATTTTTAGGAGAAAACATCGGTGATGAATGGGTCTTCTTATAGGGAATATCACATGTAATATTTCTGATGACATGACTCGAAGGATGTATATTACCTATATGGAATGATTATATTGAAGGTGTTGGGTCAAGAAGATAGGTAATGTCATCATGTGTGGTAGTTTCATCTAAATCATAGAAAGACCTAGGGGAATTAGATGAAACGTGTGTAGTCTCATCTAATTTTTAGGAATACTTAAGGGAATTAGATAAAAAGTGTGAGATTGAGGATCAAGATGGCCTTCTTTGAGGGCTTGGATTTCTAATTTCCTAGCCATGGCAAAAGCTTCATCGAAGGTGTGGAATGTATGGATTTGAAGGGTGGATGATATGTGATGGGAACATGATCAAGTAAACAACTCGATTAATTCTGATTGTGGAAGTGGAAAAGATAATTGATTAATAGTGCTCTTCTATCAAGTGACAAAGTATCCAAGGGATTCATTTTTGGATTGCTTGATGGTGGAAAGGTCAAAAATGGTGATTTTACAAGTGATATTTATAACAAAGTGATTGAGAAATAATAGGGATAGATAAGTGAAAGGGATCAAAGAGTGTCGAGGAGGAATTATACCAATCCAAAGAAAGTCCCGTTGGTGACATGGGAAATGTTCTAAGCATGAGATCTTGATCATAGATGATGAGATAACATGAATGTCTAAAGGATAATATGTTACTGTTGAGGATCCTCCCGGCCATGGAGCATGGTAAACTCAAGTAATTCCTAATACAAAGGATAGGGCTTATATGGTACTGATGGATGGATGAGTTCATTACAAACCTAATCATAAGTGAGGACTTGTTTGGATCCTTTGGTAGTGGTTTCTAAATTTTCTAATTTGTTTAATAGATCTTGTATGGAATCATTTGTAAGATTAAATTTGAAGGAATTGATGAGAGGATGCGATTGATTTGACTGATGAAAATGTGAAGTAGTATAATTTTGTAATAGATGGGCTTGATGCAGAGATTGATGAGGATAGCTTGAGAGGATATTGTTTGTGAAGTGGGTTGTGATAAAGGGATGTTGGGAGATGTGGAAAAATGTTGAGTATGTTGTTGTTGTTGGATGAGAGGAGTTGATTGGAGTCCAGTAGGGATATGTGTATGGATTTGGGATGTCTGAGGTACGAAAATGGGATTGAAGAAGAGATGGATTGATTAGATGAAGGATGGGGATATTGAGATTCTGATGATATTGTGATGAAGAAGGGGATGTTGGAAAGACTACTTGATGAGATACATTGGACATAGACTAAGAAGAAATAGTTTGGAAATAGTTTGGTTGTGAAGAATAGTCATAGGTTTGTTGGATGGGATTATTGTAGGATTGTTGAATTGGATAAGAGGTAGAAGTTCCATAGGGAACATAAGATGGCCTAGATGATGCTAGAAACATGTCAGAGCTAAATAAAGTTGACTGAGATGTGATAGGTTGATAAAATGGGTTATAATGTTGTACTGGTGTAGATAATGATGCATACATATTTTCTGAGGTTAAATCACAAAATTTCTAGCAAACAAACACACAATTTCCTAATCAAAGCAACTAGATGGATTTACAAATAGTAGATAAGCAAGCAGAATAAGTTTTAGAATTTTTGAATTGATTAAGAAAAGTGAAATGTGAAAAATGGATGATGGGCCCTATGAAATGGAAAGATATGGATGATTTTAGGTATGTTTATTGGTAGATTCCTCGATATACTTAAAGGTACGTGAGGCCCACTCTATATTGTTGCTGGTATGAGTGTGTATATTGGGGTCTACCCTCTCGCTCATGGTCCCTCTACGATAAGGGAGTTGAGTGCTAAGCCAATATGTACCAACATGCGGGAGATTATACTCGGTCGAACACCAAGTCAGCTTCCTATTGGGTGATGAAATCCCAATCAGTTTCACTTGGGTGGGAATTTTTCAAATGTGTATTTGATTTGAAGTGATTTGGTTGTGTGTGGTGGCAAAATAAAGTGAATGCAATGAATTAACCTCCCTAATTAGACTATGTGAAACAAGAAGGATGTAAATGATTTTTTTAAGATCCCAAAATGAATTTTTCTTTCGATGAAGTCAATCAAACAAGAATGAAAAATGGAAAGAAAAAATATGGTTTTCAAGACTTACCATGAGAGTGCTTCTATTTTTTTTTTTTTTTTGGGATTTTAGAAAAGAATTAAGAAATTTTGATGATGCAATTAGCAAGATCGCATAGAAATAGTGACACAACAAGTTACAAGACACATAGAACCAAAAGAAAGAAGCAAAAATCATACTATGAAGAAATATACAACAAAAATAATACACAAATTCAATCACTGGTGATTGGTCTAATCAAAAGAGATTATCCTAATCACATATGATTACCACATAGGAATTAAAAAAAAAGCTATTTTATTAATGAAATGAAGTAAAGAAATAAGGGACGAGGGTCCTGTATAATAGAAAATCAACACGTGACCTTCTTCGCACTGACCTCTCGAGGTCGTGCCGAGACAACCGGTGTGGAATTGAAATGGGAGTGAAAGTGATGGCAATGATCAAGCTAATTGGGTAACCTTATGTCTTCAACACGTAATAATGGAATCCGCAAATCTAAGGTAAAGAATTCTCTCCTAACCTGAAGAGGTGTAATGGTATCATCTGATATGATAGCTACTTGAAGACTCTAATCAATGTCTAGTTCTGTCAAGATCCTATTGATTGGTTGCAGAATACATGGAAATTAACCTGCAAGTGCCTCGTATGGGTTCCCAGAAAAGGTCATGGAAATTGAGACAAGAGGTGTAGTGGAGCTAAGGGTCATTTTCTGGTCTCGTCCCAAATTCTTAGCTTGATCGTGTTAGTGTAGGTTATTATTTATCCTTTTATTTATTTATTAGGATAATTCTTACACTTGTGTTAGCCCTACACTTGTCGGGTTAGCTTGCTTAGGTGTACTAGTTGTGTGGAGTTAGCTTACTAGTTGTGTTGAGTTAGCTTCTCAATTATGTGGAGTTAGATTACTAGTCTTTTAGAGTTAACTTAACTACCAATATCAGTTAGTGGGATTTCTTCACCACTGATTTAGGTAGCAGTTGCACTTCCTTCCTCCTATATGTACATCTTTCTTATTGAATAATTCAAGTCATTCTATTGTAATGTATTGAGCATTATGGATTATGATGGATTTCCATATATGGTATTTTAGCTCTTCTGCTTTACAAATCTAATGTGGTGTGCTATTATCATCTGAGATCACGGCTTGGAACAATCTTCTTATCATTCCTTTCATGGTATCAGAGCTATAGATGATGTAGACATCCATCTGTAAGTTTTTCTTTGCAAGCAAGGGTTTATTATTTTCATGTATTTGGAATTTGTGAGAAATTTTCTGCAGCATGCATTTTTATGCAAAACAAAGTGCACCATTGGATTTGGAAGGTGCCAAAACCATAGAATCGACTGTAAACTTGACCATGTTTTGAGACAGTCAAATCTGGATGCAGATCTGTACCATGGGTGCATTCTTTTATCCATTGGATAAAAGTGTGTACCTTCTAGATGCAGTCTTTTACCCTCTGGATATTTCAGTTTTGGATGTAGTCTTTTATCCACTAGACGCAGATCTGTACCCTCTGGGTGCATTCTTTTATCCATTGGATAAAAGCGTGTACCTTCCAGATGCAGTCTTTTACCCTCTGGATATTTCGGTTTTGGATGCAGTCTTTTATCCATTGGATAAAAGCATGTACCTTCCAGATGCAGTCTTTTACCCTCTGGATATTTCAGTTTTGGATGCAGTCTTTTATCCACTGGACGCAGATCTATACCCTCTGGGTGCATTCTTTTATCCATTGGATAAAAGCGTGTACCTTCCGGATGCAGTCTTTTACCCTCTGGATATTTCAGTTTTGGGTGCAGGCTTTTATCCTTTGGTCGCAAGCCTGTATCGTGTGGATGCACTCTTTTACCCTTTGGACATTTGGGTGTCACGTGTACCTTTTGAAAAGATCAACATTAAAATATTATTTTAATAGCAAAACCTTCTAGAGCTCATAACTTTTGATCCATAGCTCAGATTAAGGTGATCTTTTTTTGAAATTGTGTATTTTTTCGAGATCTACGCATTGGTGAGACTTTTATACACATATTTCAATTGTAAAAGGTACTTTTACTCATTGTAATATTTACATGCACTCAATTATAAAGTGCCAATTTGGGAGGGTGTTGTGATCACTTGTGGATGCATTTTCGGTTGAGCCCGACATCCTAAAATTTTGGGTATTGCATTCTTGTATCTATGGGTGTATACATTTATATCTCTCTTGTTTGTTGAGATATTTTGGATATGTATTTTCGACACTTTTTTTGCATGTTGACAGTCTCTCTTGTGGGGGAGCTATTCTGGTGGAGCCCAATGTTAGTTTTTCAGTGTTCAAGTAGTTGATTTTGACAACTCATACAGATCTGTGGTATCACTCTACTCATTCAGCAGTATGGGAGGGTGTGGTGTTGATAATGCTTCTTCAGGTTTCATGTCCTTGCCTTGTTACCTTGGCTTTTCTTGGATCATGGCACTCCTATTTATTTGGATCTCGTGTCCTTGCCTTGTTGCCTTGGTTGTTCTTGGATCGTGGCACACCTATTTGTAGCAGTTGATCAAATTATGTTTGATGTTTTTCTTACTTTTCAACATCACTCCATTGACAGTATCCTTACATGGAGCTATTCTGGTGAAGCCCAGTGTCAGTTGTTTTTGAGTTATATGATCGATTAGTGGATTCAGACCATAGTGTGCACCAAACTTCTTCAACATTGTACAAGTTTTTGGAGCCGAGCTTCTGAGGATATCTTGCAGCAGGATTTTGCTCTCTACTTTGTTATTACTAGTTTTGGGTACCTTGCGGTGTCCATTTTTCCCAGTTATTGTATGTGGGTACCTCATCAGGCCTTGTTTCAGACCCACCTTCTTTTCCACCCACATAAGCTATGCTTACGGGGGGTGTTAGTGTAGGTTATTATTTATCCTTTTATTTATTTATTAGGATAATTCTTACACTTGTGTTAGCCCTACACTTGTTGGGTTAGCTTGCTTAGGTGTACTAGTTGTGTGGAGTTAGCTTACTAGTTGTGTTGAGTTAGCTTCTCAGTTATGTGAAGTTAGCTTACTAGTCTTTTAGAGTTAACTTAACTACCAGTATTAGTTAGTGGGAGTTCTTCACCACTGATTTAGGTAGCAGTTGCACTTCCTTCCTCCTATATGTATATCTTTCTTATTGAATAATTCATGTCATTCTATTGTAATGTATTGAGCATTATGGATTATGATGGATTTCCATATATGGTATTTTAGCTCTTCTCGCTTTACAAATCTAATGTGGTGTGCTATTATCATCTGAGATCATGGCTTGGAACAATCTTCTTATCATTCCTTTCATATCGATTGTTATATTCAACAATGAAAGTTGTGTAATAATATCGGGTGGAAGTGGTGAAGATATGAATACTAATGTGTGTAAGCTAGTGTTGATATCTAACTAATTAGTAGGCCCATTGGGTTACAGGACCTGTGGGTCAAAACCAAAGACTCATTAAGGTTGAGGCCCTTATATGGTCATGCATGCAATCAAATCCTATTTCCAAGAGTAGTCCAAAATTTATAGGCTTGATTAGAAGCTATGTTCAATGTCTCTAACTGTCTTATTTTCTCAGTGTGTGTGGTAAGTGTATGTAAGACTATTAAGCACAAACTTGTGTCAATATTAGTTATTAGCTCTAGCCTGTTGGGTTGTTGGACCAGGGGATTACAACTATAAGTCTTTTCCTGTTGTGGACCGTTGATGGTCATGCAAGATGAATTGATTTGTTTTCAGTAAATAAACTATCTATCAAAGGAAATATAACCTATGTTTTTGGTGTTTTCTCAATATATCAGAACAAAGCAATAAAACAAAGTAATCTATGGAAACTAAATGTTTTGGATCTTTTCTAACTTTTCGCATAATGCATCTAATCTAGTAAACTAATTAAAAACAAGCAATTAGCTAGATGTAGCTAATTACTTATGCATATGTGTGAATCTAAACCTAAGATATATACTAATTCAGGAAAATATTTCCAACCCTACCTCGAAGTGAAGAAAAATCATGGCTCTAACAGAGCTATTGCTCCCCACAACTTCCCAAATGTTGGAGAGAAAATTCTGTTGATCTGATCTACTTACAATTATCTAGCTAATTTAAATGAATTGTTTCTCTACTCTATTTGATATGTGATTGACAATTTGACAAAACAAAGCAAACAAATACACAAATCCATCCCGGAAGAGCAAGAGCTTTAGAAAATCTAGTTGTATCAGTATCTTTCCCCTCAATTATTTCCTTTCTCTCTCGAGTATTCATGTGATTCCAAAGGATTGAGAATGCAAAGAACAATAAGCAAGAGGATGGCGCTTGAGCGATGGTAGCTTGGGAGCAATCTAGATGTAATGCAAGTAGAAGAGAGATAACATAAGAGATATGAGCTTGGCTATGCAATTCCTAGCAAGATTATGACAGCACAACAATGCAAGATACATAAAATTCTCAGGCTATGTTGCTTGAATACAAGCATGGAATATATAGGAATGGAGGATAGGAGGTTACTTCATGCACAAGAAATGAAGAGATAGTTATACTCATTAAATCTATTTAAAAATAGGAGCAAGGAGAACCAAGAAAATGAAGCTATTTTTAGCAAATTCGGCTCATGGATGCGCTCAAAAAGCAAACTTAAGTGAATCATTGCATGTAATTTTATGCATGAAGATTCTAGAAAAGTGGGCGGGACCGCATTTGCCCTACGTAGGTGGTGGTCCTAACACTGAAGGCCAAAACAAGCACAGAAAGAAACGAGGAGATGGAAAAATGCATGAAAAAGTTAAGTAAGGCTATCTAGGCTACAAATATATATTGCAAATGGGTTTTGGAGCTCAAACACATTTTTGAAATGATTTTGAATCATCACTAGGGAATTTTATAACCATTTTCCCGAAAGTGTAGCACGTGTAATTTTGGGTGCATACATATTGCCCCCTCGAGAGAAGCGTTTTAGCCATGAAAGAAGCGTCTTAGCTATACCTAACATGCCCGTGTGTCGAAATATCACCGTCTAAACTCCCACTACCTCGCAAGAAAAAAGAAGACTCAAGTGCAAATAGATAAAATATTGAAAAATAAACACTAAATTAAAATGACAAGAGGACTTACCATTTTCACGAGGTCAGAAATATACCTACCCCAATTCTCCACTCCTATAGAAAAAAACTTAACACGAAGTAAGAAATAACATATATATCAAGTAAAACTCATTTCTCAATTCATTTGTGCATTATTGATTTTGTTTGTTTAATTGATTTCAGAGTTTTGGATTTACTTGGTCACCGTTCTCGACAAGAATATAGCTGATACGTCGTAGTGAGATCGTTATCATGCCTCCGCGAGTGAGAGATCAACCAACACACTCTCAGGTTAGTTATTTCCTTCTTTGTCTTTTTTTACCCTAAAAGTTTAAATGTTGAAAAGTTCACCTGGGGAGAGATTTTCAAAATTTCTTGTCTTGAATGGGTCTTTAGGGCGCCCATAGGGCATGCTTTTATTTTGTCGAAAATGGTCAATTTCAACATTTTTGGTCATTTCTAGGGTTAAGGGCACATTTTGAAAATCGGTTCAGGATCGCCGCCCAGAGTTGGGCAAAGGTAGTCACGGACCACCGCCTAAGTCAAAGCGGCGGTCCCGGGCTGCCACCCTACATTGGGCAGCGGTTCTGGATAGAATGTCAAAACATACTCGAAACCTAACTTTTTTTTGGATTTTTGAGAGTTTACTATGTTTTGATGAGCTTATCATGTGATGTACTTTACTAACTTGCTCTTTTCTCATGTTTTGGTGGATGCAGAAGATTGTAGATTACATATGCTAGAGTAGAGAGAGTATATGATTGGCTCCTTGGGATTTTGGATCAGGTGACTAGGTGAGATGGATCTTTACATTGGGTAGGAATCGATGGATAGCACAAGTGCCTCATGTTGCTCCGGCCAATCACATTCTATGTGACTTATTCTCTTACTGGGATGTGGACTAGAACACTTTCTGGTTCCCAGGTGTCGAGAGGAGTGGACTATCACTCTAGAGGATGTATACCACATTCTTGGACTCCCGGTACTTGGTAGGAGACCGACACAAGCGGCAGTGGGGTCCAGGACATGATGACACAACAGGCTACATACATGGGAGACGCTATTATCTCATCTAGCTCGAAGAAGGGAATGAAGGTTTGGTCTATTGCTACTACTCCCATTCCTATCCTTTGGAGATCCATCATGGGTATCCTGTCCTCAAGACTAATTGGGGATAAGGGAGGAGATACACTTTTGTATTGTTGGGCCCCCATCATTACACAGATCAAGGCTCATGGCCGTAAGTATTCTTGGGGAGAAGATATTCTGGGGACCACATACCATGACTTATACAGAGTTGTTAGATTTTAGGGACAGTCCTTGAGCCACCCCACTCTGGTTATGAGTTGGGTCTATGAGTGTTTCATCCCGTATGGCAGGGGGTATAGGTATCAGATCGAGAGGTTTTCCATGTAGCTAGATGGATAGGCATGTCAATGCTTTGTGGTGGTATCCAAATTGATTCTCCCTTGGAAACTAAGTAGCATAAAATATTTAACATGACACTAAGAGACAGAAATATCATATTATGAGTCATTTTGTAGCTAGGGAGGGGATTTGTCTAACTCTTTGTCACTCGGGCATCGGAGAAATGGATAGCACCTTCATTAAGGATTTGATCTATCCTCACTGCTTTAGGTTGTGCCTTTTGACCAGGTGAGAGGACTCATTTTGTAACCTCTGTCGGTGAAGGAGAATGAAGATGTCCTTCTCTGCACAAATTTGAAAGGGGACCTTGAGAAAATATGATCAATGCACCACAATTTAACTCTCACGATTTGTCACTTCTAAAGGATTTTGATATTTCCTAAACAAGGTTAAAGGTTACTAGAGACATTATGGAATCCTGATTGCTTCTACATATTTTGGCAGTAGAATTTATACATTTGTGGACACACAGGGAAAATAGGGGTAGTTCAGGATGGATTCATTGTTTTGAATAATTTTGGTGGGAGATTAAGCAGGATAAAATTGATTATGCTAAATCTTTGAGAACCATCACAACAATTAGAATACTAAATGACATAAAGCTTGAGAATAGTTAAAATATTCCTTCACCGAGAAGGGTGCATCAATGGAGGCCAAGATTTTCATAGTTCCACACAATCTCCAAGAATTTAACATGAAGGCTCAAGATAAAGACTCAATTAAACATTAAGACCCTTGGTTCCTCATGCCTAAGATACACTCAAAGGCTTATAGAAAATCTGTATCAACAAATGACAATAAAGTGATTTTAAATTGTTTATCTCATTATAGGATGAAGGCTCTTCTTGAAATGAAATTGCAAATTCCACTAAATTGTCACATGGATGAGATCCTGTGATTTGAGGAATTTAACACAAGATTGCAATAGGAATAAGAAAAACTACTTGCAGACATTCTAAAATAAAGTAGACACAAATTTTCCCAAGATTGACATAGATTAATTCAAAATTGATTAGATTCATCAACAGGGGAAAGTTTCTTTGAACAGTCTCAGAGCTTTTCAATGGTGTACACTCACAACCAACTTGACGTGATTGAAATCTAAAACATGGAAATTAACAGGTTTCTCAGATTGGTCTCTCAGAAGATGGGCTCTCTCAAATTTTCTCTTAAGAATTCAACCCCCGACCATTTTGCAAGAGTATTCTCATTGCATTTATACATTTCACTCACTCACTCATCCCAAAATTCCCCCACAAAAGAAGAATATTCGAGGAACCTTTACTTGCTACCAATTTTCCTCAGAAAGAAACGCTTAACAAATTCATACACCTGAAAGCTACTAGGTGGAAAAATTATGAACTGATCACATTTCTCAGACCCTCGACTAATGACTAGGATGTCATGCCACAACTTTTTGATAGTCCTTTTAATCATTCTTATTATTCATACAAGAAATCCCCATTTTAATCATTTTCGGTGGCACTATATAGTGGATCTAACAGAAATCCTTTTCACCCTCGAGGAAACACCTTTTTCATCCTTTGCGCCTACAATCTTCATCATTTCATCATTTTCCCATTCCTTCCTCTGTAACTCTACTCCACATCCAGCTTCTCTAAAAATTCACATGTTTGCAAGTGCCCGAGCAATTCAAACTTCAAAATATCAACCTTAACAATCCTTGGACTCATAAATTAAGTTCTAAATCCATTCAATTACACTTTACAGACAAAAATGACAAGGAATTTCATCAAAAATGATGAAAAATAGTGCGTATTCACATCTCCAGGAGTCTTGGAGCAAAAATGGCAAAAAAATAGATGCAATGCACAACAACTATTGATTATGCCCCTTCTCAACTTTAGATTAGATTCATCCACATGTTTCTTTAGTGCAACTATAAAGGAGAAGTATAGGGAAATTTTCCAAACAAGCGCGGGCCTTCCACGTTGTCTAGGCCCAAGAAAAATGCCTTTTGGCCTTTGAAAAGTCTCAGTATAAAAGAGCCAGCGGAAGCCTCCACGTGTCTCCATGCCACTCTTTGGATATGGTCCCCAAAAGTGGAGACCCCAAACAAGCGCGGGCTCACCAGTTGTGCTAGGCCTTTAGAAATTTTCTTGAAAATTTCAAGTATAGAAGGAGTTGGAAAAAAGCCTCCACGTGTCTCCCCTGGCACAACTTTGAGATGGTCCCCAAAAGTGGAGCCCCCAAACAAGCGCAGAGCTCACCACATGTCTCCTTGGCATAACTATTAAACTTTGGAGGACCTAGAGGCGAGATCCTCAAATGTGTGCTAGCCCTCCACGTGTCCCCGATTCAACAAAGTTACACCGTTGCATGAAAAAATGTCTAAGTATAGGTAGGGCAGCGGGAAACCTCCACGTGTCTCCCGGCACGACTCCAAAGTCAAACCAAGAGGTGACTTTTCGGTGAGTGCAGCCCTCCACATGGACAAGACTTGAGTTGAAGCAGGCCTTAGAGTTTCAAAGTGCCCCACCGAGCCACATCCAATTAGAAAGGACCATGTTTCCACATATATTGGGACAAAAATTGACAGGAAAACAAAACATGACTATGAAAAATGAAAGGAAGGGAAAAACCTGAATTTACACCCAAGTTACAAATTCTTTCACATGGACAGAGGAATGGAAAACAAATTCTAGACTTAATGTGATCCTCGACCAAAGGAAAGGACTGATCATGGAAACCAAATGAAGGACAAAGCTTTCACACATCAACACAGGGAGATAGAAAATACGACAGAGCCCACAAACTGAATAATTTCAAGGAAAATGGGGCAAGATCAAATTGAGCACCAACATTGGCTCTAACTCGGGATGGGAACTCCTGTGAGTGATCAAGAACAATTAATAGACCAAGTTCCAAAAAAACCATTGGGCAATGGAGTCAAAGAACAAGCTTGCAGAGCAAAACAATAATAACCAACTCCCCCAAGGACAAACCAAGAAACCAACAAAACGGCCACCAAGGACCAAGATGAAACAAAATAGAAAAACACGAAAGTAGAAAAAAACCAAAGACTATACATTGTACAATGGTGTATACCTTGATTCTAAGAAATCAATCAAGGAAATGTTTCAAATGTCTACCATTAACAAGAAATTCAAGAAATTCCCCATATGATTGTCTTTTAAGAAGAAGGTAACTAATTAAAATGTCAATTGATTAAGTAAGGCCCATCCATAATGCATCAAACTTTCCATGTTTACCCTTATCCTCATGCCTCTTCCCATTTGATACTTTTGTCTTTTTTCAGCATGCTAGTGATTAGGATAGTTGGTTCAAAAAAGTTGGAGATAGATCTTCTAATAAAATTAATCTTCCCAAAAAAGTATTGAATTCCCTTCTTGGTTCTTGGAATGGGGACTTTATTGATGGCTTCTACCATTTTAGGATCAATCACGACCCCTTCCTTCAACGCAATGTGTCCAAGCAACTTTGCTTTCTCGAACTCCAAAATGACCCTTCTTGGGATTTAGTGAAATACCATACTCCCCGCATCTTAGCAACATTTTTTCTAAGTGTTGCAAGTGGTCACTCCTCTTTCTGGAGAATCAAAAAATAGTCACATCATCTTGATATACAACATTGAAATCATTAACATAGATAGAAAAGCTACATCCATTGCTCTTTTGAGAAAGTGGCTCCATCATTCATTAGACCAAAAGGCATTCTCGACATATACATATGTTCCCCAGGAGTGGTAACGGTAGTCTTGATTCACTGTGATTGATTCCTTCACAACTACCAAGTTATATCCGAAAAAACCATCTAAGATGGATAATAGTTCTAAACCAATAACTAATTATAACATATTGTCCATATTTGGTAGAGGGTAGTTATCCTTCACTAATGCTCTATTCAAGTTTTTAAAGTCCACACACAACCTTATATCCTCATTCTTCTTTATGACAAGAATTAAGTTTACAACCGATGATGAGTGCCTTGTGGATTATATGATTCCTCCATCCCTTGATTTTTTCAATTCTTCTTGCATCTTCAAGGAAAGTAGTGGATTGATTGGCCTATGTTTTTCCCCGCCTAAACGGCTTGAAGTAAGTGCTTATAAGGGAATTTCATGTTGGAAAAGATCCTCTCTATATGCTTTCGATTCGAAATAAGACCATGCTAAGGTTGATCCCAGGTATTTCTTTAGAATTGGACATACAACTACTTTTTCTTCCTTGCTAAGATTTCTACCTAACCAGATCTTACGTGGTTTATCCTTCAGTGCATAGCTCATGCTCTTCAAAATCCCTTGAGGCTAACATGTGTCTCATTGACAAAACAGCATTATAAAATTTTATTCAAGTGCTACCAAGCCTCTTGGAATAGTATTAGACTTCAACTAAATGATGTCTTTGCCAAATAAAGTATCCTTTCCATCAGCTACACAAACCATTGGCTCCCAATCTATACATTGATCAACAAATTCTCCTTGGTTCTGCAAAAACCTTTACACCTCGGGCATTGTCTTCAAACACTTGCCAATATTTAACATTGTCAGGAATAGATGGCCCAGTTAATACCTCAATATTATACTCATAATAGGTGGATATAACATAATTTTCAAATCTGGACCCCAATATGGCCAATTTTTCTGCTAGAGTATTGTACTTCCTATCATGATGTATTATGTTAAAGGAGTCAAACATCTCAATGAAATCTCAGATTGCATGTTTATACTACTTCATTCTCTAGTTTTTTGTTGCATACAATTTTCTAACTTGTTTGACAATTAGCTTTGAATCTTCTTTAACAATGATGTCTCTAATACCATATTTCCAAGCAATTCTTAGACCCAAGAAAGAATGCTTCATACTCAACAATATTGTTAGTGCACTCAAAGTTAAGTTTAAAATAGAAAACAAAATATTCTTGGCCTGGAGATATCATAACAATACCAACACCATTTCCAAATTTAGAGCAAGCCCCATCAAACAACAAAGTCCAAGGAGAACCTACTTGATTAAGAGACTTGCATTGATCAATTTTGTTCTCTTTACCATTAGTAAATCCAACAAAGTTATCAGCATCAATGTTAGTGTATAACACTTCATAGGAAGCATTATTAGGATCCTAAATGAGATGTAGCATCTTCTTTTCACCATACAACTTTACAAGTATTCCCTCAATATGTATAGTGGCAAAATACATATCCATTTACACACTACCACCCACACTAGTAGCCCACTTTCTTGATAACAACATTCCCCATTTGGTAGGGAAATCAACAATAACAACATCTAGTTTTAAGTTCTTGCCTGGGTAAGCTACAAGTTACACTATCAAACCCTTGACACATCCCACCACTGGCACCTCCCTTGAATCCATGGAAGTGCACTTCCCATAAGTTGTTGTCACTTTGATATCTAATTCATTCATGACCTCAAGAGGCATAACATTGCATGATGCTCCAGAATCAAACATATAGTTGTGTAACAACCTATCCTTAATAATCAAAGTAGTGAAAAATGGATCTACATTCAGTTGAGACTCAACCAAGGATGTTCCCAAATATACTTTAGGTGGCTCATCTAGTTCTTCCAAAGACTTGGGGTTTTTCAACTCTCGAAATGGTAGGAGGAGTCTCAACATTGTTTACATTTATGCCTAGGGTAATCTTTTCTTCCTTCAATCCCAAATACTCAAAGGCCCTTTTCTTGTGTTCGGAATCCTAAGTAGCTCAACAATTGGAATAGAAATCTTGATTTGACTCAAGACTTGGGAAATGTCATAAGGAACGTATTTGAGAAAAGCAACATTTGGAGGAAGATAGACAAACTCATCTAATAGGTAAAGGATTTTTCATGGTCTAAGCATGGGCAGGGATACCAGTTCTACTTGGGGACACAAGGATTTTTCCATATGTATCTTTCTTAGGAGTTTCTTTTGAGATATTGGTGAGAACTAGAGTTTTTGGTTTGTCCTGAGGCCCTGCCCCTTTGACAACTTTACTCCTAGTGTTATATTCCTTTTCATGGCCAACTACAACATTCATTAACAACTTCCTATCCTCCTCAGAAGGGATTCCTCCATCATACTTTTTAATCATTAATGCCCTTAAGTATTCAAAATCATTACTAGGCAATTCAAAATCTTGTACCATATCTATTTCAAAAGTATGAGAGGGAGGAAGGGGTAATACCCGATGGATGCAATCCCAGAAATCTACAATAGTTCTAGAACTAATTAATTCAATCGAAGTTTCTCCTTATTGTGAGCTTGTAGAGCACCCCATCATGCACACATCATCATTAGTGTCATCATCAACTTCCTCAACTTCTTTTTCTTCATCACATGGGGCATGTGGCAAGAAACATCTATCACACCACTCAATTTCATTGGCTTCTTCCACAACAACTCTAGTAGTCAAAGGATCAGGCACAATTCTATTCTCACAGGCTTGGGGCTATCTATTTCTTGATCCCACAAGTCCTTTACCTCTATCATTAGATCTCTAATCACCTCTGGGATGATTGGAAAATATTTCTTGACCTTGTGTCCTATGCTGACCCTAGGAACCTTGTCCAATCCCTTTTCTCTGCTATGTCCAGTTTATAGGATATTTCCTTAACAGCTCCGGCCAATGTTTTCACAACCTCCTCTAGATCCACAACTTTACTTGACTGAGGCTTCTCTGGATTGACTAGCTTGATGCCTTCTCTCTTAGGAGGTTTACCAATTGCCTTGATGTTATTTTCAATCTACAAAGCCATGGTGAAGGCCTACCTCAATGTTGTTGGGTTCTTATCCCTCAAATAATAGGCAACCTTCTTATCAAAAGCATCAGAGTATTTTATTAAACAAGAAACATCACTTTTCCTCAGGATCACAGGTAGCCTATTTAGGGTCATATTAAACCTTATATTGAATTCATGAACTGACTCATTAGGATTCTTTATTATATTTTCAAATTATGATAAAAGAAACCTAGGGTCTATTTTATCTCCATACTGTAATCTAAAAGCATTCTTGATTTCTATCCATGAATCAATGGAATTTTCTAGCTAAGATTTATACTAGTCCCGTGCATCCTCCTCTAGAGTATGAATAAACAACTTTATGTACACATCCTCAAATTTGATCTCAAATTCTTCCATCATATTGAAAAAAAGATTTAAGTGTTGATCACCAGTAATAGCATTATTTCCTTGAAATTTAGGCAATCTATTTCTAACATCTTAGGGCATAACATTTGGATATCCAACCATACCTCTAAAATCTATAGGACCAAAAGTGTTCACAACAAATGGAGGTTTGGGTGGGGGCTAGGCCATATTGTTTTGGGGAGGTGATCTTACAGGAGAAACATAATGATGAGGAATGAGGGTTTTGTGGCACAGAATACAATTCTCATAATGAATGTTCTCTAAAAAATCTATTTCTTGGAAGATCCTATCAGCTTTGGAGAACAGGGGGACAAAATGAGATGCAAACTTTTCAAATACACAAGAAGGACCCTCTCTATTTGGACAATTCGGATTTACAAAGAGACTACCTGATTCAAAAGCACTTGAGGAAGTATGGCAATCTTCAATGACATGTTGATCAGTTTCCACAATTGATAACTCCTTTCTTGATTTCGATCTCCAAAACTTTCCAGATTCTTCTTACTTTTGAATTTGTCTTTCCAACTCTAGAAACAACTTTTGGTAGGTCTTTAGTGAAAAATATATCATTCCTTCTGATTTGCAAAGATTAGTGATAAATTGCAATTGATAGAGGTTAAGACACTGGAATTTATAAAAATTCATTCAATACGGAGTCACCACTAAGGATTTTCACCTTAGTTGTGCAAATACACTAAAATTGGTTTGTCAAATGTCTGTCAACACTAAATTCACACAAATCTTCATAGATCTGACCTTCCTTTACCCATATTTAACATTGATGATGTAAACTTAGTGCAAAAACCACATAAACTAGAAATATTACACGCAGGACTTGTAACTTTGCTCGATTCTTACAAATCGGACACAGATGACGTTTCAACAATGTATTTGCACTTTAAAATTTGTAAGAAGCATTACCAAGGCCGAATATAAGAATGAAAATTAGTTCCCTAGTAATGGCGCTATTCTAGTGTTGGTTTCCAAATTGATTCTCCCTTAGAAACCGAGCAACATCAAATATTTAAAAGGAAACTGAGAGACAGAAGATCATATTATGAGTCATTTTTTAGCCAAGGAGGGGATTTATCTGACTCTTTGTCACTCGGGTATCAGAGAAATGGATAACACCTTCATTAAGGATTTTATCTATCCTCACTGCTTTAGGCCATGCCTTTCGACCAGGTGAGAGGACCCATTTTGTAACCTCTGTCGGTGAAGGCAAATGAATATTTCCTTCTTTGCACAAATTTGAAAGGGGACCCTGAGAAAATATGATCAATGCACCACAATTTAACTCTCACGAGTTGTCACTTCTAAAGGATGGTGATATTTCCTAAACAGGGTTAAAGGTTACTAGAGACATTATGGAATCCTAATTTCTTCTGCATATTTTGGTAGTAGAATTTATACATTTGTGGACACAAGGAAAATAGGGTAGTTCAGGATGGATTCATTGTTTTTGAATAATTTTGGTGGGAGATTAAGCAGGATAAAATTGATTATGCTAGATCTTTGAGAACCTTCACAAAAATTGGAATACTAAATGACAGAAAGCTTTAGAATAGTTAAAATATTCCTTCAACCAGAAGGTGTGCATCAATGGAGGCCCAAATTTTCACAGGTTTCACACAATCTCCAAGAATTTAACATGAAGGCTTGAGCTAAAGACTCAATTAAACATTAAGACCCCTAGTTCCTCACGCCTAAGATACACTCAAAGGATTACAACAATTTTTATCAACAAATGACAGTAAAGTGATTTTAAATTGTTTATCTCATTCATTGCGGATGAAGGCTCTTCTTGAAATGAAATTACAAATTTCATTAAACTATCACAGGACAAGATCTTGTGTGATTCGGAGGGAATTTAATGTAAGATTGTAATAGGAATAAGAAAAACTACTTGCAGACATTATAAAATAAAGAAGACACAAATTGGTCCAACATTGACACAGATTAATTTGAAATTGATTAGATTCATCAGCAGGGGAAATTTTCTTTGAACAGTCTTAGAGCTTGTCAATGGTTGTACACTCATAACTAACTTGACGTGATTGAAATCTAAAACACAAGAAATTAACAAGTTTCTTGGATTGGTCTCTTAGGAAGATGGGCTCTCTCAAATTTTCTCTTAAGAATTCAACCCCCGGACCATTTGCAAGAGTATTCTCATTTCATTTATACATTTCACTCGCTCACTCATCCCAAAATTTCCCCCAAAAAGAAGAATATTTGAGGAACCTTTGCTTGTTACCAATTTTCCTCAGAAAGCGACGTTTAAAAATTCATACCCAAAAGATGCTAGGTGGAAAAATTATGAACTGATCATGTTTCTCAGACCCTAGACTAATGACTAGGATGTCATGCCACAAATTTTTTATAGTCCTTTTAATCATTCTTATTCTGTCATGTGAGAAATCCCCGTTTTAATCATCATTTTCAAAGGGCCCAGTATAGTGGATCTAACATTAAATCCTTTCACCCTCAAGGAAACACCTTTTTCATCCTTTATGCCTGCAACCTTCATCATTTCATCCTTTTCCCATTATTTCCTCTACAACTCTTCCTGCATCCAGCTTCTCTGCTAATTCACATTTTTGTAAGTGCCTCGAGCAATTCCAACTTTAAAATATCAACCTTAACAATCCTTGGAATCACAAATTAAGTTCTAAATCCATTCAATGGCACTTTGCAAACAAAAACAACAAGGAATTTCATCAAAAAATGATGAAAAATAGTGTGTATTCACATCTCTAGGAGTCTTGGAGCAAAAATGGCAGAAAAATAGATGCAATGCACAACAACCATTGATTCTTCCCCTTCTCAACTTTAGATTAGAGCTGTCCACATGTTTCCTTAGCACAAATGCAAAGGAGAAGTATAGGGAAAGTTTCCAAACAAGCACGGGCCTTCCACGTTGCCCTAGGGCCCAAGAAAAAGCCTTTTGGCCTTTGAAAAGTCTCAATATAAAAGGAGCCAATGGAAGCCTCCACATGTCTCCATGTTTCTCTTTTGATATGGTCCTCAAAAGCGGAGACCCCAAACAAGTGTGGGCTCACCACATTTCCCAAGCCTTTAGAAAGTTGCTTTAAAAGCTCAAGTATAGAGAGGAGTCAACAAAAGCCTCCATGTGTCTCCCTGGCGTAACTTTGAGATGGTCCCCAAAAGCGGAGACCCCAAACAAACGCGGGCTCACCACGTGACTCCTTGGCACAATTGCTAAGGTAGGACCCAGGGGCATATCCTACCATGAGTGTCACCCTCCACGTGTCCCCGGTCTGAAAAATCTACACCAAGTCACATAAAAAAATGTCTAAGTTTGGGCAAGGCAGTGGAAACCTCCACGTGTCTCCCTGGCACAACTATAAAGGTCAAACCAAGTGGCAAATTTTCGATGAGCATAGGCCCTCCACATGGATAGAACTTGAGTTGAATCGGGCCTTAGAGTTTCAAATTTCACCACCGAGCCGCATCCAATTAGAAAGGACAATGTTTCCACATATATTGGGACAAAAATTAATAGGAAAACAAAACGTGACTATGGAAAAATGGAAGGAAGGTAAAAAATCCAAATTTACGCCTAATTTACCATTTTTTCACATGGACGAAGGAATGTAAAAAAATTCTAGACTTAATGTGATCCTTGAACAAAGGAAAGGACCGATAATGACAACCAAATGAAGGATGGAGCTTTCACGCATCAACATGGGGTGAAAGAAAATACGACAGAGCCTAAAAATGAATAATTTCAAGGATAAACGGGCAAGATCAAATTGAGCACCAACACTTTGGACTCCACATCAGTCATGATACTTAGGAGATCCTCAGAGCAGTGCAAGGCATGAGGAGGCGAGTGTGGAGAAAGAGAATCTAGTCTTAGAGGAGACACTTGGAGGGGATGATGAGTTTGTGATTTGATAGCACCATGCCTATGGATTTGGGGAGGATCCACAACCACCGGTAGCACCTACCACAAAGTAGCCACTAATCCCACATGGATGCCCGAGAGACTTGAGTATGTTCAATACTCCTTTCTCAATTTTTCTATTGATTTCTACATGTTTATCTTAGCATTCTCTTTCTATTTACGTTCATGATTTTCTAGCTCAAGATATCTCTCTTTTTTTTGTAGCATCCGCACATGAGTAGCGAGAGCTCATTCATCGGTATGTGGATACCCTATTGATCCCCTCAAGGAAGACTCGGTAGAGTTGACTACGGATTTAGGGAATCCCTTAGCCATCAAATGACATACTTAAGTCTTCACTCCTATCTAAAAGGTTACGAGAGAGTGAACTCCATTTGTACCTGTGTAGCTAGATACAAGACTGCTTGAGCACATGATGAGGCGAGCCATTCTCACAAAGAAGACTATAGGAAGCAAGTGCTAACATGAGCACTCACACCATTCAATCCATTCTCATCACTGTCATAGCTTTAGCAGAGCCCTAGACATGGTCATGCACCATCTAAGGGATCCCACAGGGATTGACAGGCCGTTGAGCCTTTATTGCTTTGATACCACTTTTTGACACTATATGATTTTTTTGTATGTTTTTGGCTCGTTGCAACATTTTTGACCATGCCTAGCACATGATGACATTGTATACAAACTTGATCTACTACGATATATATAGACTCTATTTTTGGTTCGGCATTCCATTGTATCTGAGTTGACTCTCTTTGGCTTATCTCTCATGTGTACTCTAGATATTTAGAATTTCCACTTTTTAATGCTTTTTAGAATGTATGCAATGGATGTGAGATGATAATAGAATGATTTCTTTTTGTATTTCATAATGCTGATATATGATGATGCAAACACAATGTGATCTTAAACTTAGTTTCTTTTGTAATTTTCGATACTTCATATTGTCTTGATAAAATGTGATGATATAATGATATGATAAATGGATGTGCTTGCCCCACTCCTAACCCCACACAACTAGTAAGATGCGAGGGCTCAACACCAAGAGTTAGAAAGGGCACAAGCTATGAAATTTGTTGAACATCGGTGATGAAAGAAAGACAGAGGTTTGTGACAGTAACCAAATTTGGACGCTACAACCTTACGCTACCTCAAGCTACTTCATAGTTTAGCATGTGAATTACTTTGTAGTTTATCTAGACTTGGATCCATAGATGCCACTTGGTTGAAAAAATATGGTGTTGTGGTTTTAGAATCTTATTGGAATTTTGAACATCTAATTCACTTTGGTTTGACTTAAGATTTCACAATGATTTGATTTAATTGTTTATGACTTTCAGATTTTTCAAAGATACCCCCTACACCTTGCCCCATGCTACCAGTAGGAAGCACGGGCTTACCACCATATACAAGGCATAGGTGAGTAAGGGAATTTCCTTCCTTTCCCAACCCTACGTCACTAGTAAGAGATGTAAGCTCAACACCGAAGGTTGGTAGGGCAAAGAAATGTGTAAAATAAATTTTTTTGTTGATTTGCATTTGACTTACTTATTTGGGAAAAATGTTTAGAATTTTTTTATTTCCAAGGAGATGTATGTGGGATAGATGTGACACCATGAAGCTTCTAGAACAGACCATGAACAAAAGACACCTATCCTAAGAAGAGACCAAAAGTAGAACCAAGTATGCAGGCCTTGGTATGGTTACTATCAAAACTTTGTCTTATCTTGTTTGGATTGATAAATGATTTAGGAACAACTGATGATACTATGAAGGTTTGAAGAGACATGATTCAAATGTTTTCCAATATCTTTAGAAGTTTTTAGAAATTTCTATAAGAATAAGATCCTTGATCACATTTTTTCACAAAATGAATGAACAGATGAAAATGCAATGCAGATGCAATAATGTACATATGAGAATGTTGATGGGTCATGCGTAGTACCTCTTTAGGTGAAGAGAATTTACGGATTCACTAAATTCCTCACCTTCTAGAGTACACAAGTGGAATTTGCCATTTTTATAGTCTTCCACCACTCGATATGGACCTAACCACCTAGGTCTAAACTTTCTTCCTCCCGAGTCTTCTTGTCTATTTGGCTATCAAGTATTAATACCAAATATCCTTCGTAGATCTCACATTCATACACCTTTTATTTTATTTCCAAGCCATATGGTTAGCATAAATGTTGTGTCATTGCTCAGCATTCAGTCTAGCTTCATCGATAATTTCTAATTAGGAGAGTAGAGCTTCTTGATAACCCTCTTCTCCCAGGATCCCATGTAGCAAAATGCGGAGGCTGGGTATTTCGAATTCAAGTGGTAGAACTACCTCAAGCCTTTGAATACTAAAGAAAAGGGGTTTCCCATGTTGGCATTCTAACCAATGTTTGGTAGGCCAACAAGGTCGAAAAAAGCTTTAGGTGCCAATCTTGTTTATTCTCCTTAACGGTTTTTAGAAGAATGGACTTTAAAGTCTTATTGGTAGCCTCAGCTTGTCTATTAGCCTGAGGGTAGTAGAGAGAAGTCATGTGATGGCTTATTTTTAACTTTATACTCAACTCAGGCACCTTTTAATCTTTGAAAGATGTGCCATTGTTATAAATAATGACCTATGGCACCCCATACCTACAAATGATTTGGTTCAGGATGAACTTAGCGATTCTGAGCCAGGAACAATGGTAAGGGGCATGGCCTCTACCCACTTGGTAAAGTATTTTGTGGCCGTGATTATGAAATTATGGCCATCTATTGACAAGGGAGAGAATTTCCCTATCAAATCTAGGCCCCACGTGGAGAAGGGCCATGGAGTTATGATTGGTTGTAAATCTTGTGTCGGTATGTGGATCTCGTGGGAAAACTCTTGACACTTGTGGCATCTACACACAAAATCTACTGCGTCATGCTCTAGGGTGGGCCAAAAATAGCCCATCCGATGTATCTTCTGGGTAGTGGCATGGCCACCGAAGTGACCACCACATACCCCACTATGTGACTCATAAAGAATATTTTTGGATTCTTCAATGTCAACACATCTCAACAACATTTTGTCAAAGGCTCTGTGATAAAGCACCTATTCTAGGATAACGTACTTAGCAGCAAATTACACGTAACTACCTTCTTTGTTGTGACATTGCCCCTTCTGGGTATGTGTGGTCCATGATGAAATTGATAATGTCAGTGTACCAAGGGCATACAAAGATAGGAGGCCTAGTTTCATGAAATATATGCACTCATCAGGAAATTCCAAATCTACCAAATCACCCTCGTCTAATGGATTATTAGCCAACCAATCTATAATGATTTTACCCTTAACAGATTTTTGATTTACAAACATTAACTCAAACTCACCCATTAATGTAATGAAATGTCCAAACTTTTTAGACAAGGATCCTTGCATGAGGAATGTCTGTAAGTGGTCTGACTTGACGATGACCCTTGTTTCTTGATTGAGCATATAATGTCTTAAGCACTTGGTTGCAAAAACTATGGCAAGGAATTCTTTTTCTACCTGTATGTAGCATGTCTCATAATCAAGTAACATCTAACGATAAAGTAAACTACCCATTCTTGCTTATCATCATCCTCTTGAGCTAACATACAAGCAAGCAAAACATTTGTAGCCCACAAATATAAGATCAAAGGGTGATCTGACCTAGGTGGCATTAGCGTGGGAGGGGACAACAAGAATTGTTTAACTACCTCAAAGGCCTCATCGCATTCCTCCATCCAATCAATGCTATAATATTTCTTCAAAATTTGTTAATTGGATGAACGATGAAGGTCAAGTCAGGGATGAACCTTCGATTGCACCAAGTTTCCCAAGAAAAGATCTAATACTAGAATCATCTAATGGTGGAACCATTTCTAACATAGCCTATATTTTTTCCAGTCAACATCAATCCCTCATGAAGATATAATGTAACCTAGGAGCTTTCCGCCTATTACACCAAATACACATTTTCCAGATTCAATGTGACACCATACTCAATCAAGTGTGAGAGAATGATACGAAGCACCTCTGGGTGATCGCAGCGCTTCCTGGCCTTGGCCATGGGTCATCTACATAGGATTCCACAATTTTATGAATAAGATCATGGAATATGTAGGTCATTTCTCATTGGTATGTAGCGTGGAATTCTTAAGACCAAATGGCATGATGGCATAATAATAAGTTCCCCAAGGAGTTATAAATGTAGTTTTAGCTTGATCCTCCGTAGAGATTTTGATTTGATTATATCCCGAAAACCCATCCATGAGAGATAACAACTCAAATCCAGCTGTTGCATCAATGATAACATCAATGGATGGTAGCGGGAAATCATCCTTGGGACAAGCCTTGTTAATGTCCCTAAGTCTATGCAAATATGGATCTTTCCATTCTTTTTGAGAACAGGGACAATGTTAGATACCCATTGTGAATAATTGACTGGCTTGATAAATCCTACCTAGAGAAGCTTCATTACTTCTTCTTTTACCATAAGGGCCACCTTTGGCTTCATAGGTCTTGATTTCTACTTAATTGGTTTGGTGTCCTGGCTCAATGATGAGATTGTGAACTACGATGTGTGGTGTAATTCTTTTCATTTCTTTGTAACTAAATGCAAAGGATTTTTGATGTTCCTTGAGGATTTAGGTATGAATTTCTACTTCCTTTGGAGTTAAAGAGGACCCTAGTTTTAAGATTTTTGGTTCCTCCTCTATTTTGATGTTTATATCAATCGTTCCCTCAATTAAGGAGGTGTTACCCTCCTCAAACTCAGGAGGGGATGGAGGAAACTCCAAATCCCCTTCTTCTTCTACCTCGTAAATCTCAAGATCTTTTCTCGAGAGAGGACTCAATCATTGGATTCCTAAAATAAGAAGAGGAACATGGAATTAGGGAAAGGTCTACCTCATGACAGGTAAGATGTAGCTCTGCCAAAGCATTTAAATAACTTAAGGTTGACTCATCCCCATCAATAGGGTCTCAAAGAGTCAAGTTGGTCCTTAGCTTCCATATATGTCAACATTGACGTTCCCGGCACGTTATGAATCAAGGATTCAGTGCGGAGTGAAACTGTGAATTTGGTGTCCTCTAAATCACTACTTGGGGTGAAGCATGAGGTGGAAGTTGCTATAGATTCTTCCAAAAGGTTCTACTCATGTGGAACTGCCTCGATTTATATAAATTCAAACCCCTTAGTTAGGCCAAGCATGGCGGTTTTATAGAGTTGCAAGTGTTCCGCCCTAGTCTCATATACCTCGGATATCGATTTACGACTAGATGTGAATCACCCAACACCCTAATATTAAGGTTGCCCATTCTCTTAGCTACAATGAGACCTAATAGGAGAGTCTCATACTCAGCTCCATTATTTGTGCATTCAAAATTCAATTTGAAATCAAAAGGTAAAACCCTTCCTTCGAGCAAAGTAAGGATTGCGCCTGCCCCGACGCCAAAGCGACACTTGGCCCCATCAAAATGGAGGGTCCAGAAATTACTCGAAAAACGGATGTTGAGTCACCCTTTGTAAGTTCTCCTTTTATCTCAGTTACATCCACCATGTAAACCTCATCTACTAGAAGGGAACCAAGTCCCAAAGTATGTCCCATACCCATGGAATTAAAGGGGAGAAGGATAGGCAAATCCTTTTCTAATAGTTCAACAATATTTGTTGTAGTTCCTAATGATACCATCTCTACAACAACGTTTTCATCCTTGACCACCGGAATACCCTCGATCAAACCTGTAACTTCTAATTCCATTGTGGGAACCAACTTTTCTTCTAGTACCATGCTTGCTGGTTTGTTTAACTAGTTCGTAGGAAGTTCAAATTCAGAGTGGACCCCGGCTTTTTCTTCAAGTTGGTCGATGTATATCAAAGGGCTTTAGATCACCTTGAGCGACAAAGACTTTCCCTAAATGTAAGAATCTGACTTCTTGGAATAGGGTGGAGGGGATTTCTTTCATGCGGTGGATCCAAGGACGACCAAGGATCATATTATAGTTGGTTTCCCGATCTATAATATAAAACTCAGTAAGCACTGTCTTGGGCCCAAGAGTGACTAGTAATACTATGGTTTCGATCGAGGTTTCCTTGAGACTATCATAGCCCCTCAATGTGTTTCACGTCGAGGAGAAATTAGTCTCCCCATATCCTAACTTCTAAAGAAAAGAGAAGGGGACTATATTAATCGCTACCCCATCATCGATCATTGCGCACTTCACGTAGTTGTTGTAGATCCAAACCTATAAAAATAAGGCTAGATCACCTCTACGAGCTATTTCAACATCCGTAGGCATCTTGCTTATGTCAAATACAAACCCAATATCCCTTTCGGGTTTCCCTGGAGGGAAAACATCAAAGTCTATATGGTTTATCTATGCCTTTGGCGAGAGGGGTAACATTAGCCAAATAGCCAAGACCAAGTGCTTCTAAGAGAGTGGCTCGATGAGTAGGGGAATTCTTCAGTAGGTCTAAAAGGAAATGTGTGAAAAGGTCTTGGTTAGATCACTGATAAAATCATAAGCTCTTATTGTCTTTCTTAGCATGTCATGAACACTATCTCGACACAACCGGATAAATCAGGATTGGATGTGAAGAATAGTCTCTGGCTCTTGTTGCAGTGTTAATTTGGGGTTCAATGTCTAACTCAACCAAACCTACAATCTTTGTTTTTGCTAACAACCATCCAAAGGAGGTGCCACCTATGGGTTTGATGAAGTTGAGGCTTCATGATCATGATTCCCTATTACAATACCTTTATTCAAACCATTAGGATCTAGTCTACCGTCCTTTGGATGTGTGGGAAGAGGATCGTTGAAGATTCCCAACGGTGTGTTCTATGGAGACACTGGTCCCATATAGGCATTTTGACTAGGTGCAGTTGGGTTGGCCAAAAACATGTCGACAAATAACTATCTTTGGTCTTCTAGAAAATGTTGCAAAAACTTATTACAATCGGAAAGGTTCTTGTGTCATGTCCACACACTCGTGGAAACTGTAATATAGGTCAGGATCGTAATCTTGGCCTTTGGTTTGTCCCTTGTTTTGGTCTGAAACCACAATTGTTGTTTGGTTATTGACTGTTATAATTAACACTTTGGAACCCTTGCCCCTGGTTCTGGAATTGGTAGGTGTATTGACTAGGGCTTAGGGTCGGTATTTGTCTTTGTGGCTAAGGTTGTTGCTATTGTTGGGGATGATTAAAATCCACAACATTTATTTTTATTTCTCCGATTGTTTCCATTATTATTTCCATTGTTTTTGTTATTCGTAGCACTGCACCAATGGGATTAACAATGTTAGGCTTTTTGGGCTGGTTAATTACACCATCGAGTCATGACTCCACAATTATTATTAAGGATATTTTGTCCTTGATTGATATTTTTGTTGTTGGAGTAATTGGGAGTGCTTTGAGTAGGGGTAACTAACTTCCCATTTTCTCTGTAGGTCTTACGACCACTTTCAATGGCTGTTTGGTCGATCTGAAGAGCACCCTCTAGTACCTCTTCATAGCTCCTTAGTGGGAACTTTTGAACCTCTTCCTTCGTCTCTCTATTGAGGGAGTGAAGGAACAAATCACAAAGTTATGTTTGATCCATGTTTGGAGAACTTATGGAAGAGTAGAGAACATGTCGCCACCTCTAAATGAAGTGGGTTGTAGATTCGTTATGTTCTTGTTTGATATGAAGAAATTATCTTATTCATATTCATAAAATATTTTTCATATCAAAAGCTTTGATAAAATCTAACACAAGTTGTTTGAATGAGTGTATTGAAGCCTCCAGTATCCTATAATACCAGTCAAGAGCAATACCTTCAAGTGTCTTAGGGAAAATCTTTGCAATGACTACATCCCATGGGAGCAGCTCTCGAATGGTTGTTGCATAAGCCTTGATGTGGAATTTGGATCACCCTCCCCTTTGAACTTTGGGAGATCAGGAAAGGGTCTCGGGAGCATGACTGCTGAATGGAGAAATCTAGGGGTTCTTTGAGATATTCAAAATAAGTCCCCATTGCATATGTTTCCACCATTGAAGACCCTTGTTAGGGAGGTGGGGGCTGCATTGGCTACGAAATAGGATAGTATAGACATTTGGCAGGGTGTATGACATCCCCTGTAGTTGTCCATATGGACCTCGGGTAGGTGTATATGTCCCCCTGTGGATATTTAGAATACATGTGTATATAAGGGGGTTGATTACCTTGATATGGAGCTGAAGGTGTGAAGCCAGGGAACGTCACATTTTCGGCTGGTATAGCATTTGAGAATGCACTTTTGGCTGGCGCCTATTGTAGATATCCATATGTGGCTTGAGGAGGCATACCCAAGGTACCCATCCCAGTTAACAAGTCCCCATGGTTTGGAGTATTCATGTAGACTGGCGATTCTGTGCGGTCGGTACTTGCCCATAGTTCTGTGGGTAGGAAGGAGCCCATGCTTTCCCAACATATGAATTTTGTGTATTTTGGGCAAGCTCTAACTCCTTGACTTTATCAACCAAATCTGAAATGGCATTGCCATTTAATGAGTGGTACCTTGCTTAGATACCTTTGGTTGAACCCTTGGAGGTTGTTGAGGAGTATGGTATCCCGCTATGAATTGTTCATGATGTTTCCACCCCTCATTGGTTGTATTATCAATTGGTGGAGGGTAGCATTATTTTTTTGAAGCGGGACATCACCTTGTCCTTGTAACTTGTCAAAAGATTGGTTCATTTGTTGGAATTTCTGCTCACTCCTAGCATATCGTGCTAAATACTCCTCATCGAGATGGGGATTTGATCGGATTGCACGGAGTAATGGGTTGTCAAAACAATACCCAAGGAGATGAACTCACTTCACCAATGAATGTCATATTATTTGAACTTGATTGTTTAAGGGGATAAGTCTGAGTGACTTGATCCAATTCTTCGATGCATACAGAAGAACCAACATTGGTTCCCTAAAGTAGAGGGTTTTGAGTGGATGAGTGATTTTCTGCCCATGTTGAGAGTGAAGGTGATTGTTGTGGGATATTTGATTGGCAATAGTACGTGTGTCAAAACCTAAGATGGGTCGATTGTACTCATCATATCCTCGACATATTTGGGGGGTATAAGAATACCCACAGAATAAAGGATGGATGAAAGCAGAAATGCTTAGAGACTAGCTCTTCATGTCGGATTCACCAATTTGTATAATAGAAAATCAACATACGACCCTCTTCACACCCGACCTCCCGAGGTTGTCTTTGAGATAGCAAGGTGTGGAATTGAAATGGGATTGAAAGTGATGGCGATGATCAAGCTAATTGGGAAACCTTATGTATTTGACACGCAATAATGGAATATGTGAATCTAAGGCAAAGAATTCTCTCCTAATCTGAAGGGGTGTAATGGTATGGTCCGATATGATAGCTACTTGGAGACTCCAATCAATGTCTAGTTCTATCGAGATTCTATTGATTGGTTGCGAATACATGGAAAGTAACTTGTAGGTGCCTCATATGGGTTTCCAGACAAGGTCATGGAAATTGAGACAAGAGGTGTAGTGGAGCTGCAGGAACTAAGGGTGATTTTCTGGTCTCGTCCAGAAATTCTTAGCCTGATCAGATGTTATATTCAACAATGAAAGTTGTGTAATAATATCAGGTGGAAGTGGTGAAGATATGAATACTAATGTGTGTAAGCTAGTGTCGATATCTAACTAACTAGTAGGCCTATTGGGTTGTGGGACTTGTGGGTCACAACCAAAGACTCGTTGAGGTTGAGGCCCTTGTATGGTCATGCATGTAATCAAATCCTATTTCTAGGAGTAGTCCAAAAGTTGTAGGCTTGATTAGCAGCTATGTTCAATGTCTCTAACTATCTTATTTTCTCAGTGTGTGTGGCAGGTGTACGTAAGACTGTTAAGCACAAACTTGTGTCAATGTCAATTATTAGCTCTAGCCCATTGGGTTGTGGGACCAGGATCACAACTATAAGTCTTTTCCTATTACGGACCATTGATGGTCATGCAAGATGAATTGATTTGTTTTTGGTAAATAAACTATCTATCAAAGGAAATATAACCTATATTTTTGGTGTTTTCTCAATATATCAGAACAAAGCAATAAAACAAACTAATCTATGGAAAATAAATGTTTTTGTTCTTTTCTAACTTTTTAGACAATGCATCTAATCTAGTAAACTAATTAAAAATAAACAATTAGCCGGATGTAGCTAATTATTTGTGCAAATGTGTGAATCTAAACCTAAGATCTATTCTAATTCAAGAAAAATATTTCCAACCCTACCTCAAAAGTGAAGAACAAATCATGGCTCTAACGAAGTTATTGTTCCCCAGCCTTCCCCGGAAATGTTGGAGATAAAAATTCCTATTGATCCGATATACTTGTAGTTATCTAGCTAATTGAAATAAATTAATTCTCTACTCTATTTGATATGTAACTTAGAATTTGATAGAACAAAGCAAACAAATACACAATTCCAACCTGGAAGAGCAAGAGCTTTGGCAAATCTAGTTGTATCGATGTCATCCCCTCGCTTCTTTCCTTTCTTTCCCTAAGTGTTCATGTGAGTCCAAATAATTTGGAATGCAAAGAACAACAAAAAGAGTATGGTGCTTGAGTGATGGTAGCTTGGGAGCAATCTGGATGCAATGCAAGTAGAAGAGAGATAACACAAGAGATCTGAGCTTGGCTATGTAATTCCTAGCAAGATTATGACAATGACAACAATGCAAGATAGACAAAATTCTTAGGCTCTTTTGCTTGAATACAAGCAAGGAATATATAGGAATGGAGGATAGGAGGTTACTTCATGCACAAGGCAATGAAGAGGTAGTTCTATTCATTAAATCTATTTAAAAATAGGAGCATGGAGAACTAAGAAAATGAAGCTATTTTTAGCAAATTCAGCTCACGGATGTGCTCAAAAAGCAAACTTAAGTGAATCATCACATGCAATTTTATGAATGAAGATTCTAGAAAAGTAGGCAAGACTTCCACCCGACAGGCGGTGGTTTCAGGACTCGCCACCCCAGAAAGGCAAAGTGGTCCCGACACTAAAGGCCAAAACAAGAACAAAAAGAAACAGGGAGATGAAAAATGCATGAAAAAGTTAAGTAAGGATATCTAGGCTACAAATATATACTGTGAATGGGTTTTGGGAGCTCAAACACCTTCTTGAAAGGATTTTGAATCATCACTGGGGAATTTTATAGCCATTTTCCTAACAATGTAGCACACGTAATTTTGGTTGCTTATAGTCCCACCATGCATGCTGAATTTTTACGATAAATCTTACCAGTCTTCAACTTGTGTTTCCAAGCAAGCTGATAAGACCTTCCAAAATCTTGATATGGTGGGGTTTTCATGATACCCGCGGATGTGGATTGATGATATTTAATGTCACACTCCATGGAAGAATGAACTAGACTTATTTTCCATGTAAGTAAGCCTACAAATCAAAAAAATACACAAAGGGGTTAATAAAATTTATGGCAGATTACCCTGCAAGGACCAGCCTTGAAGTTGGTGGACTTCCTCAAAAGGATGTTAATCCACATTCAAGAAATTAATTTGTCAATGATGATAAAAAGATGAATGAAAAGAAATGATTTAAGATATTAAATAATGAATTATTAAGAAAATGATGTGCATGGAAGGAACTTACCCGATAAGACTGGAAATGTGATATTACCATATTTGAGAAAGTTGTGGATGATGATTTTGGCGATGATGAAGCTCTGGATCTAACAAAAACCACCCTCTTATGTTTTAACAATAACTTGAGAACCGTAGCTCTGCTTTTAAAAATCAAAAGATGCATCGAAATCTAACCTCAAGATCGTTATAATGATGTAGATAATCCCTAGAGATTGGGGCTAAATTTCTAGAGATTGAGCTAATATTTGGTGATTTTGGGCAATCGCCAATGATTGCTATGAAAAATGTACAAGCTGAAAATGGACGAATACGGGACTTGAATGAAATGTTAGAAAGGTATTTTCAAGCTTAAAAATGATGTGTAATGATGTAATAAAGCAATGGAAACCACTTACCTTGAATAATTTTGAGAAATGAGGAACAGAAGGTGATATTACCCAAGAGAGGAAGGTTGTTGATGTAAGAAGACTAGATTTGATTATGGATGGGTGAACAACATTTGAAGATGCCTTGACTATTATTGGATGATCTCAAGCTCTGTGAGATGCCTATGATACAAGAAGAATGCAATATAAAACCTTAGTATCATGTCCACTTGTCATATCTCCTCTCGAAATGGAGGCTTGAAGCCCATATCTCCTCTCGTCATATTTTGACAGCTTCGAGTTAGTGTATGACAAGGATGGTTTTCTTGTTATTTTGATCTTAATTTTGGAGGATTTCACGGTGTTTAGGATAAGGGATAGGGAGGGACTTCGAGTGTAACATCCTCATTTTTATACATTAGAACAAGTAAAAAAAAAAATTTTGATAAATGCTTCCTGGTTCTAAATACATAATTTAGAACTCACAAATCAAAAACAACCATTCTTATAACAGATAACCATATGCAGCTGCAATGACTCGGAGTACTTCCGATCTATTCATTCCATGACTCGGTAATCTACCGATCTATTCATGAGTATCAAAGAGTTGGCGTTTTTATTTTAACACAATACTCTTGCGGTTCTCTTCCCTAATCTGGGATTTAGAATGCTCTGTCCAAGGAACCTATCTGAATAATTGTTACTATTATTCATCGGCATCTCATCCCTTGGACTAGGTGACTTAGGACAACGCAATCAGCAGCTTGTGATACTTTGGCCAAAGATTTGAAACATACTGCTTATGTCTCGTATTCCTTGACGACATACTCGTCAATCTGGAATACGTCCTTCACCCCATTCCTATGTTATGTAGAATGTCTTATACTGACTTCTGTCAGTCATTCCTGCCCCAAGTTATTCACTCAAGAACGGATTAGTAATATGAGAACGTTATAGGGATGCTCCCGAGGACTAGGGATATGCTGACATACTGGGTCAATACAAGTTAATCCAGTGTGTCAAGATACCCCGAGTCTCCTAGGGCAGCCTTATAACATGACCACATTCCTATTCAGTCCCAGAGTAACTTGTTCGAATTTAAAGTGTAAATCTTAGCGATCAATGCAAAGGGTGTCGTCATAAGTCACCTGCATTGTTGTATCTTCGAGAAGATCCTAATCTTCTCGAAGGTACAACCCTGCAGTTGACTTGTGCCGTCAACCTTTAAATCCACCTCGAAAAGATCTACTTATTAATAAGTATAACATACGTTGAGTTAAAATTATACTATAAGACGCTCCCTTAAGGGTAGTCTTTCCCAATCCCTGGGTTCCTCACCTTAGAATTACCTTTCTTAGTAAAACCCTTTACACAAGAGAAGTTATTAAGACTAGAGGTCCCTTCAAGGAGTTCATAGAATATACATAATTCTAAATCAACGAAATTGGACAATAACCCTCATCCTTCACATGAGATTGCTAACCAAACCCTTTTTAGGTTTATATCAGTTCTCATAACTGAATTTATATCTTACTTAATAGTATCGAGATATAGTGATTAAGAATCCAATTAAACGTTGTCCTGACTTAGATCAAGACTAGGAAGTAATAATTTATTCAGCTTGTTTAGCTTCCTGCTCAGGTTTATTTTAACCCTAGCTTCCAGAAAGACAGTGATCTAAATTCCAATTTAGCTTTAGATAGAACATACTAGAACTACTAAACAATCATAAGTATTCAAATCACATAATCTTACAAGCTTACTTAGATAATCACAAAAGTCTCCACTTTATATAATAATAATAATGCTCTCAAGATCATTCGAACTGAAGAAGGTCAAACCATCAAGATACGAATACAAACACATAAGTAACAAATATCTCTTTTCATTCCTTTCAAGCTAATCAAATACATTTTATGCATTCAGCATACTTGATACAATACTCAACAACAAAAGAACATCTTTCTTCAAGTAGTACATTCAGAGAATCAAGTTGTAATTCATCATAAAACCAAATTAAACAATCTGAACATCATATCAGATCTGCGTGCCTTTACCACTTACAGCAATCATCTACAAAAATTGTCAACACGGGTCAGTTCGATGAACTGAGCATGATAAGCACTAATTCTTAAAACAATTGCAATCCACCAATTGTTTTCATTAAACAACCTGTTTAAATGAAATCATTTCACCAAACATGTAAATATATTCAGACTATGCTCTTTTGTAATTCAAACATGACTATAAACACGTAACTCATATTATAGTTACTAAATAGTCCTAGATACTTTTCAGATATTTCTTCATAAATGTATGTGACCAAGGAGAACAATTGTATCCAAAACAACTATCCATCTGAATCCCAAGGACAACAAACATCAGACAGGTCATTATATTCAACATAATAAAATGAATATCATAACAATTCATGAATCCATCAAGATGTTAAAACAAATCCAACAGTTAGATAAAAATATATCAACATATACTTTACAAATGAAGAGAAAGAGACCAAGACATTCAGATGTCCCTTCTAAACATGCTCATGACTGTACCGTCCACTTAAGAGTAATTCAATCACATTATACGCCTGCGACTAAGCCAGTCGAGACCACAGGAAGAATTACAATCCGTCAAAATACACATATAAAAATTGCCTATAACTTACTGAACAACACAGTAGCTCTTGTGACAAGGCAATGATGAATAATCCATCAAATAGACCCCACATAACCTTCCATATTATTCAACAAATGAGAAAATATCCAACGCCATCGCTTGTCAAGGTACAGTTAATAGCTCTTTACTTCAGTCAAGCACACGACTAGATAATCATGATAACAGAAGACGTAATCATGCACAAACACAAGAGCAATCCCACTGAGTCGAAACACTCAGCAACATACAGCTCAATCTAATCCCTACTAACACAGCAAGGACTTAAATCCAAGGCCGAAATCAAAAGAACAACCTCTTTATCACAATCAAACAAGGGGCTAGATAACATTAAAACAAATGATGTTCCATATGCATATAAAGTGACATTCATACTGAATCAAACACAAACATGCACAGCCTCATTCAACTGAAACAAATCCTTACGATAAAACAGTCATGGCTTCTATTGGAAGCCGTTTTCAAGAAAAATAATCACAACAAGGTCTTCACAGAAGCCGAATCCCATATCAGTATTTTCCTCAAAGTTTCATTCTAAGTCAAGCTACTACGGATACAACAGGGTCTCAACCCGAGTAAGGTTTGTAAAGAAAACCTTTCCGTTAATTTCCACAGAAGTGAACAGACAGGAACACAAGAATGCTAAGGAGTCAGAACGATATGCATACACAACGAAGGGTTTTAATCGAGATTCGCGCCAACTCGCAACATATCGAGATCTCCAACAGTATCACATACAACTAGTGCTCATAACAAAGCTTCGATTAGAGTTAATTTCATGTGACAATAGTTCAAGAATCCCAATAATGCTCACACCAAAAATTCTACAAAAGTCGTAACTCAAGATACATATCAAGGATTCCAACTGAACCAATATCTGTGATATTCACTACTAAGCCACAGTAATCAAAACAAAGCGACAGAAATAGATATACCAGATACTTTTCCAGGGCTCCAACTGAGTCTAAACTAACAAGTATTCTCATTGATAGCTTCTACAGAAGTAAAAATACTATCTACTCTAGGATTCCAACGAAATTCAATAACAAATAGTATTCACGGCGATACTTCTACAGAAACCAAAACATATTTTCATTTCAAGAAGTCCAACAACAACAATAACATATATTACCCACAAAAATCTTATAAAAAGTCGAATATACTATACATTCAAGAAATCCAACAATATCATTTTCAATAAGAGAAAATAAAGCAAGGTATAGATCAAGTCTAAATCAAACAAGAAAACAATTCATGGACTTCCACAGAGCCAAATTCGTATATTATCTATGCAAGCATTTCTACAAAATCTAACCAAAATTCAAAACACAGCAGGATAGTGCAACCGTTTGAAACATAATGCACACCCATCAAGGGTTCACTGAAAAATCAAGCCAGTAAGAAGATACAGCAACTAAATCACACAAAGCTACCATAAAAACCAACTGATCCCAAAAATCATCTGAACAGAGTTGTTCTAATGAAATCATTTGAAGGAAAGCAATATTTTTAAGAGTTAGGGCCTAACATGTCTGGTAATGCTGCTTAAAAATCCGAAGAAGACCACTGAAAGAGCTCGAGCCTTCTCCTCTTTTTCCACGTTAGATTTAACATCAATAATTTGTTATTTCCATGCCTTATAAACTTTCCTTGACAGAGAAAAGAGCTAGTTACTCTCATATTTGCCATGCAACACCAAGTAGACTGGTGCGAAGAACCAGTGATCAAACAGAGAGAAAACCGGAGCGCATGAAAAACCAAACAAACTACCAGTTTTCCATTTTGCATGTCTTCCCGAGAAATCCGAGCTCAAAGACCGAGTTCATTAATTGTATTAACTCCAAAATTCCCGCTCAATCTCCATTGCCACCAACCGCCATAGTTGGCGATGGATAAAAACAATTCAAAGACCATTTCTAACTTTGGCGACTCTGCCACGTCGGCTTTCACTAGCCGTTGAAACCTCTGCTAATTCCTTGTCCTTCATACTTATCCATCCCATTTAATGCCATAGAAACTACCGCCCATGGCTCGCACCCCTTCATAGGTCCCCTTCCTCCACTAACATTTGTTAGGTTAGAAGCATAGGTTAGGATTTAAGATGATACTTAGTCTAACCTCCTTAGCGCTAGGTCACTAACCTTAGAACATTTAGTTTATAGCTTAGGCCTAGGTTAGATTAGCACTAATCTAATCCCATAGGTTATAGTTTAGGTTTAGGTTATTAACCTTAATAAATCTAGTTTAGGTCTAACATTTAGAATGTTTAGAATAAGAACCTACAGACATACATTCACGAAAAGGATTCACTCCAGCACTGCCAATAGGCTAGTTGAATAAATGTATCTGAATTTATTACCTGGCCCACGATCAAGACCTTCCTGATATTACGATATCGGGAACCAATTCATTTAACACGATCAGCCTGAGTTAGACTCCGGAATAGCTTATTCAACGCATTCAAACCTTGCAACCTGCATAAGGTCTATAATTTTTGTTCATCTCAAATAAACTTAAAGCATCTCTTAGATCAATGCCACCGATCCAAGGCTGGGTCTTATAGATGGATAAATCCACAATTCATTCCGAGATCAGATTAAACTCAGGTGCAAAATGAAAGAAATAAAAGAGTCCAATCATATTCCGACTCAGTCAAAGATCTTCAATTACAAAGAAGATACAAGTACATATCAAAGCATGACTTCACAATTAAAGGAACACATCCTTTTACTGAATAAATCATATATCAACACTTGAATGCCCAAGAGGAAGTAACATCGAGTTCAGAGTGCTACATCGAGCTAAAATGGATTAGTTAGGATGAGGTGAGGTTTTTTAGAAGGTTGTTTTAATTATGATTTAGGTGGTTAGGAATAAGTTAGGGGTGGTTGATTTTTATTTTTAAAAGGTTAGTAAATTAGTTAATTAGTTGGTGAGGTGTCCAAGTTAGCATGGTGAGGTGTGAGGGTGAGGTGTGAGGGTAGTTCGGATAGAGATGGGAAGTGGTTAGGGATAGGTTAGAGGTGGTTAAAATATATTTAGAAGGTTTAGTTAAACTAGTTGTAACTAGTGAGTTAGGATGAGTGAGGTGTAAGGATGAAATCAATCAATCAATTATTTATTTATTTTAGCCATGGGAGGGGAAATATGACCTAGGTAATGTGAGGGGTTAATTAATAAATGGAAGGTTAGGATTAATTAATGATGGATGTGGAATTATGCAAGTATAGTGACGATGTTAATATTTAATAAATATGAGGGTTGTAATGAGATAATGAGGGGGCTCGCGAAAACCAACACCGGAATTAGCGGTGCTAATTTTAGGTGTCTATAGTTCAAAGAAAATGAAAACAAGAGAAAAGAGTCATGTTTAATAGTGCAGATGACATTTCATGTATAGAATGAAGATTAAATCTAGAATTTGGATAGTGGATGCTCGGTCACATGACAGTGACAAAAGCAAGTTCATTTCATTGTCAAACAATGCATCAAGTGCTATGAGATTTGGAGACAACAACTCACTAAAATTATTGGAAAAGGAACTCGAGCTTAGACAATGGCAAAAAAATCACAAATAATGTATTGTATGTTGAAGGTCTCAAACATAACCTATTGAGTGTGAGCCAAATGTGCAAGAAAGGGTATAATGTAATCTTCATTGAAAAAGGTTGTGATATCATCAATGGAAAAACATGAAAGAAGGTTGATAAATCCAAGCGGACCAAGAACAACATGTATGTGTTGAATGAAATAAACAATGAAAAATGTTTCACAAGTAATATTGATCACAGATGGTCATGTGGGACAAGAGATTAGGGTATATGAGATTTGAAAATCTTGTAAAATTAAGTAAAAAGGTTGTGTTAGACATATTCCATAGATTGTGAAACCCACGAAATGCTATGCAAATCCTATTTACATGGTAAAAAAAAGGAGATCCTTTGAATCAAAGGATTATTCTATAACCATGCCATCGGGTTGATTCATACAAACCTTTGTGGACCCACCAAATTGAAGGTATAAAAGGTGAGTCATGTTTTATGCTTTTAATATATGATTACACTAGAATGAATTGGGTGGCATGCTTAAAGAAAAAATTAGAATCCTTATACAAATTCAATAAATTCAAGGCAATGATGGAGAATGAGAAAAATGAGAAGATCAAATTCCTAAGATCAGATAGAGGTGGTGAATTCTGGTCCAACGAATTCAATGGATTTTGTGAAGAACATGGAATTAGAAGGCAATTTTCAGCCATAAGAACTCCTCATCAAAATGGATTTGTTGAAAGGAAGAACAGGACTGTTTAAGAAATGGCAATGACCATGCTAAATGAATCCAAACTCATAGACATGTATTGGAGTGAATATGTGTACACCGTAGTTTATTTTTTTAACAGAGCTTAACCGAGAATCAATAGCGACAAGACACCTTATGATCTATGGAATAAGAGGCCAAAAATGTGAAGCACATAATTGTGTTTGGAAGAAGATGCTACATCAAAAGGGATGAAGAAAACTTGGGAAATTTGACTCAAGAAGTGATGAAGGAATATTCCTTTATTACTCAAATTGGCCAAGATGGCTTATAGGTGTTAAAATAAATGATTGTAGAAGATTGTTGAAAGCACAAATGTGAAGGTGGATGAAACAAAATATGCCAAACACAACACCTAGTACAAATAAAATCATGAAGATTGAGATGATGATGATGAAATAGAAATTACGTATGAAGAAGGAGACGAAAAAGAAGAATGACCAAACACTAAGGAACCCTCTAGAAATTCAAAATGGATCATCCTGCAAATAAAATCATTAGAAATAAATATGGTGGAATTCTCACAAGAATAAGGCTAAGAGAGCGGTGGCACCATGAAGATATAACACTCTTATAAATGATATAACCTTAATAACATTGCGGTAACCAAGAAAGGATCGCATTGGGTAGACGAGCGTGAATGAAGAACTGGATCAAATTGAAAATAATGAGACATGGGAACTGGTACCCAGACCGTGGGACAAGAATGTGATTGGAACTAAATGGGTCTTCAAGAACAAGATGAATGAAAAGGGAGAAGTTACAAGAAATAAGGCCGATTTGACTAGTATGCAAAGGAAATGCGTAAATGGATGGAATTGATTTTGATGAGACATTTTCACTAGTAGCATGAATGGAAGCTATTAGATGGTTTATGGCCTAACGCAGATGAAGAAGATCAAAGTGTTCCGTAGATGGATGTGAAGTCGGCCTTCCTAAATGGTGTTTTGAATGAAGAGGTATACATTGAATAACTTTGATGGATTAATGCTAATTGGAGATAAATATTATGTGTGTAGGTTGAAGAAGGCATTATATGGAATCAAAAAGCTCCTAGAGATTGGTAAAGCAAATTGGACTCATACCTCATCGAGCACAGATTTAGAAAAGGTGTTCCGGATAGCAATCTTTACATCAAAGAAGAAGGAGATCATTTTCTCATTTTCATAGTATATGTAGATGATATTATCTTCGGTGGTGACTATGATAAGATAACATATGAGTTTGTGGACATGATGAAAGAAAAATTTGAGATGTCGATGATTGGAGACTTTTCATTCTTTCTAGGGTTACAAATCAGCCAAAAAAATATAGGAATATTCATATCCTATACCAAGTACATCAAGGAGATGCTAAAAATATTCGAATGGAAGAATGCAGACCCGTTGGGAAACTAATGGAATTTGGATGTAAGATAAACATAGAAGATGACTCACCAAAGGTAGAAAAATTGCTACACCCTTAACCTATTACTTGTATTAGGATATGAGTAGCCAACTTGTGGTTTACCATATCATTTATACTTTCTCATGATTAATAGGTTAGCCTTTTGTGATGGCCATAACATATGAATAGTATATATATGGGATTGTAGGTAGTAGTTCATCATCATTTGAGCATTTGAGTCTTATTATATGGTTTGGAGGTTGCCCCCTCGAAGTGGCGAAGCTATTCTAATTGCATATTGAGATCATTATTCTAAAATATTGTGTTACTTGGTGTTCTATTGTTTCTCATAATCTAAATTATACAAGTAATTTCATTACAAGTGGTATCAGAGTTGTGATTTGGGCCAAAATTAGGGCAAAAACCCTAATTTTTTTGTTTTCACCATAAATTGTGAACTAGAGTGAATTAGTGGGAGATATTTTTACCAGAGTTGAGAAACATTTCAAGTAAGGTATCTTCACAATTTCGACTTCCTTATTTCTTTTTCAAAATTTGTTACAAATTTAGGTTTTTTCATGAAATCACTCCTTAGGGTGAAAATTGTGGAATGTTTTCAAGTTCTTTACATTTTCATAAAGATATCCAAAAATAGTATTAGTATCTTCTCTGTGTGTGTATTCTTGTTTGGCCAAATTTGTATTGAAACCCTAAACCCTAAGGTTTGACATCATGACAGGCCTTCCACAAGAGAAAAAAAAGAATCTAAAGATGGGGTAGTGATTGAAGAGATGTAGTCGAAGGGGTAAATACATATTCCTCAGCAATAGGGTTTACCTCAATTGATCATAAGGTGAGCTAACTTGAGTATGAACTATGAAATGTACAATCTGAGATGGCCTCTAAAGGAGACAGACCAAATCAATCATCGGTTGAATGATATCATGCAACATGTAAAGGGTAAACAATATGGCCCAAATCTGCCCCATATCAACCAAGGAGGATCTTCAGTTCAAAATCATGGACAAAATAACCATATTGGATCACTTTTCCATCCCAATTAGAATCCAACTTATTCGCAACCATGGAACATGATGTTGAAAGTGGATATGCACAAATTTGATGGTAAGGATCCCCTGAATTGGGTAAATCAAATGGATAAATTCTTTGAGTTACATCAAACACCATCAGGACAAAAGGTGACATTGGCATCCCCGTATCTAAAACCATACCAATTCGTTTGGTATTTTTGGTGCTTAATTTGATTGTGCCCTAGTTTGCCCTCGAAATTCTTCAATTTGTGGGCTCTGTCATATTTTCTATTTCCTTGAATGGATGTATGAAAGTTTTTCTTCATTTGTATGTTGTTGAAGATCCTTCTCCATGGTCGTGGATCATATTTGGGCCTTGTATCATTTACAAATTCTTTTTCCTTAAAGAAAAATTCAATTCTGGGCGCAAATGGTGGTTTCCCTGCATTTTACGATTTGATGGGCATGTTTTCCCCATCAAATTATATCTCAGCATCTTCAACTACGTGGTCTCTTTTGATTGGATGAGGCACATTGGGTCTATTTTATAACTTGTAACTTTTTTCTATGTTTGAAAAATATCAATTTGGCCCCATGGCCCTGTTGAGTTTCTATTGGCCGGTCAAATTTATAAAGGTGGAGTAAATTTCTCTTTTTTTTCCCCAAAGGTGTATACGTGTTCATTTTTAATTGGTTGTTGCCCAGCGGGTCTTTTTAGTGAAATTTTCCACTTTTGTAATTTGTAAAAAAACCAAATTGGCCCCGTGGCCCCAATAGTTTCGATTAGCTATTCAACAAATTCAAGCGGTAAGGAAAAAGTATTACTTTGACCCCGAAGAAGGACACGTGGCAGTTTTCATGTTACAAGCAGGAAGGTGGGTTGATAGAACATTTTGAAGTTTTTACCTCTTTGTACGAGGGAGTAAAGTTATGAAATAACCTCGCAACTCCGCTGGGGCCCACATCAAAAGTTACAAGCAGGAAGGTAGGTCGGCGGAACATTTTGAAGTTTTTTCCTCTTTGTACGAGTGTGAAAAGTTATGAAATAACCCGCAACTCCGTTGGGGCCCACATCAAAAGTTACAAGCGGGAAGGCGGGTCGGCGGAGGAAAATTGGAAAATTTTCCTTTTTGTTAAAAAGGGTAAAATTGCATAAATGAGCCGTGACTCCATCAAAGGCCTAGATTAAGCTATCTGTCGAGCCCGTATTTCAAAGGCAGAGTGGCGAGGAAAATGTGAAAATTGTGCATTTTCTCCAAAATTCATAAAATACAAAAGGCAACCCCAGGCTCGCTTCAAATCAGATTTTTCCACGTGGACGGCTCTAATCTAAAGTTGAAAAAGGGCATAATCAATGGTTGTGTGCCTTGCACCCGATTTTGCCACCATTTTGCTCTAAGACTCCTGGAGATGTGAATATGCATTTTTTTCATCATTTTTTGATGAAATTCCTTGTCTTTTTGTTTGCAAAGTGCAATTGAATGGATTTAGAGATTAATTTGCGAGTCCAAGGAATGTAAAGGTCAATATTTTGAAGTTGGAATTTCTCAAGCACTTGTAAAAACATGAATTACCGTGAGAAGCCGGATGCGCAGAGAAAAGTTACAAAGGAAAGAATGGGAAAAGGATGAAATGATGGAGGTTACATGCATGAAGCATGAAAACACGCTCCTAGTTAAAACAATGATGGAGATATTTGCAATGATTCACTTTTTGAACAATTGGCAACTTTTTATTAAAAACCTTTTAAACGTCATTTTCTGAAATCATGATCAAACATGTAACAAACGATGGTTCCTTGAATATTCTTTTCTTGGGGGGAAAGCTTGGATGTAAATTGAGTGTTATAAAAAGCATGCTTTATTCATGCAAATGGTTGGGGGTTGAATTCTTACGAGAAAATTTGAGAAAGCCCATCTTCCTGAGAGACCATCTGAAAAATTGGTTAATCTCTTATTTTTTAGATTTGATCATGTCAAGTTGGTTGCAAGTGTACAACCATTGACAAGCTCTAAGATTATTCAAGAAACCTTCTCCTACTGATGAATCTAATCAACTTTGAATTAATTTGTGTTAATCTTTGGAAAAATTGTGTCTTCTTTTATTTCAAAATGTTTTCAAATAATTTTGATGTTTCATGTTGCAATCTTGTATTAAAATCCCTTTGAATCACACAGATCTTGTCCTATGATATTTTAGTGGCATTCAATTTCATTACGAGAAGATCCTTCATCTTATAATGAGATAAACAATTTAAAATCACTTTACTGTCATTTTTTAAATAAATATTTTATGTAAGCCTTTGAGTGTATCTTAGGCGTGAGGAACCAGGGTCTTTAATGTTTAATTGAGTCTATAGCTCGAGCCTTCATGTTGAACTCTCAAATATTTTGTGAAACCGTGCAAATATGGGCCTCCATTGATGCACACCTTCTGGTTAAAGGAATATTTTAGCTATTCTAAAGCATTCTATCATTTATTTTTCCAATTGTTGTGAAGGTTTTCAAAGATCTAGAAAAATTGAGTTTATTCTCCTTAATCTCCCACCAAAAATTATTCAAAAACAATGAATCCTACCTGAACTACCCCTATTTTCCCTGTATGTCCACAAATGAATAAATTCTATTGCCAAAATATGCAGAAGCAATCAGGATTCCATAATGTCTTTAGTAACCTTAACCTTGTTTAGAAAATATCACCATTCTTTAGAAGTGACAACTCGTGAGAGTTAAATTGTGGTGCATTGATCATATTTTCTCAAGGTTTCCTTTCAAATTTGTGTAAAGAAGGATATCTTCATTCTCCTTCACCAATAGAGGTTACAAAATGGGTCCTCTCACCCTAGTTGAAAGGCACAACCTAAAGTAGTGAGGATAGATCAAATCCTTTTGAAGGTGTTATCCATTTCTCCAACATCTGAGTGACAAAGAGCCAGCTAAATCACCTCCCCAGCTACAAAACGACATACATGATGATTTATCTGTCTCTAGGCTTCTTTTTAAATCTATGATGTTTCTCAACTTGTAAAGGAGAATCAATTTGGATACCAACAATATCGATGGTTATGTGCTCTGAGGCGTAAAGAATGGTCTTAGTGTCATTTGGACAGTTTTTATTGAGGAGTTGTAATTGCACTATAGTTGCATTGTTTCATATAACTACTTTAGTCAATTAGCAAAGTTATGGAAAACAAGATCAATCAAATATTTTGTGCATCAATTCCAGAACCTATCCTTAAGGGTGGAGAATATGCTAGAAGAGAATCTATATGACCTATTTCTTGGGGGTCTTAAGGACCACATCAAGCATGAGGTATGTATGTTTAATCCACTCAAGCTTTTTTATTCTATTATCATGTCACGTCGAGAAGAGGAAAAAGTTCTTTGTAGTAGGAGGCCACGTTTCATTAACACCAAAGACCATAGTATCTCTTCCCTTCATTCATTTGCTAGTCCAATTAGACTCCTCCTCAACAAATGGAAGAAAAGAGAGAAAAAGTATTGTCTTTTAACTATGATAGAAAATATGGACTAGGACACAAATGTGCTAAGAAGAAGTTTTTCTATATTGACAAAGGTAATGAGGATGATGAGGAAGCTGAAATTATAGGAGAGGCTGAGGAACCAGTAGAAGATGAAGTAGAGGATCACCAACCTACAATTTATTACCATGTATTGTCGTATTAGTACTCCTCAAACACTCAAGGTTATTGGCTCTCTCAAAAATAGAAGGTGACGGTGTTGATTGACTTGAGGAGTACTCATAACTTCATAAATAGTAAGTTAGTTGCCCTTAATTGTTTTATTTACCTAGCTTCGAAATATAAGTTATGATTGTGGATGGTGGGACAGTCAAGTGCACATGAAAGTGCCATAGTATCAAGATTTCCATGGGATACTACATGTTAGACTCACCTATGTTTGCTATTTCTATGGGAGGGGCAGATATTGTTTTGGGTGTCCAATGGCTCACAACCTTAGGTACTATAGAGATGAATTTCCAAGAATTGTTCATGCAATTTCATTCAGATGGAAGGAAAATACAATTAAATGGGATGGTAGCTAAGTCTCCACAAATTATTAGCTCTCATCAGATGCAGAAGGTTCTCAAAAAATGAGTAGATGGATTTATAACAAAGTTATTTTCCATAAAAGTACAAAATATAGAGTCTTCAATGCCACCCGATCTTAAGAAGATTTTTGATGCTCACTCATCTATTTTGGATGCAATTCCAAAGGGACTACCACCAGTTAGGGATCATGTTCATGCCATTCAATTGATTCCAGGGAGCCAAACACCTAACATCAGACCATATAGATACCCATATTCCCAGAAAAGTGAGATCGAGAAAATGGTTCAGAAATGTTGAAGGCGGTATCATCAACCATAGTCGAGTGCATATTCTTCACCAAAGTGGTCATGGTATGTAAGAACGATGAAACATGGAGGATGTGTCCAAATTATGAGAACTCAACAAGTACATCATCAAAGATAAGTTTCCTATTTCATTAATTGATGATTTACTTCATGAATTGCATGGTGCTATTTATTTCACAAAATTAGATCTTCGTTCGGGGTACCATCAAATTAGATTAAAAGAGGAAGATGTTCATAAAATGGCTTTCAGGGACTCATGAGGACCATTATGAGTTTTTGGTAATGCCTTTTGGTCTTACAAATGCGCCTCAACCTTTCAAAGCTTGATGAACACCATTTTTAGGCCATTTTAAAGGAAATTTGTATTAGTTTTCTTTGATGACATATTGACTTATAGTAAGACATGTGAAGAACACTTACAACATGTAAATACAAGTGTTGGAAGTTTTAGAGAAAACATACTCTCTATGAAAATCCATCCAAATGTTCTTTTGGTGTACAAGAGGTAGAGTACTTGGGTCACATTGTATCCCATGAAGGCATCGAATTTGATCCTCGAAGATCAAATCTATGGTGGAATGGCCAAGGCCTAAAACTCTCAAAATCTTCGTGGGTTCCTAGGACTAATAGGGTACTACGAGAATATTTTTGTGGGGATCTGGTAGAATAGAAACCCCACTCACCGCATTGCTAAAAAGGATGTATTCCATTGGATAGACGTAACCACTAAATCCTTTGAGCTTGAAGGAAGCCATGTGCAACACCCCGCTTTGGCTACTCCCAACTTCTCAAAACCTTCATTGTTGAATGTGACACTTCAAGATCAGGATTGGGAGTAGTTATAATGCAAGAAGGAAGAAAATTGCATTTGAGAGTCACTAATTCAAAGGAAAATATCTACTCAAACCTATCTATGAGAAAAAAATGATGGCTATTCTTTATGTCATCAAGCAATGGAAGCCCTATCTCATGGGTAGACACTTTAAGGTAAAAATGATCATGATAGTCTCAAATACTTTTGGAGAAAATGTTATCATTTGAGGAACAAAAAAGTGAGTAACAAAAATTTTGGGTTATGATTTTAAAATCATATGCAAAAAGGGTAAAGAAAATGTAGTAGTTGATGCATTGTCTAGAAGGGATACATCCGCAGATGCCTTACTATGTGGAATGTCCATGTTGACGGCCGATTGGGTGGATGAAGCAAGATTGGAATGGGATCAAGACAAGGATACACAATATCTAATACATAATATCAAGCAAGGATCTATGACATCTAAAAAAATTGAGTGGAAAGGGAGTTTCCTATGGTACAAGGACAAGTTATACTTGAGTAAAGATTTTGAGTTGAAGCATAAGATTCTTGCAGAGCTACATGCCTCACATGTTCGAGGAAACTTTGGGTTTTTGAAGACATATCATAGAATAAAAAGAGAATTATTTTGGGAAGGACTCGAGGGGATGTAAAAAAATTTGTATCGAGTGTTTAGTGTGTCAACAAAACAAAAGGGAAACAATTAAGACACTAGGTCTCTTACAACCCTTACCAATTCCTAGCCGAGAGATGGGAGGAGGTTTCCATAGATTTCATCACCGGATTGCCTTATTCGGAGGATAAGAATTTTATTTTCATTATTGTGCATAGGCTCAAAAAATATGCCCATTTTTTTCCCTATCACATTCTTTTGCATCTAGTACAGATCGCGTCTATTTTTTGGAGATAGTTCAAAGGCTACATGGAACCCCAAAGATAATTGTAAGTGATCGTGATCCTATTTTCACAAGTAATTTTTGGATGGAATTATTTTCATGTTTGAGTACTCACTAGGTCACAGCTTCATCTTATCATCCTAAACTGATGGGAAAATAGAAGTGGTATACAAATGCTTAGAGGGGTATCTTCATTGTTTTGTATTAGATAAGAAGGAAAGGTGGATTAAATGGATACCACTTACGAATGGTGGTATAACACATATTTTCATACCTTTTCTCAAATGACCCCATTTTTAGCATTAGATGGTTACCATCCACCTTATATCACTTCCTCCTTGAGGGTGCAAACTAAGGTCAAAGATGTTGAGGAACACATTCAACATCAATAACAGTTTTGGTTATTTTGAATGAGAATTTAGCATCAAGCACAAAACACGATGAAACAACAAGAAGATCAACACCGTAGTGAAAGACATTTTGAAATTGGTGACTAGGGTTTTTGTACGTCTCTAGCCTTATAAACATATGTCCCTAAAGCAATAGAAATAGGACAACAAACTTGCTCCTAAATATTATGGCCCTTATCAGGTTCTACAGAAAATTGGCAGTGTTGCTTATAAACTAGAGTTGCCTCCATCTTCACACATACATCCAAAGATTCCATGTTTCATGCCTAAAGAAGGTTATTAGACATAAATTTGAATCCTAGAAAAAGTTACCAGAACTTGATGAGGAAGGAAGAATCATTTTGGGCAGCCGTAAAAGATTCTCAAAACATGTACTAGAGGCTGAGAACTAGAGACGTTAAGGAATATCTAATCAAGTGGAAGAATATGATCATAGAAGATGCAACCTGGGAGGATGAATGTTTTCTGCAACAACATCTAGGATTATTCAATATTGAAAAAATGTTGGTTTGAAGGGGAGGGGCATGCTATGCCCTTAACCTATTACTTGTATTAGGATATGAGTAGCCGAATTGTGGCTTACCATATCATTTTATTATATCATTTATACTTTCTCATCTTAATAGGTCGGCCTTGGTGGTGGTCATAGCATAGGAGTTGTATATATAGGGATTGTAAGTAGTAGTTCATTATCAGTTGAGCATTTGAGTCTTATTATATGGTTTGGAGGTTTCCCCCTTAAAGTGGCGAAGCTATTATAATTGCATATTGAGATCATTATTCTAAAATATTGTGTTATTTGGTGTTCTATTGTTTCTCATAATCTAAATTATACAAGTAATTTCAATACACAAAACGTTGTATAGATTCATGATAGGCGATCTACTTTATTCCACATCATCGAGACCAAACATCATGCAAAGCGGTAGGAATTGTTGAAATATTTCAAGAAGATTCAAGGGCAACACATTTCAAGGCTATCAAGATAATTATGATATATCTCATGGGCACAATTGAATATGGACTATGGTACCCCAAAAGTAATGAATTTAGCATAAAGTAATATACGAGATGTAGATTGGGCGTGTAGCATGGATGATAGGAAGAGAAAAAGTGGAGGAACATTCTTTGTTGGAAATTGTTTAGTCTCCTGGCTGAGTAAGAAGCATTCATCTGTGGCTCTTTCAACATGTGAAGCTGATTATATAGCTTCTGCAATGTGTTGCACTCATTTTTACGGATGAAGCGACATTAAAGGATCATAAGGTAAAACTTGAAAGTCCAATTCCTCTATTGTGTGATAGTACAAGTATAATAAGTGTCTCAAAGAATCATGTGTTCCACTCAAAAACTAAGCACATACCTATTAGATATCATTTCTTAAGGGAACAAGTAAATTATAGAAAGATCATTCTCGGAATATGTGAGAAAAAATAAGAGATTGAAGATATCATGACCAAGTCACTTCCAAGAGCAATATTTGAGCACTTAAGGAATGAATTTGGAGTTATTCATGATCCCGCCAATAGCTAGAAAAAGTGTAGACACTAAAATTAGGTCACACTCCCCTTTGGTCCCTCGACAAATAAACACCCTTCATCACATTAACCTAGCCATGGCCCCCTTCATTCCACTTATATTAATTTAATTAATTAAATTAAATGAATTCATTATCCTCACCATATTTATTATTTAAATATCTTAATTAGGGATAATGTCCACATACATCTCACCTAAACACCTCATCAAGCCAACTCACCCTAAGACTTATTCTTAGTAAGTTGTCATAACTAACAAAGACTTACCCAAACCCTAAAAATCAATGCCTACATTCCCTCTAACCACATTCCTGAATGCTTACTTCAGCCTAATCCGTGGGTGAATGACACAAGATCCCAGAAAATCAAGGGGATCTGCCTAGTTTAGTAAACCTAGAAAATCTCACCTTGACCGACGCCGGTTACCCCTAACCGTTGGTCACCTTTTAATCCCCAAAACAACCTTATTTTGGAGGTTGGAAAACATTGGGAACATTCCTGAGAGATATTGCATCTTCTGAGAATGAATTTCAGTGAGAACACACATGCAAGGAAGGAGATCAAGCATTTTCTCTTGCACAACCATCCAAGATTCACCCCAGCACAGATTTGATCCAACCAAGCAAAAGAGAATGCACATGCAGCCCATATAGGAGCTTTCCAATGTTTGGTGATCCTCAGCAGCATTCAACCCCTTTCCAGTACCTTCATTCATCACTCACAGACACCCAGGACCAGATTTCAAGTAAGTGGAACAGTTTACTTCTTTGGTTCATTGGTTTCATCATTATATTGTCATCCTTTATTTCCTTAGCCACCCATTTGACCTCCATTCATACTCACCCCTCCACATACCCATTAAAACCTTTCCAAACCCCACCCAAACAACCTAATACCTCTTTCCAACCAATCAATTCCTTATGTAGTCATAAGGAGATCCAAAGCCCATTCTATGGCATTCCCAAAGATTCCATAAGAACTGCACCGGTTTTCCCCAACCGGCATCAATCACCCTTAACCGGCATCGGTCTCTATATTTACCCATACAACCCATAACAATGACCTATCCATCTGTTCCCACATCACCCTTAATCATCTGTGACTTTCCCGAGACCTCTCGTCGATCTCAGAGACCCGTAACCCATTACTTGACCTTCGAGATCTTATTTTAACTTAGCCTCGTTAGATTAGATCTTTCTTACTTGTATTTTAGATGATATACCAAAATCATTTTAATTGTAATATGATTTACTTCATTACCCATATTAAATTGTTTTGAACAGTGGACTGACAGCCATCTAGGAAGTATCACACTTCCCGGATCTAGCACATGCTAGGCAGTTCATTACACATTGTTTAACTCTTTCTGGTGGTCTTGCTTTTCATTACAGGTAGTTCCTCCTAGCCAAAAGGAAGTTCTCATGATCACCTATGGATCAAGGAGTCAACACGCGTGCAATAACCCATCAACAAGCATTTTAGAAGGTATTCCTCCTACCCCTGTTACCCTATTTGTTTCATCAATATTTCAAAGAAACATCTAAGAATCAAGTGACACATTTTGGCACGACTTAGTGGGACCCATTCAAGGTTCCTTACATTTTATTCATTCCTAGGCAAATTTGTGTGTTTTTTTCCCTTCTAAAAAGCATACACATTATATTTCTTCCTTGGTAACCTACCTTTTCTTTCTATTTTCTCTAAAAGAAATCTTTCTTTTGGTGTACTAAAAAAGAACCATTTCTTCATGTTTTTATGCATTTTAGTGAAAGAGCATTCCTCTTCCTCTTCATCTATTTATGTCATCCAAATTCACATTTCGATTTGAGCTTAAAATAAGTGCATTGCATTCTCGATTTATCACATTAGCTCCCATTAATTGAGGGCAACCTATATGCTTTGGAAGTCATTCCCAACCGGTGGTTGAAAATGAATCGTAGAAAGCACATCTCTCTCTCTCTTTGAGTCTTGCCACATTGCAAAAATTCAAAAAATACATATTCTTAAATAAAATATATCCCGGAATGCCTATTAACGATCGCACTGATCCGAGGATTGGCGAGTACTCCCTGCCTTTTGCTCTATTGAGTCATACTTTAGAGTGAAGCCCACCCCCACCATAACATACCTAAAACCTAGCCTTTTAGATCTCCTTCTTTGTAGGAAGCCATCCTCACCAAAAATTCTATTCTACAGTTCATGAGTCAATCCTTAAATAGCATAAGCTAAAAAAACATAATAGAAAAGACACTCTTAGGATCACATTTTTCTTAGTGTTTTTGCTTGGCTTGCGTTTTGAGGTGAGAGTTCATGCTTTATTTATTTTTGTTTTTCCTTGCATGCTCCTCATCATAGTTGGTGTATTCCAACTTCTTCTGAGTGTGCCTGGACCATATTCTCATCATTCTTAGAATTTTGGGTTTGATTCCACATCATATTTTAATTCACAACCATTTTCCTTTCATCACTATTTCAATTTCACATGGCCAGACCGTGTCGGTCCAGTGGCCGTCGCGATTACCCTCTCTCGTCGTCGGTTATACCAAACTAGCATCTATTTGAGTTCCTTTTGTTAACCTACCCAAAAGGACATTTTATTCATCTTCTTCACTTTTCAGAGTCCATGTCACTATTATCATTTCCAAAGTGGCCTTGTAAAACTTATCAGATTTGGCATACCTACCAGATTTGACCGTATACCCTATTTTTCACTCACTGTCCATTTCCCACAGTGACCGCCATAGCATTACTGTAATCGACGTCAATTTACCCTAACCGGCATCGGTTAGCCTATGTCATTTACCAACTGACATTTAGTACCTAATCCACTTTTTACCACTGTTTCACCTGTCCCTGCTATTTTTCTATGTCATTTACTGAGATCCGACCCAACCCGATCGATCTTGGTTCACATGGTTTTGACCCAAAAACAAGCAAGTGTACTCATATTCCATGCCAAATTGTCAACCACTCCCACTTATTCCTTCACCATCTTCCAGCTTTATCACCCGCCATGGATCCTATCCAATCTATCACTATCACTACCGGAGATGAGGAGTTTGCATGACTCCTTGACCAAAACCCTACCGCCTTGCAATGTTATCTTTCCCACTCGTCTACCCGAGATGCCTCAGGTTAGTTGATATATGGCATGCCCGTATCTATCCCACCTACTCTCACTCCTACTCCTACATCGGCCCCATCCGGCTCCGTGTTTCCTGCATCTACCTTACCCACGGTCATTTCATAACTAGGTCCTATAACCACTATGACTACCGCGTCTGCACATCTATGATACTCACCACATCTACCATACCTTCGACAACTACCCAGAACACAACCTCATCCACCCCTATGGTCTCGTATATACCCATAGCTACACTACCACCTCATGTGTTGGTGACCCCTAGCCCTTTTCAAAACATTATCCTTTCTATTCCACAGTCGTTAGCCCCCATTTCCACTAGGGTTACCATGACCCTTCCACCTCCATATACATACTATCGGTAGCCTCCGCTTCATCTATTATTCACTTTGGGTACGTGCCCCTATTTCCTACCTCCTTCTCAATCTACCTACATGGCAACACCATATACTTGGAGTGCCACCCCCATTATATGCCCAAAACCAACCCTCTCACGCTACAGGAGGCACCCAATCATCGCAACCTACCAACGACCTAATCAAATTGATGTTGGACAAGATGCAAACATTGGAGGCATCAATTTCCAGCTCCTACAACATGCTCACCTATGACAATATTTGCAACGAGCCCATCCACCCATCCATTCCTATTCATCTATACCCCATCCATTGGGAGATGCCTAAATTCAACCTCTTCAATAGCAAGGAAGACCCACAACAACATTTGCAGTTGTTTAAACACGGGTGCTACTTAATCGCTCACGATGATGCTTTTCTCTTGAGGACCTTTCCCATGTCTCTGACTGGAACTACATTAGATTGGTATAGTGGGTTACCTAGACACTCTATATTCTCATTCAATCAGGTATCCCAAGCCTTCTTAGATCATTTCTCCATAAATATCATTAAGAAGGTTACCATGACCAACATATACTCCACGTGTCAGTATGAGGATGAATCTATCACATATTTTTTTGCTCATCGGCGTAGCTCGATTAATTAGCTCACCTTCTAACTACCACAAACATAACTCATTAAGCTATTCACACATGCTTGCGCTAGACATATCTCACCAACCCTGCAAGTTCAAACTTTCCAAACATTTGATGAAGCATTCACCATGGCACGAAAGTTAGAGATTCAAGCCATCAAAGAGAAGAAAATCCAATTACACAGTAAAAATTTGGCATTCAATTCGAATTATACTTCTTCTTCTTCCAAACCATAGAACAATTATTCAAAGGCCAAGGGCACCACTAATGCAGAGGTACTCAAATCCGATCTGGCTCATCCGTCAAATCAGGTTACCCCCTCATCTAATCTCTCACCCATCCAGACTTTTAAATTCAAATGAGAACAATGGAAATACACCCCAATTGGGGAGCCTTACTCTTCTATCTTAGAAAATTTTATAAAAGCCGGGCCATCACCCTTCCACCCATAAAACCCACACTAGTTTTGACCTGCTCGTCCCATGACCGCATGGTATAAAGAACATGACTTCTGTAACTATCATTGAGTAAAGGATCATAGTGATGGCAATTGCATCACTTTCAAAAACATTGTCCAAGAAATGCTCGAGAAAGGTGAGTTAACCATCAATAATCCTAATGCACCTTCAAACCAAAACCTACACATCTTCAAGAAACCATTTCCTAATCATGACCCTTCATATTTCAAGCCGGTGAGGCCTCAACTCATTATACCCATACCCACGAGGTCCACACTATTTTTAGTGACGCACCTATTGCTTCCCAGTTACCCCATATTCCGTCCATAGAGGATATTCTAGCCTAAAATCCTCCTTCCACATCGAACCAACCTCCCCTGTTCCTTCACCCATAGAGGAACACCTTTCACCTCCTTCCTCACCTATGGAGGAGTCTTCTGCTAACATCGAGACCATTTCACCTTTGGCTTCTCCACCTAGGGAACCGACACCCACAATACTTCTTCAGTTCATGGAGGATACTTATCTGCCTCCTCCACCCACAGAGGAGCACCCATCATCTCCTCCACCTATAAAGGAGCACCCACCATCTCTTCCCCCTATCATAGACCCAATTGAGATACCTTTACCTCTTGGTGCACATTCTCCATCAGCTACCCAAGATCCTATAGACCTACTTTCGGCTCTCTTACCCATGGAAGTTGAAGCTAGCCAATTCCCCATCTCTAAGACACATTTTATGGGAATAGCCATTAGGTCCTCATCAACTCCACCTACAAACATGTCATTCTCATGTTTGGTTGATCACTTAGATTATGTGGATAGGGCCTTACTTTGGGGGCACCTTTTGCTTCCTGTCTCAATGTAGATGCAGATGTCACTTGCTGATACCTCCACTATCTACCCAAAAATATTTTGACCAATCCAAATGAACACAACTACCTCTATCAAAACTTCTTCCATGACACCCATCATAGCTCAACGTACACCCTTACCCATAACTCAAATTACATCTAAGCCCAAACCCACACCTACAACATCTTCCTCGAATAAACCTATTACCACTTTAGGGGTCACCCCAACCACCAGCCTTACTCATCCACCTATCAAACTAGATTTAGCTACATCCTCTAAAGTCAACACCACACCTACTTCGGCACCCAAACAGAAGAACCAAACCCATAGAACTCATACCCTTGTTGTGTTAATCACACCTGAACCTATCCAGTCCATCTTAGGATCTCACCTCCCCAACACACGGTTAAGAAACCTCCACCCGTCATTAAACCAAAAACACAACAGCCCACTCCTTCCTCACAAACCTCTAACCTACCCAAGCACCCGACATGACTTACACCCACACCTGTAACATCTTTACCACCCATACCCCCAATACTCTCCACAACTTCTTCACTACCCACTACACTTCAGTCTTTGTCTCTCACACCCCTTGCTTGACCCGCATCATCTACCTTCACAGCACCTCTGTTATCCCCGTGGGTAACTCGCCCTCTTCCCCCATATGCTTTTCCTTCTAGATCTCATACACCCATATCACCTTTACCCAAGAAGGTGCAACATAAAAACAAAAATCCGCAACCCTCCAATAAGGTAGTCAAAGCAACCATACACCCTCCTGCCCGTTCATCTACCATACCCCTACCCAAACAAACATGACCGACACCCAAGACCATGCCAGCACCCAAAACCATAGCTTGACCTATTCCCCCTCCTGCAAGGACTATTCCTCAACAATCAATCATACCTACACCCAAACCCACTTTCACCTCTCATTACTGACCCACTAGTGGGGTCCTATGCCAAAATTTTAACCAACCTCCTTGAGACTTATGTTATCACATTGCCGCCACTCACACCTTACAACCCCCTCATACCAAGCCAAAAGGGTTTCATAACACTAAAAATTTTTCCTACCATCATGTGCTAGGGCACGATGTGGAGAACTACAAGGCCTTGAAAACCATCCTTATCTAGTTATGTCCTTCGAAGCCAACTTTGACGACGACAAACTTCTCGATGAGGACCCCGCCTCACTGTGTCACCCATTCCCACATTGTACACTCAACAACCACAACCTCCACCCCCACACTCCTAGAACCACCCCTAAGATTTGAAATTAACATGGTTTGCATCGGAGAACTTACCACACTATCACCCAAATGTCATTGTGCCTAGCTCACCTCACGGGTTTTTCTCCTCTAGTAGGTTTCTACCGTCTTGTTATTATACCACTCACCCTACACCTTATCCATTTTCCAACTCCCCTTAGATCAACATGATCCATGTTACTACCCATGCTCAGAAGGATAAAGGTAAAGAAAATTTGACTGACCCACCAACCAATCCTATACCCAACATACCATCTACACCCATACCTAAAATAACTATCCACATACCCCATTTCTAATGGAGTCACACATCGCACCATGCTCAAACAATTACACCAATCTCCCTAAAAATTTCCTTATATGACCTCATCCAAACCTCAAAATCCGTCATCAAGCTCTCATTGAGGTTCTTCAATCTATTGAGGTTTTACCCAATGACACTACACCCGTAGCCTCCATTATCACACCCCATCATGTAGCCTCTCTCACCAAATTACCACCTTTATCCGCACCTCACCCTACTCACCAAATAGCCTCCCTTAGCTTCTAAGAGGAAGAGATCACACTACACCAACCGGATGACCTGCACTCCAACCCTCTTCATCTCTATCCACATCAATAATATATGTGTACGACGTGTAATGATTGATGGGGGCACTAGCATTAACATCATTTCATCCCATCATTCACTCAAATGAGCATACCTAACAATTGCATTCATAAACATCCGGTCATGTTGTGTTCATTCAATGATGATATCACCTCTACATTAGGCACCTTCATCCTCCATATTCACGTGGGCCCGTTTTGGAGGGTGAATTTCAAAATAACTTGTTACTTAGCAAACCCTAGATTTTTGTCATGGGTTGTGTTCCTTCCACTTTGTATTATTGTGTTAAGTTTGAGCATGAAGGACATACCTACACTATCCCAGCTGATCCATCACCTTTTAAAACACGCAACATGCTCTACCAACCCAATGATGTGCTCATACCCATTAAATCGTCTACCTCTGCGACCACCTCCACTTCGTTTACACTTCCGCTTACCAGTACAGTCGCCACCTCCACCACATATACCTCTTCCACTCTTACCACCGCCACAACCTCCATGGCCAACCCATCAATCTCCCAATCCATTAACTCCACCTCCGCATCGACCTCCAACACATCATCTATTCCTGCTACCCACATACCAACCACCAATCCCTTGGAAGGTGTTTTTCAACGTCTCACTCTGGGGGAATATCGCCTATATAGTGTTGAAACATTCCTTACTCCACAAGAGTATGGGATTCTTAACCAACACCCTTGTTATGATCACCATGTAGAATAAGGCCTCCTTTATAGTCCTCCTCATCTTCGTACTAGTCTCACCTATGGGGACTTGATACTACCACATACACACCCAAACCACCATCACAAACCTACCCATTTTCTCGCGACTTCCGCTTTCTTACCAATCACCATTTTTCCCACACCTTCCTACACCGATGTGCGTGGCGGGGTTTTGGTTTTGGCATTTAAGAGCAAGGCCGCCATACCTTTATTCCATGTACCACCCGTAAACATAACGACGATAGTGATATCGACTTTCTTGAACCACCTACCAAACAAGCCCGCATTAAACCCATTGAGGGAATCAACCCTTCTCCACTTTCTTCACCCAATCCACCTTCATCACCACCTTCACTAACGGATTCGATGCATCCAAAATCTATCCCTCCTAAAAAAATTCATAAACACCATTTCATTGGGGACTTTGACTTATCAACGTGTTGGCTAGATTTTCTACATAGCATCAAACCTAGGCAGTCATGAGATAAATCTCCCTCATTTAACTGGTGAGGCTCCCGTGTCAGATTTGTCAATAAAAATGTGTTATTATCTATCAGGGGTTTTACTTTAACCACTTAGTTCATGAACCATAACTAAGAAGTTCTACGTGCAAGTAAGCAATGTTGTTTAAGAAAGGAAGTATTTTATAGAAGAAGGAAGTAAAGGAAATACAGAGAAGAAATGGGGAATATGTGCATCCCAATTAGTAGATAGCAGAGCTAATTGCATGCACATAGAAGAAACTTAATAGATATGAACACACAAAATTATAAAACAAAGGCAGCTCTAGATCCAGATCTAAAATAACACAAAGTTTACTTAAGAGATCTAAGATTTAAAAGCAAGAAACAAAGTACACCGTGACACAAAGTTCTCCGGAAACCTGCTCCTTTGTATTCCTTTGCTCCAAGTTGCTCTCAGGGGTTCAGCACAAAGTCTAGAACACAAGATTGCTTCTTACAAATTCTGATCGATGATTAACCCAAAGGTTCTTCCTCTACTTATAGAATGTAGAGGGGCAATTACAAGTTGGAAGCTTTAGTTGAACTGGCACATGTGGAAGTTAAAAAGAAACAGCTGGCAATCTCCTTCCTGGAATTCCTCTTTGCATGACATGTATGATTTGCAACTGAAAATAGAACCTTCTATTTTGTACGCCTGCCACCTATCTCCAAGTAATTGACTTCTTCAAGTAATGGTTTTTAAACCAATCACTTAAGTTGTATAATTGAATTGATCGCTCAATTACTTTGTCGGAGGAAAGAAGAAGGAAGAGGAAAGCTGACTTTGTCGGAGGAAAGAAGGAAGAGGAAAGCTGACTTTGTCCTTTTTCATGTCTGCATGCAACTGATTCAAACTGGATCTGAGAAGCAGCTGGATCTGGAAACAAGCTGGAATTGCAAGCAGTTGGAATTGGAAGCAAGCTGGAATTTTGCCTTCGCATTGTCTTCTCTTTTATCCTTGAAGCTTTTGTAGTTCTTCTGTTGTACATGCATCAGTGCAAGGTTGGCCGTAGATAACTCATCATCCTTATTTTTAATTGCATATGAGCAATTAAAAATTCAGAAAGCACTCAAGGTGAATGAAAATTCAATGAAGGCTTCAACTGGAAGATGAGAGCACATGCACAAGGTCTTGGAAGGAATTTCCCACGCACTGTCTTCTTCATGGGCTGCATTCGAAACAAGAGGATGAAGCCTTTGTGCCAGAAGCTTTTGCAACTATAAGATCTGGATCTGGATCTGCATATGGATTTGCATCTGCATCTGCATCTGGATATGGATCTGCACCTGCATAACAAATTCTGGCAACTGGGCTATGGATGGAAAAGCTGCAGCTCGAATAATTCCACTGCTTTTAATCTGCACGCATGAGTGAAGTTTCTCCTGCACGCATGAGTGAAGTCTTTCCTGCTCTGGATCTGTCTATCAATTTAGCAAGAGGTTCCGAGCCTAGATCCGTGTTTCCAATATCTGCAAATTTAGAAGTGATGCATGACTCCGTTGTGCTTTCTTTTTCATCTTTCTTCGCCATAGCTTTGTCTATCTTTGTCTGAATGTCTTTTTCTTCTTATTTGACTGGAATTCTTCAATACTGGTGCAGATCTGGACAATTCTTCAGATTCGGAGGATATATGCAATGTATTGGACATTGATAAAAGCTCCTTTTCCTTTGTAAAGCACCTGTAATGAATTCCTGCAATTTATTCAGACAAAAATGGCCACCGGAGCATGAATAGTGAATTTTAATTGTAAAAATCTGCACTTTTCAAGCCTGCTGCCCCAAAAATTGGTGTTTAATTTACACATGAAGAGAGCATGAATCCTTTCAATCAACACTGAGCTCCCCGTAACACTGTGCAAACAATTATGCGAGAAAAGATCAACCTCCTTCAAAGCATGCACCAAATCTGAAGTTTTTAGCCTTGTTAGCACTTTGTCTGAACAAAATCCTTCCTCTAATGGGGGCGCACTTTTCCTCCTGGCTGCAATTCTTTACCTGTGAATTAAATTATTCACCCATATGGCTGCCCATGCTTATATAACCTTCACAATTCTATAATTAATAATTGCCCTAACAATTAAAGGCAATTAATTAATTAAAAATCATGCTTTTCTCTTTTAAAAATAGCATGTTTAAGGACAGCCATCCAATAAATTAAATTAATCCAATTTAATCCTTCACACAGCACTTCACTCAAGCTCCACAGTGTGCTTTGACCATAGCCACTGAAAATAGAATTTAATATAATCTTTTAATACTTTAAAAAGTATTAATTCCTTCTCAAAAGGGGCTGCATTAAATAAATTAAATTTATTTAATTTTAGAATTCTATTTCCAATTGATTTATTCCCCTTTGCTTTTGTTGACTTTTCCACAAGCCTGGGTGCCAAAATTGGGTGAATAAATATTAACAAATATTTATTTAATGCATTATTATTCACCCAAGGTGGGTCGCACTTTTTTGCATAATAGAATTCTATTTTTAAGAATTTCTGACAATGGGATTTTTTACCCTGCAAGGCAGGCAATAAAATCCCGTGATTTCACTTAAGTCACTTTTCTTTTATTTCACCATGGGAATTTTTACCCTGCAAGGCAGGCAATAAATTCCCGCCTGCCTGCAGCCTCTAACTTTCCCACTGCAGCTTAAGTGAATTTTATATCACGGGAAAAAGTACCCTGCAAGGCAGGCAATAAATTCCCACCTGCCTGCTGCTTCTATTTTTCCCACTGCAGCTTAAGTGAATTTTATAACATGGGAAAAAGTACCCTGCTAGGCAGGTATAAAATTCCCATCATGCCTGCGGCTTCTATTTTTCCCATCGCAGCTTAAATCCTTTGTTTTCCAAAAATGCGCCCATCCCCTCAGGGGCTTTTCTGTGCACGACTTCACTTTTTCCCAGTGATCCAGACCTCCGATGGCGACTTCCTTCGGGCATAATGTGCGTATATGTTTTCCAGCTACTCCAGGCCAAAAATTGGGCTTACCCGGCAAGGGAATTGCTCCAGAGAAATTTCACAGAAAACGAAACGGGACACCACAAAAACACGAAAAATTGCCAAAAGTTACAAATAAAGCCCAAAACTTAAAATAAGTTAAAATCCTTCTGGCACATAGGAATAATAACATATTCGCTCATAATAGAGTTAAAACAGAGCGCAAATAGCCTCATACGGGGCTCAAAATAATTAAATACAAATTTCCCGCAGACAAATCCCGACGACAGAATAAAACAATTTTGGGCATCTGGGTATTTGGCGAAAAGGGCTAATATGGCTCTTTGGGATTATCTTGACGCAATACAAGAACTTTCAGGCAATAAAAACAACAAACGACCCATTATTTTAAAAGTACGAAAAATTTCGGATAGGGTAGTCGCAGATTTCAGGGTGAAATCTGAGTGACACCACAACGCAAGGGTGAGGCTCCTTCCTCTATTCCCTTCTTGTATCCTAAAATGATCGATGATGATACACCTTTAATTAGCATTGTCCAATGTCGGGATGATGAATCCATACTCACCTACCTTGGTGTAGAAGATTCATATATTCATTGGTCATTACCCTCGAGACGTAAACCATGTTGAATGAATCGACTATCGAGATCAACATTCATACTCGTGGATGACCTGCGCACATCCTAAATATCGAGCTAATCTTTAGATGCGCTAAATGGGAAGCCATCACTTCTTTTCTCAAAGATCATAACCATGCTTTTGCTTGGTCTTATGCAGACATGCCCGGTATTGACCCCACCATAGTGGTCCATAATATCGTAATCATTCCCGATGCCAAACCCATCAAACAAAAGCTGAGGAAAATGCACCCTCGCATTACCCTTCTCGTCAAAGAAGAACTTCAGCGCCTTCTTTTCATTTCCTTCATATTACCCATTTATTATCTTCATTGGATTTTTAACATTGTCCCTATCACTAAGGTGATAGGGGGACTCCACATTTGCACGGATTTTTGTGACCTCAACCTAGCCTACCCAAAAGATGACTTTCCCTTACCTGGTATTGATCAACTGGTTGACCTTACTGCTGGTCACGAGATGCTATCACTCATGGATGGCTTCTCGGGTTATAACCAAATCCTTCTTTCCCCAGAGGATCAACATAAAACCATGTTCATCACCCTTGGGGACCTTGTCCTGAAATAAAATCAACATGTAACCAAAGCAAAAAAAAGCAAACGGGGCAAATTTTCTCCTAATTGGCTTGGACCATACATCGTGACTCATACTTACGGATCATGTGCTTATCATTTATCTTCACTCGATGGTAAACCCGAACCTGAGCCCCTTAACACCTTACATCTTTGACCATTCTATTGTTGACTTTTTAGTCCTACCTCACCTTTTGTCTCTTTCCATGCTCGTCCCTTGAGCGTTATCCACTTCATACACCTCACCAATGATTAAATAAGAATCATGTGAGTACTTGTCACTTGTTATCTTCTCTTGAATATGTGTACCATGGTGCTACACATAGCATGATTCTCATGGATACTTTTCATCTACCTTTAGATGAGATCCCATGGTCATTTCACCTGCTTTTGAACAAGAGTCTTATTCTTCACCTTGGTCTTTTCCATGACTTCAAAGCCCTCACATGGGACCTAACTCCTTGAGTCAAACTTCTAATATAAAAGATTACGCCCTCAAAAGGTCATCTTCCTCTCAAAAACCACTGCTATAAATAGAATTCTCCCTCGAAGGACAGCAATGTAAAGCCCTTTAAAAAAAAAAGGAGAGAATTTGAAGCTTCCCGCATCGATCAACTTTACGAAGACCTCAAGGAGTTAAATTCCTCATCCCATATAGACTTCCCGCATTGATTAGTCTATCTCAAATATGAGTCAAAATAGAAAAATTTTCAGTCATGGAATTTCCCATTGTGACCTTAGATCTCTTGCCCGAAGAGCATGCTACCTCATGCCACATAAAAAATTAACCACCTTTCACCCTTCTCACCATTCCCACTCCCATTTTCTACCGCCTCAAGGGACCTCTTGAAACCAAGACATTTGGTGATCATGTGACTACTTTTCACCTTAGAATAATCGATCATGCAATGTCTTTAGGGTCTTACGTTCATCACCTCCTCCAAGGTATGATCTACTCGGTATGATCCTAACCAATCAGGTGGCTTTATTTCCCCCTCTTATCTTTTGACCATCTTTATTTACGTTTTGATTACCTTATACAGGATTTGGTCCTCGACACTTACCTTTGGGGTATTCTTCTTCTTTTGCCACAATTGACATCACCTATACCAATTTTCCTATAACCCACCCACACCTAACAAACCTAAACCCACAACATACTTAAAACCTACTAACTCATTTTCATACCTCATCCTATTCTTCCCTAGCTCATGGGAGAACTACATCGGCCTGAGGTCCCTTTTCATCGGGACTATGTAGGCAACACTCCGAGGGCATGGGGCCCTTGGAGGTTAGCTCAACCACTCTCTACCCTAACCAATCCATCTTTCATCTTCCTCAAAATACATTCTACCCCACTTATTTTCCTCTTTATATCAACAATTGAAAATCAAACCAAACAGACAACAAGTTGTTTAACATTTTTATCATTTCTTAAGGGCACAAGTAAATTATAGAAATATCATTCGGAATATGTGAGAAAAAATAAGAGATTGAAGATATCATGGCCAAGTCACTTCCAAGAGAAATATTTGAGCACTTAAGGAATGAATTTGGGGTTATTCATGATCCCGCCAATAGCTAGAAAAAGTGTAGAAAAGAAAGGGAGTGTAGACACTAAAATTAGGTCACACTCCCCTTTGGTTCCTCGACAAATAAACACGCTTCATCACATTAACCTAGCCATGGCCCCCTTCACTCCACTAATATTAATTTAATTAATTAAATTAAATTAATTCATTATCCTCACCATATTTATTGTTTAAATATCTTAATTAGGGATAATGTCCACATACATCTCATCTAGACACCTCATCAAGCCAACTCACCCTAAGACCTATTCTTAGTAAGTTGCCACAACTAATTAAGACTTACCCAAAACCTAAAAATCAATGCTTACATTCCCTCTAACCACATTCCTACCTGTTTACAAGAAGCTTCCACCTAATCCACGGGTGAATGACATGAGATCCTAGAAAATCAAGGGCATTTGCCTAGATTAGTAAACCTAGAAAATCCCACCTTGACCGACACGCTACCCCTAACTATCACCTTAAGCTAGAACTGTCATTGGTCACCTTTTAACCCCCAAAACAACCTTACTTCGAGGTTGGAAAACACTGGGAACATTCCTAAGAGATATTGCATCTTCTCGAGAATGAATTTCAATGAGAACACGCATGCAAGGAAGGAGATCGAGAATTTTCTCTTTCACATGACCATTCAAAGATTCACCCCAAAGATAGATTTGATCCAACCAAGCAAAAGAGAATGCACATGCAGCCCATGCGGAGCTTTCCAATGTTTGGTGATCCTTAACAGCATTCAACCCCTTTCCAATACCTTCATTCATCACTCACAGACACCTAGGACCAGATTTCAAGTAAGTGGAACAGTTTACTTCTTTGGTTCATTGGTTTCATCATTATATTGTCATCCTTTGTTTCCTTAGCCACCCATTGACCTCCATTCATACTCACCCCTCCACATACCCATTAAAACCTTGCCAAACCCCACCCAAACAACCTAATACCTCTTTCCAACCAATCAATTCCTTGTGCAATCATAAGGGAGATCCAGAGCCCATTATGTGGCATTCCTAGTATTCCATAGTAATCGGCACTCGATTTTCCCAACCGACATCGGTCACCCTTAACCAATGGTCACAGTCTATATTTACCCATACAACCTAGAACAGTGACCTATCCACCTATTCCCACATCACCCTTAATCATCTGTGACCTTCCTGAGACCTCTATCGACCTGCGAGACACAAAAACTAGTTACTTGACCTTCGAGATCTTATTTTAACTTAGCCTATTAGATTAGATATTTCTTATTGTATTTTGGATGAGATACCCAAATCATTTTAATTACAATAGGATTTACTTCATTACCCGCATTAAATTTTTTTAAATAATGGACTGACGGCCTTCTAGAATTACCACACTTCCCGGATCTAGCACATGCTAGCGGCTTCATCGCACATATTGTTTAACTCTTTTTGGTGGTCTTGTTTTCCATTACAGGTAGTTCCTCCTAGCCAAAAGGAAGCTCTCACGATCAGCTATGGATTCAAAAGTCATACGCACACAACAACTAACCAACCAAAGCATTTCAACAAGTATTCCTCCTATGCTGTTACCCTATCTGTTTTGTCAATATTTCAAAGAAATGTCTAAGAATCGGGTTAAACAGGGAGCATTATCAAGAAAAATTAGTTCCTAAAAAGTGTCAAAGTGAGGGGGAGCTATCCAACTAGCTCAAAATTATCCAAGTATACATCATCTTAGGGGGATCGGTGCCACGGATACACACTAGAATAAATGGATAAGAATCATAATCCAAGGGGGAGCATTTTGAGAAAATAATTTCTATCTCCAAAAGGGGAGGGTAACTCATTATCAAGCAACCCAGCTTGGCCCTTTTTCATTATTATCAAAGGGAGAGAGTAACTTTCATTAGAAACCAAAATGTCATATCAAAGGAAGAAACCCGTTATTATTATTAAAGGAGAGAGTAATAGTTAAAGTGGTACAAAAATATAGCTACAACAAAGAAAAAGTGCTTGCAGAGTGAGAGGGGGAGACAAACTAAAGATAGGAATCCATGGAGAGATGATAAAAATAGAAATTGGGAATGCAAGCACTTTTCCATCAAAAGGAGATAAATGGTTTATGTACTATATATCATTGAAATGTTATGGTGTTGTCATCAATGAAAAAGGGATATATTGTTTGACCTTTTTCATGTGTCAAATGTTTTTTCCTTGATGTCATGTTGGATTAGTTGATATTAAGTCACTTTGATCGCAAAAGGAGTGAAATAGTAAATTGTGCAAGCTAAAAAGATTAAGGATTATTGGTATTGTAAGCTCATAAAGGCTCCAAGGTGTTTAAAGACAAGTTCTAAGGGACTTAATCAATATTTGTGTAAGCCGTGAACAAAAGGAGATATCCACCAAATCCTAAAGGTAGTTGTCGAGTCCACACAAAGCCGCGGAAAGATAGAGGAAGCGGCAAAAGGTAAGTAAGTGTCACACATAAAAGTTTGAAGTCTCAAAGTCAAAATGGATTCAAAAGATGAGCCGTGAAGTGAGATAGGTGGAGCCGCAGATGTAAAGGAAGTAAGGAAAGGTAAAGGAGAAGACGGAAAGTGAAATTTGTCGAGAGAAAGTCATGTAAAAGAGAAAAGTAGCAAAGCCATGAATATGAAGAAACAACACCAAATATAGAAAATAGCCGCATACAAAGGAAAGCCACAAAATACTAGAAAAAGGTGAATAGCCGCGAAAGGAAGCAAACAAAGAGAAAAGTTGTGAGAAGTTTATAAATCCACACAGAGGATAGAGAAGCTGCAGATAAATGGAAAGCCATTAAAAGAAAAGAGAAGTTGTTGGACAAAGAAAAATGGCATGATACAAAGGAAAAGGTCAAATAACCCAAAGGAAGCTGCGAATTGGTCAAAAATGAACTGGATTTGATCAAGGACAATCATTTAGAGTAAAAATTGGAGGTTGTAAGAGTTTGTTTTTAAATTCTATGGTGATTCCATTGTCAGGAAGAAAATGGTTACAAGTATAACTAGAAATTTGCGAAACCAATGAAATGCTTTGTTCCAAATCTTCGAAATTTAATGCATGTTGACCATGAGGCAATTTGGTTATGATCTTGATATAGATTCTTGATTTCAAGGAGAAATCAAAGAGTAAAGAAGGAAATGGGTCTCTATTTAAAATCACGATGCAAACTCTAAAAAATGAAAATATATATTTTTGGAAGTCGGTTCATAAATTTGTTTGGCAAGTGCATGGAAGAATGAAAATTTAAGCCAAACTTAGAAAGAATAAAATATGGATCTAATTGCAAACATTTAATGATCCATTTTTTTGGGCGATCAAGTGGGAAAATGGCTCCACACACAAATCAAAGGAAAGGAAAGGGTTCGATTAAATATAGTATTGAACTTGAAATATTTGGGTGTTTCTCATGAATAAACTAAGGCATTAAGAGTAGAGAGAGCAATAGAGATAGAGTTACAAAGGGATGAAAATGAAGAAATCAAGCTAAAAAGAGAAACAGGATAAAGATAGGAAGGAGAAGAGCGTAATGATAAAATATTAATTTATCTAATGAGAAGAGCATTAAGGAGGTAGATTGATTAAGTAGAGGAAATTGAATCGATGATAAGAGAGTGAAAGAACACATATCGAGTCAAGAAAGTGATCATAATCTATTATGTTATCAATTGATGTATGTAGATGATCGACTATATATGTAAACCAAGTCCAAGTTATAGCTTAGCACATTCATGGAGTTATAGTTTCCTTGTAGGTGGGTGCCTGCAAAAGGAATCTCCGTGATGCATAATATTCACTAGAGTCTCGTTGTTGTGCATAATATCAGCAGAGGTGTAGGGGTTGGTGCTCCTTATGGTATTGGTGTTTCACTAAACAAATCTTATAACATGTGTTATATTCTTACGAATCCTTGATTTGTGTAATATAAGTAATGGTTTTGGTTGGTTTTCTCCCGAAATGGTTTTCGACATTAATATTTTTGTTTTTTGTTTATTGTGCATGTTATATGTTTGATTAAAAGTTTGTTTCTTATATCTACATATTGGTAAATAATCATAAATTGATTTTAAAGTGAAAAATATTTAATATACACTGATTCACTCTCGGTCAAAGCTTATGATCTCCAACAGTTGGAACATTCTATAAATTTCACACAGAGTGTCACCCTACACAGGGTGGAAAACTAAGATCACCACCCTACACAGGGTGATAAACTAGGAGTGTTGCCCTACGTAGGGTGAAAATTTTGTAACTGAAGGCCAAAACTCAAGGAAAAATCTTGTAAGAAGTCATGGGAAGCTATGGGAATCAAAATAAGGTTAGGTAAGGAAAACTAGGCTACAAATATAAACTACAAATAGGTTTTGGAGCTCAAACACCTTGCAAAAAGACATGAATCATCATTAGGGGTTTTGAACCATTTTCTGACAATGTAGCACATGTAAAATTGGGCGTGTAAAGTGACTTTAGGGCCATTATTGAGAATGAAACGATGAAGGAAAGCATCCTTCATGTCGTAAAAGTTCTAATAGACCCGAAGGAAGGTGAGTGTACTGTTGGAGTGCCTCATCAATGAGACTATAATGGAAGGCCTTAAGTAGGATTCGGTCATTAGAATGAGATGCCATAAGTATGCGAAAGAGTGTAAGAGATGGGCATGAATGTCACCAGTTCCATCAAAGCATGTGAAAGTGGGCATTGTAAATTCTTTAGGGAAATCACAATTATGAATCTTATTATGAACTCGAATTACCATGCAAAGAATTGTTGTTAATAGAGGCATAATAGGCCCTACTTTCTAAGGGGAGAGTATGAACTCGAGATTGAAGTTGGCCTATAGCTTGCATGAGAGAAAGAATATCATGTGAAGGGATGGTAGGAGATAGAAAAATGTATTAAGTGGTTGGAGTTTGCCATTGTGAGTGATCATAGGGATGGCCATGGGTGATAAAGGAGAGTCCAATGCTAAAGGCACAATAGTAGTAGGTTCTAAAGGTGCTATAGAAGATGATAAAGGTGGAATATCAATAGCAATGGTATGAATAACATCAACAATATCCCTAATAGGTGATGGGACTGAATATGAAACTTCGTTAGGTGAGGATTAAGTAAGAGCCATATATGATGTGGGGATAGAAGAAAAATAAGCAACGGATGGTGGTGACTTATGCACAATAGTAAATGCAACCTCAGGAGAAGAAAATAATGGAGTAGAAGAATCACACTTTGAGTAGTATGGAGAGAGGGTGACTTGTGATCATCATTGGTATGAGATGAGGTAGTAGGAATAATGTTATTGCTAACAACACTATCAACATGATTATCAATGTAATATGAATGAGAAGATGAGCTAGAATGAGATATGGGAGAAGTACTATCAAGAGTGGGGGAGGTGTAGAAATACCCATAGGAATAGGTAGAATAGAAGGATATGCATGATGAAAATGTGATGGAGTATCAATACCTAGTATGTAATCAAGAACATCATCATCTAAAGTATCCGGTGTAATATCATAAGGAGGACCATAAGGAGCTAGATGACATGGTGTATAATGAATAAATTCTATAGGATCATCAATAATGAAAATACCTATAGGATAATCGGAAAGACTAGTTTGCACAAGTTGTTGACCATCTAAGAGATCTTGTTTAGTATGATTAGTTACCTTGGAGGTATTATATAAAGCTTGGAGTTTAGCTATGGCAACCTCATTGTAAATGGGATTAACACTAAAGTGATACGTTATTGAAATAGAGTGGATCATAAGGAAATCTATTTGAATCAAAAAAAAAAGGATGGGTTCACCAAAATGATTAACTAAAATCAATATTTTAAATGTTACTCTATATTTAATCTAATTAGACACAAAAATGCAATAAACAATGTAATCAAATATCAAGCTAAATAGTTGATTTTTGATATTATAATGAAATAGAATAATAGAAATGAAGAGGATAGGGTACTAACCTCAAATTGACTTACCTAGTTGTATATTGGACTGAGAAAGGGTGATGTGCAAATCGAACAAAGTGTGACTAGGAAGCTTCGGGACTAACAAAAGTCAAAGATCTCGATCAACTAAGGTGCCTAGGAGGATAATGGGGCACCACTGGGTGCCCTAGTCCATGATCTGGGCATTTTAGTCTGCATAAATACTCACGATCGAATCTTATTATGTCGCAGACCTTCGTAATACCCGCATTCTTGTCATGCATGTGTCGTTGTACTTTCACATGTGTCGCCAATAATTTAATATGAATATCTACCTGTAAAACCACATACAAAGAATCAATTCCAAAAAAAGAAATATTCAAATGAAAGGGCCGATTGACCTTATCTACTACAATGGTTGACTTATAACTAAGTGTTGCACTACATTCAAGACCCAATGTAATTCTATGTGCTTGTGTGTACAATATTTGCCTAGGATGGCCTAGTGCCAATGACACATAAATAGGAAATAACTAGTTGTAAACATACAAATGGTGGATGGAATAGAATGAATAAAACCCTTTCCCCTTATGCTTGTGTGATGCGGATGTAGTAAATTCCCAAATGCATTCCCTTGCCTTAGTATGCGCTTTCCTTTATAGTAAGATGTCCACCCATAATGTAGTAAGGATGTTATGTTTATATAGGATCTCTTGTTCAAATTTCGACACTAATGGTCCGAAATGTCGGCTACCTCTTAGGGGAATGTATGGGATAAAAATAAATACCTACCTCGAAAATATAAATTAGAACCACAAATTACAAAAAAACGGGTGCCCAAAACATGAATCGGGCGCCCGAGGCACCTCAAATGCAACCCTAGGCACCTGTGTTATAAACTGGAGACGACAAATGACCAAATAACGACATGTGACATATCTTTGAGAGACGACCCTGAAAAATATAGACAAATGAAAACCATGAATGACAGGTGACTATGATGACTGACTAATTGGTGACAAAACTAAGGAATAGGTCATTAGTGAATACTTTTATTATGTGAGATCCATATATAAAATAACATACCCGGTGGTTTAAATGTAATAGTAAGTGTGTGATTTTGTGACTAACTAATAGAAATATCATATATGTCTAATTAATAGAAGAAGAATAAAATAACTTTAAGCTCAACATATTATATATACTAATCATCTCCACACACACACAGATATATATAATTATCCATATTTTTATACGGTTAATATGATCATAGTAAATTTTATCTATATTATTCTTATGTGATTTAAATTATTTGTATGTCTATTCTTCTTCTGTGATTCAAATTATTTTATCTCTACTCTATTTAATTGTTTATAAGTGTATCATGTATAAAAATAGAAATCTCATATATATCTAATTTAATAGAAGAAGAATAGAGATAACTTTAAGCTCAACATATTATATTTACTTTCTTTTAACATGGGAAGGTACTTTGTTTTAGAATGGGAAGTTGTGCATTGTGATAACCTTTATAGAAGTTGTGCACATTTATAATGGGCACAAGCCCATTCTCATACAAACAAACATTGTTTGTTTTGTAATAATTAATATTTTTGTTATACTAGCACCCCCTCCTAAAAGCTTAGTTTCCTTGCACCCCTCATGAATTATTAATTACACAGACAAAACAGAAATCATTTAATGCAAGTGAATCATATCCACACACACACTCACACACAAATATAATTATCTATATTTTTATATGGTTAATATGATCATATTATATTTAAACAATATTCTTCTTATGAGATTCAAGTTATTTGTACGTCTATTCATCTTTTTTATTCCAATTATTTTATCTCTATTCTACTAAATTATTTATAATTGTGTCATGTATAACTAATATAAATCTCATATATATCTAATTTAATAGAAGAAGAATAGAGATAACTTTAAGCTCAACATATTATATTTACTTTCTTTTAACATGGGAAGGTACTTTGTTTTAAAATGGGAAGCTATGCATTGTGACAGCCTTTATAGAATTTGTGCACATTTATAATGGGCACAAGCCCATTCTCATACAAACAAACATTGTTTGTTTTGTAATAATTAATAATTATATTATACTAGCACCCCCTCCTAAAAGCTTAGTTTCCCTACACCCCCTCCTAAATGGTTAACTACATAGACAAAATGGGAAATCATTCAATGGAGGTTAATCATCTCCACAGATATATATATGTATGTGTGTGTGTGTGTGTGTGTGTGTGTGTGTGTGTGTGTAGGTCACACTCCCCTTCATCCTTCGACATATAAACCCCCTTTATTACATCTACCTAGCCATGGCCCTCTTCACCTCACTAGTATTAATTTAATTAAATTAACTCATTATCTTCACCATATTTATTATTTAAATATCTTAATTTAAATAATATCTACACAAACAAACTTCACTTAGACACCTCACCAAGTTAACTCAACCTAATACCTATTCTTAGCAGTTACCATAACTAATTAAGACTTACCCAAACCCTAAAAATCAATGCCTACACTCCCTCTAACCACATTCCCGCATGCTCACAAGAAGTTGCCATTCTAATCCATGGGATAATGACACAAGATCTAAGGAAATCAAGAGGATCTCCCTAGGTTTAGTAAACCTAGAAAATCCCGCCTGTAACCGACGCTGGTTCCCCCTAACCGTCACCGGTTAAGCCGAACCACTTGTCGGTTACCCTTTTACCCAAAACAACCTTATTTCTCAAGGTTGGAAGTTAGAACTTAAAGAGTTGGAAGTAAGAAAGTTGACGAGCAAGAACGAGATCTCAAAAGATAACACATCTTCGTAGAGTCAATTCCAGCAAGAATCAAGGCCCAAGGAAGGAGATTGAGCATCTTCTCCTACACAGCCATCCCAGCCACCTTTTGAACTATCCAAGCAAAAGAGGAGTGTGCATGTAGCCCATGTAGAAGCTTTTCTTCAATTGGCGATCACTTGCATCTTTCAAACCCACCATCAAGCACCTCCATCCATCATACGTAAGCCTTCAAGAATGAAATCCAAGTAAGTACAATATCATACTCTCCTAGTTATTTCATTTCATCATTATTTTATCATCTATTATTCATCCCGCTCCTTATTGACCATCTCTAACGTTTTGTACCTCCATAGACTCATAAAAACCTCATAAAACCTATTCCAGTCACCTAAATACCTCCTCCCAACCAACCAAACCCTTTGTGCAATCACAAAGGATACCAAAACCCTATTTTGTGATGTTTCTAGATCTCACAATAATCGGCGCCATTATACCTAACCGTGGTTGGTCACCCCGACCAATGTCGGTCTGTGTTTGCCCACATAGCCTTAAACAGACCTATCCACCTAATTTTACTTTACCCTCACTCACTTGTGACCTACCCGAGACCTTTATCGGACCTCCACGGAACCCAAAGCCAACCATTTGACTTTGTGGATTCTATTCTAGCTTAGCTTGTTAGATTAGATCTATTTTCTTATTGTGTTTTAAGTGAGATACCTAAATCATTTTAAAATAACAATAGGATTTACCTTCTTTTTAGCATTAATTTGTTTAAAACAGTGGATTGATGGCCATCTAAGAAGTACCATACTTCCCAGATCTAGCTTACGCTAGGCAGTTCATTGTCCATATTGTTTAATTCTTTTTGGTGGTCTTGCTTTCATTACAGGTAGTTCCTCCTAGCCAAAAGGAAGCTCTCACGGTCAGTTGTGGATTCAAGTCATACACACACAATAACCCATCAACCGACATTTGAATAGGTATTCCTCTTACGCCTGTTACCCTATCTGTTTCGTCAACGATTCAAAGAAACAATCTAAGAAAAAGGTGAAACATTTTAGCACACCCAGTGGGACCCATCCGGTGTTCCTTGCATTTCATTCATTCCTAGGAAAAAAATTGTGTGTTTTTTCCCTTCAAAAAGTGTACGCACTAATTTACTTCCCTGTAATCCACTCCTTCTTTCTATTTACTCTAAAGGAAACTTTTCTTTTGGTGTATTTAAAAGGAATCATCTCTTCATGTTTTCTACATTTTAGTGAAATAGCATCCCTCTTCTTATTCATCTATTTTTGTCATCGAATATCATACTTTCGATTTGGGTTTAAAATAAGTGCATTGCATTCTAATTTAGCTCATTAGCTCACATTAATTGAGGACAACCTATACGTTGGAAGTCATTACTAGTTGATGGTTGACAAACAAATCATAGGAAAGCTCCTTTATCCTTTTCTCTTTCTTTGAGTCTTACCAAACCACACAAAAATTCAAATACATACATTCTTAAACAACATCTTACCTGGAAGAAGCTTTAGGTGATCACATGATCACGACACGGGTGGCACCCATATCACTACTCTGTCAAGTCATACCTTAGAGCGTAGCCCACCCCCACCATAACAAACCTAAAACCTCACCCTTTAGATATCCATCTTTGTAGGAAGCCATCCTCACCAAAAACTCTATTTCACAATTCATGTGTCAATCCCTAAATAGCATAAGCTGAACAAATGTAATAAATAGGCACTCGAGGAACATTCTTTCTTAGTGTTCTGTTTGATTTGTGTTTTGAGGTGAGAGCTTGAGATCAATATTTTTTATTTCCTTGCGCACTCCCCATCATAGTTGGTGTATTTCAGCTCCACCTCGAGTGTGCACAGGCCATATCACCATCATTCCAAGAATTATGGGTCTGATTCCATATCAAATTATAATTCACAACCACTTTTTCTCATCACTACTTCAATCTTACAAGAATGGCACCGTCATCGATTACCTCGCCCACCATCGGTTAAACACAACCGACATCGGTTCCATGTCCTTTAGCTAACCTACTCCAAAGGACATTCTCACTTCACTTTCTTCCACTTTCCATGGTCTCATCCTTTGCACTTTTCCCATTAACATTTTGCACATCCCCATATTTGGTATACTTGTCATATTTTGCCTTTTTCTTGATGTTACTCACCTGTCTATTTTCCACAGTAACCGATAGCGGTTACCCCTGACCGACGTCAGTTTTGCCTAACCGACATCGGTTAGCCTATTTCACATTCCACTCACCATTTGTTACTTCATCCATTTTTTATCACCAGATTCACCTGTTTCTGCTATTCTCTATATTATTTATAGAGAAGCAGCCCACCTGATCAGTACTAGTTCACATGGTACTAACCCGAAGACAAGCGAATGCCCTCATGTTCCATGCTAGTCGCCAACCACTCCCACCTAGTCCTTCACCACCCTCTATTTTATCACCAGCCATGGATCCCATCCAACCTACCAATATTGCTACCGGAGATGAGGAGTTTGCATGACTCCTTGACCAAAACCCTCTACCGCTCTCATTCATCCACTCGAGACGCCTCAAGTCGCTGATATACGACATGCCCATATCTATCCCCCCGACTCTCACACCCACTTCCACATCAGCCCCATCTGGCTCCATGCTACCTGCATCCACCTTATCCCCAATTGTTTCACAGTTAGGTTTCATACCCCCAACATTGTCACGTCTATTACCTCTGTGGCACCCATTACATCTACCATACCCTCATCAATTACCCCAAACACAACCTCATCCATCCCTCATGTCTCACATATACCTGTAGCTACGTTCCCACCTCTAGTGTCGGTGAGCTCTACCCCATTTCAGAATGTAGTTCTTTCTATTCCACAATCATTAGCCCCTATTTCCACTAGGGTTACCACGACCCTTCCTCCCCCATATACATACTACCAACAACCACATGTTTCATCTATCATTCATTCTAAGTACGTACCCCTATTTCCTTGCCTTCTTCTCTGCCACCTTACATGGTAGCCCCATACACTGGAATTCCATTCCCATTATACACCCAAAACCAACCTCCTCATGCTATAGGAGGCTTCCAATCATCATAGCCCACCAATGACCTAATTAAATTGATGGTGGACAAGATGTAAACAATGGAAGCATCGGTTTCGCTCCCGTAACACTCTCACTTACGATGAGATTTGTAATTAGCCTATTCACCCATCCATTCCCATCCATTCATACCTCGTGCATTGGGAAATGCCAAAATTCAACCGTTTCAATAGTAAGGAAGACCCACAACAACATTTGCACTTATTTAAACATGGGTGTTATTTGATTGCTCATGATGATGCCTTACTTTTGAGAACTTTTCCCATGTCCCTCACTGGACCTGCATTAGACTGGTAAAGTGGGTTACCCAAACACTTCATATTTTCATTTAATCAAGTGGCCCAAGCTTTCTTGGATCATTTTTCTATCAACATCACTAAGAAAGTTACCATGATTGATCTATATTCCACACGTCGGTATGAGGATGAATCTATAACAGATTTTGTCACTGTTTTGTGCGCAAATTTGATCAATCAACTTACCTTTCAACCGCCACAAACTGAAATCATTGAGCTCTTCACATGAGCTTGCACTGAGCATATCTCCCGACCTTGTAGGTCCAAAATTTTAGAACGTTCGATGAGGTATTCACTATGGCATGAAAATTAGAGATTCAGACCATTGAAGAGAAGAAAATCCAATTACGAAATAAGAATTCGACATTTAAGTCGAATGAAACCTCTTCGTCTTCTAAACCACCAACCAATTATTCAAAGGCTAAAGGTACTACTAACATAGTGGTACTCAAGGCCGGCCCTCACCCATCCAATCAAGCTACACCTCATCTAATCTATCACCCATACAAGCTTTTCGATTCAAACAAGAGCAGTGAAAATATACCCCAATTGGGAAGCCTTACTCTTTTGTTTTAGAAAAGCTTATCAAAGCTGGCGCCATCACCCTTCCAACCATAAAACCACACCTTGGTTTTGACCTACTCGCCCCATGTCCGCATGGTATAAGGAACAATATTTCTATAACTATCACCGAGTGAAGGGTCATAGTGACGGCAACTACATCACTTTTAAGAATATTGTCCAAGAAATGCTCGAGAAAGGTGAGTTGACTGTGGATAATCCCAATGCTACCCCTAACCAAAATCTACAAATATTTAAAAAACCATTTCCCAATCATGCCCCTTCATCCAATCAAACCGGTGAGACATCCACTCACGATACCCATACCCGTGAGGTTCATGCAATCTTTAACAAGGTACTTGTCGCATCTCAATTACCTCACATCCCTTCCATAGAGGAAATCCTAGCCCAAAATCCTCCTTCCACATTAGAACCAACCGTCACTATTCCTTCACCAATAGAAGAACACCCTTCATCTCCTACATCACCTACGAAGGAGTCTTCTGCTAACATTGAGACCATTTCACCCCTAGCTTCTTCACTTAGTGAACCTTTACCTACCATAACTCCTCCACCCATAGAGGAGCACCCATTACCTCCTCCACCCACAGAGGAGCACCCATTATCTTCTCCACCCTTAGAGGAGCACCCATTATCTCCTCCACCCACGAGAAAAGAACCTATCCATTCCTCCCCTCATAGAGGAACTTCCATCATCCCTTTCACCCATCATAGACCCGGTGGGGATACCTTTGCCTCTTGGTGAGCATTCTCCATCCGCTACCCGACATCCAACAAACCTACTTTCAGCTATCTTACCCATGGAAGTTGAATCCACCTGATTCCTCGTCTCCAAGATTCATTTTACAGGAATTTCCATTAGGTCCTCACCAACTCCACCCACAAATGTGTCATTCTTGCGTTTGGTTGATCACTTAGATTATGTGGATAGGGCTTTGTTATGGGGGCATCTCTTACTCCCTATCTCAACACAAATGAAGAGATCCCTCGTTGACACCTTCACTATCTACCCAAGCACATTTCCACCCGTCAAACCACATACAACCACTCACTGCCGCAACCCCTTCCACGATATCCGTTAGCCCTCACACCACACCCTTACCTATAACCTGACCTATGCCTAAACCCAAACCCATACCCATAATATTTACCTCCACTAAACCTATTACCACTTTAGGGGTTACCCCGACCACCACCTTATTCATCCACCTATTAAACCGGATTTAGCTACATCCTCCAACATCAATACCACACCTACCCCGACACCCAAACCAAAGAAACAAACTCCTCAACCTCATACCCCTACCACACTAATCACACCCACACTTTTCCCATCTACCTTAAGACCGCAACTTCCCAACATGGTCAAGCACCCCTCACCCATTCATAACCCAATAACACAAAAACCCATTCCTTCCTCACAAATCTCTAACCTACCTAGGCACACAACACAACTCATACCCACACCTGCAGTCTCTTTACCACCAATACCTCTGATACCTTCAGCCATTGCTTCACTACCTACTACACTTCAGTCATTGTCCCTCACACCCCAAGCACGACCTGCATCATCTACCTTCATAGCACCCCCGTTATCCTGTGGGTAACTCGCCCTCTTCCTCCATCTGCTTTTCCTTCTAGACCCCATATACCCACATCACCTTTACCCAAGAAAGTGCAACCCAAAAACAAAACCCCAATACCCCACAACAAGGTAGTCAAAATAGCCCCACACCCTCCTACCCATCCATCTACTGTACCCCTACCCAAACGAACTCCGACCGATACCTCAAACTACACTTTGGCACCTAAACCCATAGCTCAACCCGTTCTACTCTTCCAAAAATAATTCGACAACCAACCACAACTACACCCAAACCCACATTCACATCCCATTGTGATCCACTAGCGAGGTCCTATGCCAAAATTTTAACCAACCTCCTTGAGACTTCATTATCACATTACTACCACTCCGACCTTGACCCCTCAAACCCAAGCCAAACGGGTTTGATGATACCAAAATTTGCGCATACCATCGTGTGCCAAGGCATGATGTGGAGAATTGTAAGGCCTTGAAAACTGTACTCATCCAATTGTGTCCACCCAAAACCAACTTTGATGACGACAAACTTCTTGATGAGGATCTTGCTTCACCAACACCCATGCCCACACTGTGCACTCAACAACCACAACCTCTACCCTCATAGCTCCAGGACCACATACAAAATTTGAAATTAACATGGTTCACATTAGAGAACTTGCCATGCCACCACCCAAATGTTGTTGCACCCAACCGATCTCACAGGCTTTCCTCCTCCCGTAGGTTTTTGCACTTCATGTCGCTTAGACCACTTACCCAACACCCTCTCCATTTGAAAAATTTCCTCAAATCAACATGGCACACATCACCGCACATACGCAGAAGGATAAAGAAAAGGCACTGACCCACCAACCAATCCTATACCTAACATACCATCTACACCCATACCTAAGATAACTATCTACAACCCCACATACCCCATTTCTAATGGCGTCACACATCGCACCATGCTCAAAAAATTACACCAATCACCCCTCAAAATGTCCTTATATGACCTCATCCAAACCTCGGAATCCCATCGGCAAGCCCTCATGGAGGTTCTTCAATCTATCGAGGTTTTACCCAATGACCCTACACCCGTAGCATCCATTATCACACCCCATCATGTAGCCTCTCTCACCAAATTACCACCTTCATCCTCACCCCACCTTGTTCACCAAGTGGCCTCCCTTAGCTTCTCAAAGACAGAGATCACACCATACCAAAATGATGACCCGAACCCAACCTTCTTCATCTCTCAGTACACATTGATGACATACCAAGACGCCATGTGATGATTGATTGAGCCGCTAGCATTAACATCATTTCATCCCATGCATTTGCTCAAATGCGCATACCTAACAATTACATACACAAACATCCGGTCATGTTGCATTCATTCAACGACGCTATCACCTCCACTCTATGCACTATCATCCTTCACATTCGTGTGGGCCCCTGCACTGTTCTAGAATTGTTTTATGTTTTGGAGGGGGAATTCTAATATAACTTGTTGCTTGGTAGACCCTGGATCCATGTCATGGGTTGCATTCCTTCCACTTTGCATCATTGTGTAAAGTTTGAACATGAGGGACACACTTATACCATTCCAGCTGACCCATCACCTTTCAAAACATGCAACATGCTTTACCAACCCAACGATGTACTCATACCGGTCAAGTTGTCTACTTTTGTAACTAATACCGCTTCACCTACACTTACACCCACACCTACCAGTATGGTCGTTGCTTTCACCGCACATACCTCCTCCATGCCTACCACTGCTATAACCTCCACAACTGACCCATTAGCTACCCAATCTGTTAACACCACCTCCGCATCAACCTCCAACACATCATCCATACCAGCTACCCACATACCAACCACTGATCCCTTGGAAGGTGCTTTTCAACGCCTCACTCTAGGGGAATACCACCTATATAGCGTCAACACATCCCTTACTCCGTATGAGTATGGAAGCCTTCACTAACACTCTCGCTATGATCACCATATAGGAGAATGCCTCCTTTATGGTCCTCCTCATCTTCATACTAGTCTCACCTATGGGGGACTTGATACTACCACCTACACACCTGAACCACCTTCACAACCCCACCCATTTTCTGTTGACTTCCAATCACTTACCAATCACCATTTCACCCACACCTTCCTACACCATTGTGCATGGAAGGGTTTTGGTTTTGCTTCTATAAGCAAGGTTGTCATACCATTATTCCATGTACCACCCATAAACATAATGACCGTAGTAGTAGTATCGGCTTCCCTAAACCTCCTACCAATTAGGCCCGCATTGAATTCATTGAGGACCCTAGCCCTTCTTCACCTTCATCACCACCCTCACCGGCAGCAGTCGATGGATCTTAAATCTATCCCTCCTAACTTTTTTTTTTCATAAACACAATTTCCTTGGGGCCTTTGACTTATCAACACGAGGGCAAGGTCCCTTCCACTCTCACATTCCTATATTATGAGATGATCGATAACAACACACCGACCATTAACGTCATTCAATGTCAAGATGATAAATCCATACTCACCTACCTTGGTACGAGAAGACTCATATATTTATAGGTCATTACCCTCTCGAGACGTAAACCGTGTTGAATGAATTGACTATCGAGATCAACATTCATACTGGGACGACCCACACATCCTAAAGATCGATACATCTTTAGATGCTACTTTTGAAACAGAAGCCATCACTTCCTTTCTCTCGAGCTCATAACCACGCTTTCACTTGGTCTTACGCAAACATGCTCGGTATTGATCCCACCATAGTGGTCCACAACATCGTAACCGTTCCCGATGCTAAACCTATCAAACAAAAGCTAAGGAAAATACACCCTCACATTTCTCTTCTCGTCAAAGAAGAACTTCAGTGCCTTCTTTCCGTTTCCTTCATCTTACCCATTGATTATTCTCATTGGATTTCTAACATTGTCCCTATTACAAAAGCAATAGGGGGACTTTGTATTTGCATGGATTTCTATGACCTCAACCTTGCTTGCTTGAAAGACAACTTTCCCTTGCTCGGTATTGATCAACTAGTAGACCTTACCGTAGGTCACGAAATGCTCTCGCTCATGGATGGTTTCTCAGGTTATAACCAAATTTTTCTTTCCCCAAAAGATCAGCACAAAACTGCATTCATTACCCCTTGGGGGACCTTTTGCTATCGAGTCATGCCTTTTGGCCTTAAAAATGCTAGTGCTACATATCAACGTGTTATGACTTACATCTTCCATGATATCATGCATTGCATATTGTAAGATTACATGGATGATCTCTTGGCTAAATCTAAATGCCATGCTAAGAACCTCGCTATCCTCAAAACCATATTTGACCACCTCATTAAATATTGCATCCACCTTCAGCCTAAAAAGTGCGTCTTCACATTTCTCTCAGGAAAACTCCTAGGATTTATTGTTTCCTTACATGGTATAGAAGTTAACCCAGCTAAAGTCAAATCCATTCTAGAAATTCCTCCACCCACGAACCTCAAACAACTCCATAGCCTACAAGGTAAATTACAGTCCATGCACCGATTTATTTCCCAACTCTCCGACTGGTGTTAACCATTTCATCATCTGCTTCAGAAGGACAACTCTTTCAAATTAGATGACGACTACCACAAATATTTTGAGGCCTTAAAATAATACCTTCTCCAACCACCCATACTTATCCCACCTAAAAATGACCAACCCTTCTACCTATACATCTCTACTACCGATCATTCCTTAGGGGCTATGCTCACTCATCACGATGAACAACATAGGGAGTAAGTAGTTTATTACATAAGCCGTACTCTTTTGGACTATGAAACCCGATACAACCACCTAGAAAAGCTTTTCTTAGCCTTATTTTTTGTTGCAACCAAACTCCGCCATTACCTACTCAACCACAAAACCTATGTTGTGACCAACACTGACCCCTTACACTTCATGTATGCTAAACCTTATCAAAATCAACATGCCGCACGTTGGCTCATGCTTTTAGATGATCTTGACCTCAAATTCATTCACCAAAAGTCCATTAAGGGCCAGGCTATCACTGACCAACTGGATGACGCACCTATTGCCAGGGACCAACCCTCTAATTTTGACTTCCCGATGAATCCATTACTACCCTTTCCCTAGATGAACCACCTTACCAAATGACACTGTTCTTTGATGGTTCCAAGTGTCAGCATGGGGGTGGAGCTGGTGTTATCCTCGTCCCTCTAGATGGAGAACCCATGCCTTTGTCTTTCAAACTAGACTTTGAATGCACCAACAATATTGCCGAGTACGAAGCGCTCGTCCTCGGTCTCTAGACCGCCTATGCCCTTGATGTCAAATCAATCCACATCTTTGGTGATTCACAATTGGTCATAAACCAAGTTAATGGTATGTACCAATGTCATAACGAGATACTTCAAAAGTATAAACATCATGTAGACATACTTTTGACCACCTTTGATCGTTACACCCTTCAAACCATCCCACGTTCAACCAAAAATTTGCAGATACCATGGCCTTCTTAGCTTCCCAAATACCTGCTTCTCCTACTGATTCAAAAATATTTTTCACCGTATAACACCTCCATTTACCTTCTTATTTACCTCACGATGTTTACTCAATCGAAATTGACACCCCGACTCTGAGTGACCTTTGGTTTAAACAATACTCCAACTACTTTCCTATCCATCTTACCTCCTAATCTCACCCATAGCGGACAACACACCTTCCTCAAGAAGGTCTCCCATTTCGTTATCCTAGGGGACTCCTCTATAAGCGCAGCTTTGATGTTATTCTCTTACAATGCCTCACAAGTTCTGGGAAATCCCTTATACCATCTAGGAGGTTCATGATGGCATATGTGGAGGTCACTTTAGTGGCCTTGTTGTTGCTAAGCGTATTCTTCACCTAGGCTATTACTTGTGACCCTTAACCATGATTGTTGTGACTATGTTAAATACTTCATGAAATGTCAACAACATTCCAACCTTCATCATACACCCAGTCATGCCTTACAGGTTGCTCATGACCTTTGGCCCTTCTCTCAATGGGGTTTAGATCTTGTTAAAGAAATCAATCCTCATTCTTCCCAACGCCATCAATGGATCATAACCACTACCGAATACTACACAAAATGGGTAGAATCCATACCACTTCTCTCCATGAAAGCCGAAAAAATATGTGAGTTCATTAACCATCACATCATTTGTCGCTTTGGTGTCCCTCATCACCTCATCACTTTGGAAATGGAAAACAATTCAAAAACAAAACACCGCAAAAACTTTGCGACACCTTTAGCATTTAGCTTAGTTTCTCTCGCACCTTATTACCCACGGACCAACAAAATGCTAAGCCGAATCCACTAACAAAACCCTCAACGAGATTCTCATGAAGGTGGTTGACAATAATGGGAAGGATTGGCATACGCACATTCCTTTTTCCCTATGGGCATATCGTACTAGTATTCACACCTCCATTGCGGCCACACCCTTTTCTCTGGTCTACGTATATAGAGGTTGTTCGCCTCTCTCGAAGTCTAGATCCCCTCACTCCAGATTTCTCTCCATGACATGCTTACTGATGATGACTTTTGTTAGGACCGCTTAGCACAACTGGAGTTATTAGATGAACGTCGTCTTAATGCTCTAGATCACCTTCAAGTTTATCAACAATGTATCAAACGTGCTTATGAAAAATGTGTTCATGAATGAACCTTCCAAGTTGGTGACCTTGTTTTGAAAGAAAATCAACATGTAACCAAAGAAGAGAAAATCAAATGGGGTAAATTTTCTCCTAATTAGCTTGGACCATCATCATAACTCATACGTATGGATCTGGTGCCTATCGTTTGTCCTCACTTGAGGGTAAACCCAAACTGAGCCCTTTAATGCATTACATCTTCGACCGTTCTCTACCGTTGACCTCTAGTTCTACATCACTATTTATGTAGTTCATGCTCATCCCTTGAGCACCATTTACCTTTTCTACATCTCATCCCCAATGATTAAACTTGGATCATGTGATTACTGTCACCCTTTTTCCTTGTCTTAAATATGTGCACCATGGCTCTACACATCTACACATGGCATGATTCTCATGGATACTTTTCATCATCTTTTAGATGAGATCCCATGGTTGTTCACCCTTGCCTTCTCAAAAAGAACCAAATGCTTCGATATAGTCTCGTCCATGACTTAAAAGCCAAAAAAACAAGATGAAACCCTTAGAAGGACATCTTCCAATATAAGGGATCAACTCCTTGAGTCAAACTTCCAATATCAAAGATGAATCCCTCAAAAGGACATCTTCCACCTTCAATTGTCACTATAAGTAGACTACTCCCTCGAAGGACAGCTATAAAAAGCTCACAACTCTCTACATAGTTTTTCCAAAAAGAAGACTATCTCCTCAAAAATCAAAATTCAGAAGCTTCCCGCATCGATCAGCTTCACGAAGACCTCAAGGAGACATATATTCCTCCCGTATAGACTTCCCGCATCGATCAGTCTATCTAAAGTCAAAAAAAAAAGGAAACAGAAAAATATGCTTTTTCGTCATGGACTTTCCTATTGTGATCTTGGCTCTATTGCCCAAGGCATTCTACTTCCCATTTTATGACCCAATTAGCTGCACCTCATTACCCATTGTCTTTTCACGTCATACCTCAAGGGACCTACTACACCCATGACATTTGGTGATCATGTGACTATTCGTCACTCTTAGAATTATCAATCATGTAATGTCTTTAGGGTCTTACGTTCATTAACCTATCTAAAGATGTGTTTCATACGTTTTGATCCTTGCTAATCGGGTGGCTTTCTTACCCCCTCTTATCCCACCTCAATCAACCTCAAATCACCTTTACCTATCTACCTATTCTCAACCCCAACATCAATGCCCTCAACCTAATTATACCTATGACCTAAAATCACCCATACCTATCTACCTATATTCCACCTCACCTAATCGACCTTGACCTCATCATACTTATGACCTTGAATTTAACCTAACTATCAACCACACTACATATTCTTTGATCTTATCATATTCTTCCCTAGCTTATGGGATAACTTCATCGATCGAGGTCCCTTTTCACCGGGACTATGTAGGTAGCACTTCCAGGGGCATAGGGCCCTAGAAGGTTAGCTCGGCCACTCTTTACCCTAACCAATTTCCTCATCCTTACCTGATTTCTGTTCATCTCAAAAACCTCAACATTTAAACCATATACCACATACCTTTTACCACTTATATTATTTCACATTTTCATAACATAATCAACATTTTCCACTATCTCATGCATTTATATTGCCAGTGGTTATCCAAAATATTAAAATGCACATCCATGCCTAAACCTGACTGACTCGATCCATGCCTAAACCGACTTGACTCAATCCATGCCTAAACCAACCTGACTCAATCCATGCCTAAACCAACCTAACTCAATCCATGCCTAAACCGACCTGACTCGATCCATGCCTATCACCTGACTCAATCCATGCCTAAACCGACCTGACTCAATCCATGCCTAAACCGACCTAACTCAATCCATGCCTAAACCAACATGACTCAATCCATGCCTAAACCGACCTGACTCGATCCATGCCTATCACCTGACTCTCTTCTATTTTCCATCCATATCATAATAAAGTAAAACTCATACACATCACAACAACATCACCTGAATATCATCTATCTCCTCATATATACATGTGTGTATCAATACAATGTACACCCGTATCACATAAATGTGTATCTCCAAAATAATCATCATTGGCTCACAGGCCACTATCTAATACAAAAATGTCTTCGGCTCGTAGGCTGGTATCATGTACAAAAAGTAAATACAATATCTCTTCGGCACGTAGGCCGGTCTCATATATCATACATACAAAAATGACTCGGACGCGGGCGCCCATAGCAGATCACTTGTCCCTCCCAACCCCTCTGCTGCTGCACCTATCCGGGTCCGCCACCTACCTCACCTCTCCTGCCGATGGCTCCTCACCCGGAGTTGGCCTCTCGCACACTAGTGACCTCACCACAATCTGTCCTTAGGCTCGTTGACCCCCTCGCACTCCACACTATGAGTGCGGGATCTCGGTCCTCTCACCGGAGGCTGTTGTGCTTTGTATTTGACATAGGAGGGCACATCTAGCCCGACAGCCTAACAAATGAGCATGGTAATATCATGCCTCTCCTAGGGAATCTCTAAACTGGCCCATGGGCACTCAAGCTTGTGGAGGTTCCATGGGTCCCACTACTGCATGGGTACTGTATAATGGAACCCCGTCCCCAGAACTCGCATTGAGCCCCGTCTTGGTGCTAGAGCATGAGTCAACCCCGGAATATGTGCATGTGCCTATAGCTAGGCTGTGGGGTAGTAATATGTTCTGTGTTGCTTTGCACCGCCTCGTAAACCCATAACTCCGTCCCCGCATTATGGCCAACTAGCCATGTAAAGCCTACACTGAGCACTCGTAGGTCAGCTATTTGCCCTCTATACACCTACCTGACCACTTTACCTTCACCTCGGCCCTCCACCTTCTTCAAACTCCTCACATCCACCATTGATGCCTTATTATTTTACCCCTACCTCGGCCTTACCTCGTGCCGTGATCTCGATATTTGGACCTAGACCATCGCTAGTGACCTTTGACCTCATGTATTGGCTATACTTTACGGCACGGTTACCTATGTTGTTGACCTAATGACCTTACCTATCCTATTGTTGTGACTATTTATCTCGACCCTACATTTGGTGTACCGAACATACCTAAATGTTCCTACACCTAACCTACGTTGTGTTCCCGACCTTATCCTATACCTTGGACACCGATTCACTTCACCCTTATTTGGATAAACCTATCGACCTTAGACGATGTATAGTTTGCTCGCTTCTTCAACCAGTAAGCATGCTACATTTTATACGTGTGCGTACATTTGATTTCTTTGCTACCTTTGGCCCCACGACCCATTACCTAAGCTCATCCAAGTAGACCTTTCACCCTCTTCCCCTACACTCATTTACCTTTTCCTCACATTTACCTTTTATCAAACCACTCACCACTTCAACCTGTTGCTTCATCAATTCCTAGTTTGAGGGGGATCACCTTCACCAACACATGGGCCAAACCACATCTTATTTTTGTTAGCATCGCTTACCAATACAAGCTACGCAACAAAAAGGGGAAAAATGTAGACACTAAAATTAGGTCACACTCCCCCTTCATCCTTCGACATATAAGCCCCCCTTTATTACATCTACCTAGCCATGGCCCCCTTCACCTCACTAGTATTAATTTAATTAATTTAATTAACTTAACTCATTATCTTCACCAAATTTATTATTTAAATATCTTAATTTAAATAATATCTACACAAATAGTTCACTTAGAAACCTCACCAAGTTAACTCAACCTAAGACCTATTCTTAGCAAGTTACCTTAACTAACTAAGACTTACCCAAACCCTAAAAATCATTGCCTACACTCCCTCTAACCACATTCCCGCATGCTCACATGAAGCTCCCGTCTAATCCGTGGGATAACGACACAAGATCTCGGGAAACCAGGAGGAAGAGAATGGAATGTGCTTGGGAATGAAATGGTTTGTACCCCTTTTAACCTAAAACAACCTTATTTCTCAAGGTTGGAAGTGTTAGCATAATTTAACATAGGCATATTTATTGCATTGTCTTTTATTTAATAATGTGCAACATGTGCACTCTACTCTAGTGACTTGCATTCAATATTGTTATGCTGGATAACATTCAATATTGGTATTAGTAGTAATTACATGTGCATGTGAGATGGGTCTTATCATCTCGTAGTTGGTGCCTAATAGGGTGTCATGTCTATCCATATGAGGCTATCTAATATCTATAAATATTACAGCTCTTGCATTGTTATGTAATCTGATTTCATGATCAATAATATTTGTGAGGCTTCCGTCCCTCTTTGGTCATTGCAATCTTATTCTATTCTATCATTTGGTATCAAAGCTATACCATTATTATTTTTGGTATCAGAGCAGGTTCTATCCAAGCAAGGTTGAAGAGGAGCACTATTAGAGAGGATCCATTGGAGAAGAAGATCTGCATCAAAGGAGAGCCATTGAAGCATCCCGTAGCCTCCATTCCTTCCAAGCATCCCTCAACTAAAATTTGACCTATCCACTTATTTGGAAGGTAAATTTTTTTGATTAGTCATTGGCATAGCCAATTGATCCAACATATTGGCGGAATATTTCAAATTTGGAGATCTTTTAAAAAAATCTTGAAAAAAAAAATCTTAAAAAAAAGAGAAAGATCTTGAAAAAAAATTGCAGATCTAAAAAAAGAGTTAAAAAAGATCTGATCTAAAAATTTAAAAAAAAAATCAGATCTGAAAGTGGAGGTGTGAAGAATTCGGGAGCAAAGGTTGAAGCAGTCCCGTTAACAAAATTCCAGCAGAGATAGCTCTTAGAAAAAAGGGCGTAACTTTTTCATACAATGTCAAATTGATGTGCCATTTTTTTACTGGAAAGATAAGAAGAAGGCACACAACTTTATAGTTTATATTATCTTCAAATTCAGCCTCTACATGTGACGAAAATTTTGTACAAGTCGGATTATTTTTTCGAAAAAAATCAGATCTAGTCAGTAAATTGGTAAGATCTCAAAACCAAGATTTCGATTCTTCTGAAATTTTTTGGGTTTCAAGAAAATATTGTATGATGCTGCCATTGTCAAAATTTTAGAAAAAACATAGATCATTGTTTGTGATAAAAGGTGAAAACAATATTCGATTGTTTGTTTGGATCTTGGGAGCAAATAGGTCACGGTTCAATTCCCACTCTCTTCATATTTATTATTAAATTATTTTTTTGGAAAATTTGGAGAAATTACTAAATTTTGGGGTATTTCAAAATTTAGAAGCTCACCAAACACATTTAGAGCCACTTCTAAATCTAGTGGAAAAACCCCTATTGGGGGTAAAAATATTTTTGGCTTAAATTGTGTATTTTGTGATTCTAGACCCTTTTTGTAAAGAGGGGGACACAAAAACTTTATTTTGATGTAATTTTGGAGCATTTTGTACTAATCTTGGTGTATAAAGTGCAAAAAAAAAAGGTGTAATTTTTTATTTTATATTTGGTTCTATCACATGAGATCTTTGAGCTCATAGCAAAGATTCGGTATATACGGTGCCTCTGGGAAAGCACTTACGGGTGATGTCATCGTGACTACTATTGCACTTAACACCTAATACAAATTGCCTAAACGTCTTACGGGCATCGACCCTATTAAATCGATGGGGAGTAATAAGGACACAATACACACACATTTGAGCCCTCCCATCCGTTTGTGCTTGCACAAACCCCTCTCTATACTGTCTATATACCACGTACTAAATTCTTTCACGTGCGTTAACACCTCTTTCCATACTGACGGGTATATTGAAAGGGTGATCTTCTTCCACATACCGATGGGTATATCGGAAGGGAGCATATATAGAAAGGTTTGGTATATCAGCCTGATGGTATATTGAGAGGGAGACCATAAACCTGGAGTGATAAGAGCCTTACCCTTTGTCGAAATTCGAGTTTCGTAAATTGATTGCGAGAAATGGGTGCACAAGCACCAAAGTTCTTCTCGCCAGATTCACAACTACTTAGAGGAGACAACTATGCTGCATGGAAACCGAAGATCAAAATGTTACTTGAGTTTGAAGACCTATGGACAGTTGTAGATGGAACAACAACAACATCACTTGATGATGGAAGACAACAAGTTCAATTTGACAGGGCCAATCAAAAGGCCAAGTTGATCATCTTGTTTGGCGTAACAGATGATGTGTAACCCCACATTAGAGATGTCACATCGGCCAAGGATGCATGGGATAAGTTGAGCACAGTCTATGAGGCAAAGAACAAGAATGCCATCCTCAACCTACTATCACAACTGCATACTCTCAAGTTTAAGCACAATGAGAAGGTTAAAGTTTTTTTAGACGAGTTGCTACTTTGAGGGCATCTCTATTGGCATTGGGAAAAGAGATAAGTGATGAAGAGCTCGTACCAATTGTGTTGCAAGCACTTCCTCCTTCCTACAGAATCTTTGTGATAACTATTAATATGAGTGAACACATAGTCACCTTTGAGAAGTTGGTCAATCTACTCCAACAAGAAGAGGCAATGAACAACAAAGATCATGAAGATGAGTAAGCACTATCTTCCAATCATAAAGGAAAGGGGAAATTTCAGTCCAATAACAAGAAGTCCCAACAAAATCAAAGTCAACAAAGGGACCAAAGTCAACGAGACAACACCAAGAAGTGTCCCATTTGCAATAGAGGGGGACATGACATCAAATATTGTTGGTACAATTCCTACAAAAAGAGTTCATCAAGAAATTCAAAACCCAACAACCGGCTGTGGTAATAACAATTCAAATAAAGGGAAGTCCAACAACAACAATCAAGGGTAAAAAAATGGTAATTGGAAAAGAAAACCCAAACAACAAGGGTACATTATTGAACATGAGGAGGATTCGGATGAAGGACACCACATGTATTCTGCTCAATTTGATGAAGAAACTAAGTCCACACAAGATATCTGGTATGTTGACTCGGTGCAACTCGACACATGACTCGGACGTAAGGATTAGTTCTACACACTACTTGACTCACCTAACAAGAACCATCTATCATTAGGTGATGACTCATCATACAAGATGTCACGGGGATTGGAAACATTTCACTACCTCTTGAAAAGCATGACCGTAAAATCACGAGATGTATTGTATGTACCTAGGTTGACCAAGAATTTTCTATCGCTTAGTCAACTCCTTGATCACAACTTGAAGTTGGATTTTTATAGTAATAATGGAGGAAAAATGTGCTTGATAAGAGATAAGTCAAGAGGTTCCAAGATTGTAGCAAGAGCCTCTAATGTGGGGCCACGCATGTTCCAACTTGATTTTTCCACAAGGATGATCAAGCTCTAGTGGCCAAAGACACACAATCTGCATAACTATGGCATCGCAGATATGGTCACATCGCTTTGGCTATCTCCAAACACTTCAAAAGGGCAACATGGTGAAAGGATTACCTACACTCAAGAACAACAAGGAAAAGTGTCACAATTGCCTAGTTGGAAATCAACACAAAGTACCCTTCCGAAAAACACATATAGAGCTAAGGAAAGCTTGATTTGGTGCACACCGATCTTTGCGAGACCCATGTAACCAAGTCATTTTGGATGTCAATACTTCATGCTTTGTGTTGATGACTACTCAAGAAATATGTGGATATATTGTCTAAGAAACAAGAGTCAAGCCTTTGAGACATTTCAAAAGTTCAAAGCACTTGTTGAGAATGAAGTTGGTCGCAAGATCAAAACTCTCCGCTCAGATCGAGGGGGGGAATTCACAAGCAATGAGTTCAAGACTTACCTGGAAGCTCATGGGATTCGTCAACAAATGCCTCCTACTCACACACCACAACGAGAATGGTATAGTTGAGAGAAGGAATTGTACTATCATGGAAATGGTGTGATGTATGATTGATGACTCAGGTTTAACAAAGACATTTTGGGTAGAAGCTATAAGAACTGTAGTCTATTTGTTGAACAGAGTGCCCATAGTAGCTCTTGAAGGAGTGACACCTCAAGAAGCATGGTCAAATCAGAAACCATCAATTTCAGACCTAAGAGTATTTGGGTGTAAAGCTAGCATGCACATACCCAAGAAGAACAAGAACAAGTTGGATATGAAAGCTGAGAAACTGATATTCATTAGATATAATGAAGAAGCACTTGGGTACAAATTATGGGATCCAAAAGCAAAGAAAGTATACACAAGTAGGGATGTTGAGTTCTTTGAAAAGAAACAAGCGACGCTCCACTCAACAACTCAACAAACATGCAAAATACACCTCTTGTGAAGATAGAATTTGATGGCAAAGATGATGAATTGGATGATAGTGAAAACTTGGATCCACCACAAGCCAATGGAATAGCTAATAAGTTACCTAAATGGTATACTCAATTAATAATAGATGCAAATTTGGATGAAGCACCTAGCACATCATCCAATCCTGGACCTAGAACTCACAGTCAAGCTCATGAAGAGGTCAATTATGCCATAATGAGTAGAGTTGTTAAAACAGTTGAGCCATCTACGATTCAGGAATCCCTAAAATCAAAATCTTGGAAAGATGCCATGGATTCGAGTATTGGTCGGTGATGAAGAAAAACACATGGCAACTTGTCAACCTTCCACCGAGAAGAAACCCATTGGATGCGAGATGGATATTCAAGACTAAGTACAAATCGATGGGACTATTGACAAGTATAAAGCAAGGCTTGTAGCAAAGGGGTATGCACAACAAGAAGGCATTGATTATGAGGAGACATTTGCTCCCACGCCAAGATCAAGACAACTAGGATGATCTTTGCTCTAGCCGCACAATTTGGTTGGAAAGTCCACCAAATGGATGTGAAAAGTGTCTTTAATGGAGATTTGCAAGAAGAAGTATTTATGACTCAGCCAGAGGGTTATGTAATACCAAGAAAAGAGATGATGGTATGCATACTCATAAAATCTCTATATGGCCTAAAACATGCACCCTGGGCATGGTACATCAAAATTGATGAGCATCTCATAAGTCATCGATTCGAAAGGAATCCTTATGACCCCAATCTCTACCTCAAAAAGCAAGGGGGGAGATTGTCATTATGGTTATTTATGTCAATGATATAGTCATTATAGGTAGTTCTGTGAAGATGATCGATGCAACAAAGAACGATTTTAATCGATCATTCGACATGACAGATCTCGGGCTCATGCACTATTATCTTGGGTTGGAAGTATGGCAAAAGGGAATCATATCTTTGTGTTGCGGTTGAAATACACCAAGACAATGCTCGAGAAATTCAGGATGATGGACTGCACTCCTATTGCTACACCTATGGAAGCGAGACTTGATTATCTCCTTCCAATCCATCACTACCGATGAATGCAACTCTCTATTGGCAATTGATCGGGAGTCTCATTTACTCGACTTATACTAGACTAGATATTAGCTTTGCATATCACTATTTATCATGCTTCATACAAGAACTGAAAAATATGCTATTGGAAAGTAGCAAAGAGAATACTTGAGATATCTAAAGGGTATAGTTGACCTTGGTCTAGAGTACAAGAAGAACGACAACTTCCTCTTGGCAGATATTGATTCGGATCATGCAGAAACATAGATGATAGGAAGTCAACATCGGGCTTCATCTTCTTTATGGGATCTAGATGGATATCGTGGGGAAGCAAGAAATAGAACTTTGTTTCTCACTCTTCTACAGAAGTAGAGTATCGAACTGTAGGTGAAGTTGTTTGTGAAGCAATATGGCTACACCGAATACTGGAAGGAATTGGTCTACCACAACAGAAATCTACTCCAATATATGTTGATAATGAAAGAGTTCTGAAGCTTGTTCGCAATCCAATATTTCATGAGAGAACCAAGCATATTGAAGTACATGTTCATTTCATACACGAGCATGTCTTGAAGCACAACATACAGCTCCAGTTCTTTCCTACAGCTGAACAGAAGGCAGATGTTTTCACTAAGTCACTTGCACGTGACAAATTCACACTGTTCAGAGAGTTCCTCTCCACTTCATTGGAAACTATGCAAAATTAAGGGGGGGAATGTTAGCATAATTTAGCATAGGCATATTTATTGCATTTTATTGCATTGTCTTTTATTTAATAATGTGCAACATGTGCACTCTAGTCTAGTGACTTGCATTCAATATTGTTATGTTGGATAACATTCAATATTGGTATTAGTAGTAATTACATGTGCATGTGAGATGGGTCTTATCATCTCGTAGTTGGTGCCTGATAGGGTGTCATGTCTATCCATATGAGGCTATCTAATATCTATAAATATTACAGCTCTTGCATTGTTATGTAATTTGATTTCATGATCAATAATATTTGTGAGGCTTTCGTCCCTCTTTGGTTAAGCCGGACCGGTTACCCCTTTTAACCCAAAACAACCTTATTTCTCAGGGTTGGAAATTGGAACCTAAAGAGTTGGAAGCAAGAAAGTTGACGAGCAAGAACAAGATCTCAAAAGATAACACATCTTTAGAGAGCCAATTCCAGCAAGAACTGACGTCCAAGGAAGGAGATTGAGCATCTTCTCCTACACATCCGTTCCAACCACCTTCTGAACTATCTGAGCAAAAAAGGAGTGTGCATGCAGCCCATGCAAAATATTTTCTTCAGTTGGTGATCACTTGCAGCCTTTAAACCCACCATTGGCACCTCCATCCATCATACACAAGCCTTCAGGAATGAAATCTAAGTAAGTACAATATCATACTTTCCTAGTTATTTCATTTCATCATTGTTTTATCATCTATTGTTCATCCTACTCCTTATTGACCATCTCCAACATTTTGTACCTCCATAGACCCATTAAAACCTCGTAAAAACCTATTCTAGTCACCTAATACCTCCTCCCAACCAACCAAACCCTTTGTGCAATCACAAAGGAGACCAAAACCTTGTTCTGTGACGTTTCCAGATCTCACAGTAACTGGCGCCGGTTATACCTAACCGTGGTTAGTCACCCCTGACCGACGTCGGTCTCTGTGTTTTCCCACACAACCTTAAATAGAGACCTATCCACCTAATTTTACCTCACCCTCACTCACTTGTGACCTACCCGAGACCTTTATCAGACCTACAGAACCCAAAACCAACCATTTGACCTGTGGATTCTATTCTAGCTTAGCCTGTTAGATTAGATCTGTTTTCTTATTGTGTTTTAAGTGAGATACCTAAATCATTTTAAAATAACAATAGGATTTACCTTGTTTTCAGCATTAATTTTTTAAAATAGTGGACTGACAGCCATCTAGGAAGTACCATACTTCCTGAGATCTAGCTCACGCTAGGTAGTTCACTGCCCATATTGTTTAATTCTTTCTGGTGGTCTTGCTTTCATTACAGGTAGTTCCTCCTAGCCAAAAGGAAGCTCTCACAGTCAGCTGTGGATTCAAAATTCATACGCACACAACAACCCATCAACTGACATTTGAATAGGTATTCCTCCTACACCCGTTACCCTATCTGTTTCATCAATGATTCAAAGAAACAATCTAAGAAAAAGGTGAAACTGTATGTTCATAGAAAATTTTATCTATACTCGTCTTATGTGATTAAAATTAATTGTATGTCTATTTTTTCAGTGATTCAAATTATTTTATCTCTACTCTATTTAATTGTTCGTAATTGTATCATATTGGTTGGACTATCCCTGGAAGAGTCAAGTATTGCACTACATACCCTCTAGAGGGATCAAGCCTTATGTAGTTCTCATCATATTGAAGACTGATGTTTATCAAGGTAGTAAAAGAAGTGAATCATTTCATTTTGAAGATGAAGTGAAGCATCAAGGTAGTAATAGAATTGAAGCATTTCATTGTAAAGATGTGATTCATACACAATTCTTTTGCATTACCAAACATCAGCATGAATCACATATTCAGATTAAATGATAAACTTCCATTGTGATTTGCTAGTTGAATATTCCTTGTTGAAGAAATGATTAGGTACTCATGTTTTCCTGCACCCCATCCTGAAACTTGCACAAAATGGGAAATCATTCAATGCATAGCTCAAGTTCTTGTTTATAATTATATCATTTTGGTGGGGTAATAGATTCAAGAATATTAGATGTTTAGAATGGGCATATTATGCTCTACATACCCTCGAGAGGGATCAAGTGTTATGTATTTCTCATCTTACAATATATATAAATATATATCCATTCACATTCATGTAACATAGAAGAAGAATAGATATTTTAAATGGGCATATGCCCACTCTCATATAAGAATTATAGAATAGAATTGGAAGATGTGCATTGTGACAGATTCAACAAGATTTGAAGAAAATGTTTATGCTACTTTTACTCTCTCCACTTTATTTGTTCATCCTTTCCACTTTAAAAGGGAAGATGCCCATTCTCACATATAACTAATAGAAAAATAATAGAGATAAATCTACTCATTCTCATGTATAACTAATAGAAATCTCATATATATCTAATTTAATAGAAGAAGAATAGAGATAACTTTAAGCTCAACATATTATATTTAATTTCTTTTAACATGGGAAGGTACTTTGTTTAGAATATCAAGTTGAGCATTGTGACACCCTTTATAGAATTTGTGCACATTTATAATGGGCACAAGCCCATTCTCATACAAACAAACATTGTTTGTTTTGTAATAATTAATAATTGTATTATACTAACACCCCCTCCTAAAAGCTTAGTTTCCCTACACACCCTCTGAATGGTTAACTAAAAATTCAAAGTGGAAATCATTCAATGCGGTGAATCATCTCCATGCGCACACACACACACACACACACACACACACACACACACACACACACACACACACACACACATAATTATCTATATTTTTATACGGTTAATATGATCATAGTAAATTTTATCTATATTCTTCTTATGTGATTCAAATTATTTGTATGTTTATTCTTCTTCTGTGATTCAAATTATTTTATCTCTACTCTATTTAATTTTTTATAATTGTATCATATTGGTTAGACTATCCCTGGCTGAGCCAATTGTTGCACTACATACCCTTTAGAGGGATCAAGCCTTATGTAGTTCTCATCATATTAAAGACCAATGTTTATCAAGGTAGTAATATAAGTGAAGCATTTCATCCCAAAGATGTGATTCAAGAACATAATGGTCTTGCATTACCAAACATCAGCATGAATCACATATTCAGGATTAAATGATAAACTTCCATTGTGACTACTAGTTGAATATTCCTTGTTGAAGAAATGATTAGGTGCTCATGTTTTCCTGTACCCCATCCTGAAAATTGCACAAAATGGGAAATCATTCAATGCATATCTCAATTTATTGTTTATAATTATATCATTTTGGCTGGAGTAATAGATTCAAGAATATTAGATGTTTAGAATGGGCATATTATGCTCTACATACCCTCGAGAGGGATCAAGCCTTATGTAGTTCTCATCTTACTATATATATAGATATATCCATTCACATTTAGGAAACATAAAAGAAGAATAGATATTTTGAATGGGCATATGCCCATTCTCATATAAGAATTATAGAATAGAATTGGAAGATGTGCATTGTGACAGTTTCAACAAGATTTGAAGAAAATGTTTATGCTACTTTTACTCTCTCTACTTTATTTGTTCATCCTTTCCTGCTTTAAAAGGGCATATGTCCATTCTCATACATAACTAATAGAAGAATAATAGAGATAAGTTTTCTCATTCTCATGTATAACTAATAGAAATCTCTTATATATCTAATAGAAGAATATTAGAGATAACTTTAAGTTCAACATATTATATTTACTTTATTTTAACATGGGAAGGAATGGGAAGTTGTGCATTGTGACAACCTTTATAGAAGTTTTGCACATTTATAATGGGCACAAGCCCATTCTCATACAAACAAACATTTTTTAAGTAAATAGTAATCGTATTATACTATATGGACTATCCCCTGGAAAAGCTAAGTGCTACACTACATACCCTCTTTCTCAAGAGGGATCAAGCCTTATGTAGTTCTATTATTTTTTTTATAATTGTATCATTTTGGCTAGAATAACCTTGGTGGAGCCAGCTACGACACCACCAAGTGTTGCACTATATATCCTCTCACTTAAGAGGAATCAAGCTTTATGTAGTTTTATTATTTTGTTTATAATTGTATCGTTTTGGCTAGACTAACCTTGGTGGAGCCAAGTGTTGGCACCACCAAGTGCTGCACTACATACCCTCTTGAGCAAGAGGGATCAAGCCTTATGTAGTTCTATTATTTTGTTTATAATTGTATCATTTAGTCTGGGCTAACCTTGGTGGAGCCAACTTCTGGCACTTCCAAGTTTTGTACTAAATAACCTCTCACTCGAGAGGGATCAAGCCTTATGTAGTTCTATTATTTTATTTATAATTGTATCATTTTGGTTGGACTAACCTTGGTGGAGCCAAGTACTGGCATTGCCAAGTGTTGCACTACATACCCTCGAGAGGGATCAAGCCTTATGTAGTTATATTATTTTGTTTTAGAATGGGTGGGAAATATTGAACTCAATCATTTTGGCTAGACTAAGAATTGCATCTCTTTGTTTATATTTGTCTCATTTTGGCTATTATTATTTTGTTTTAGAATCAGAAGATGCCCATTCTCATATTATGTAGTTCTATTATTTTGTTTTAGAATGGGTCGATGCCTATTCTCTGCCCATTATCATATAGGAATCATTAAAATATATTGTTTACCACCATGACATCTTCCCATCCTCATATTATGTAGTTCTATTATTTTGTTTTAGAATGGAAATCTCCATTCTCATTTATCATTAAAATATATTGTTTCTCATATTATATATATTTAACACCGTTTATTTATTAATTAAAGGTAATTGTTTTAAAACATGTCTTCGACCGCTCGTTGGAGGGAATTATTTACCACTTTGTTTATTTATTAATTAAAGGTAATTGTTTTAAAACACATCTTCAACCACTCGTTGGAGGGAAAGTGAGATAGTGTTTTTTGATTTGTAATTATTAATAATTGTATTATACTAGTTGGACTATCCTGGTAGAGCCAAGTGTTACACTACATACCCTCGAGAGGGATCAAGCCTTATGTAGTTCTTAGTTCTCATCTTACAATATATATATATAGCAAACATATAAGAATAATAGATATTTTGAATGGGCATATGACGATTCTCATATAAGAATTACAGAAGATAGAATGGGAAGTTTTGCATTGTGACAATAACATTTTTTTAATTATTAATAATTGTATTATACTAGCTGGACTATCCTGGCAGAGCCAAGTGTTGCACTACATACCCTCGAGAGGGATCAAACTTTATGTAGTTCTCATCTTACTATATATATATATATATATATATATATATATATATATATATATATATAATTTTTAGAATGGGTTTTGAGAATGGGTTAATATGCTAATGTTTAAATTTATATTTGTTCTCAATCATGTCATAGCGAGACCATATATATATATATATATATATACATACATACATATATATATATATGTATATGTATATATGTATATATATATGTATATGTATATATATATGTACATATGTATATATATGTACATATATATATATATATATATATATATACATATATATATACACATATATGTATATATGTATATATATATATATATATATATACACACACACACACATAGGAGACCACCATGCAAATATATTGTTTACCACCATTTACTTATAAATTAAAATAACCTAAAACATGGTTATGCTAATAGAGATGATGATGATTTATACATGTGATTGAATATAACAAGATCAATAATTTAGCTAATTTAACAAAACATAGAAACTTAAGATAAGTAATTGTAGGGATAAAAAGAAATTTGACGTTGAGAAATAAATAGTAACAAAGGACCAAAAAAGGAAACACTAACTTCAAAACTACAAAATGCATATTTAATTTACCGAAAAAGACCTCAAAAGAACTAATAACCTAGATTATTCATCATCATAATCTCAATTGGCTCTTCTTTTACATTAGTGAATGAGAAGGAAGAAACCACAGAGCTACCCCAAGTAGCCATACGATGGAAACCACCACTAGCAAGTGGAAATATTTAACATGAATGTGTAGGTGGGATGTAACATCTCCCGTAATGTGGAAACACCAACAGACTCAGGGCGGATAAGAACATGAATCTTTTTTAAATCAATGTTAGGAATATAGAGAGGCGATGGGTCCGGGGATGTAAAAAATTCTAAGACAACCTGCAAGAAGTGGGTGAGGCCTCGATTCCTCTCCGCCAAAGGTTCCACCAAAGAATGATGGATCCAACCAGCTTCCACATCAAGACCAATGAATAGGGATAGAGTGTTGAGATTATAATGCTTAATTTCTTCATCCAAACCAACCCTATGAGAGGGAAAGATAAAAAAATAGGAAATCGTAGCAACTTCCAATTTGTTACGGCTAACCATAAGAATATTCAAACAAACACCGAGGAAATTTTTGAGTTAACCCGAGCTCTTTTGGAATCATAGAGATAGGCATCACCCAGAACATGTTCAATGGCTTCACAGACAGATGGCGAATCAAGCCTGAAAACCCTCTTGAGATGTGATCGAGAAATGGAATTGAAGAAGGCCATTTATTTTTTGTTGCTTTGCAGAAAAATGGCAGGAAGAGAGGGAACCGCCATGATGATAGAAATAGCAGGGAGAGGAGTCTAAATACTGAATGAGGGCGAGGAAGGATACTTAAAATCAAACCACATGAACCAAGGCCAATAGTAATTACTTCTCACTAAAGTGGCTATCACTATTATTAAATAATTACACGTGCATATTTTCCCAATTCTCAAAGATCATAGATGAAGGATCCTCTAGGAGCTAGAGCCGCCGAATCCAACTATTTTCCATGTACAATCCTAAAGATAACGCACATTAGCCAATGTCATTGACCATTTAATATACACCAACACAAATCCATTAAGCATTTAATTTAAGCCAACCCAATCTTTGACATGATGGGTTATAATTGCTCCTAGTTTTAATATTAATTTTCCGTGTATTTATGTTTACTAAAACATGGCTATGATAATGTTTGAAATTTAAATTTTTTTACAATGACATAGCGAGATCACCATGCAATTATATTGTTTACCACCATTTATTTATTACTTGAAGGTGATTGTAAATTGGTGAGATTAATGGTAGTTAATTTTTTCGATGAAGGTAGAGTTCTTTTGAATGGGAAGTTTTACCATGATGTTATTGCATGAGATGGGAAGGCAAGTTGACCTTCCAAGCAGATGGGACGAGGTTGACCGGATGATCTCGGGTGGGAGAGCTCACTGTTGAGCTAAGAAATATTGAATTTAATCATTGTCATATAGGAATTAAAATGATTAGGTTCAATGTTGTATCTAATGAGCAAATGCTTGTACTCATAATTGGATTCATAAAAGAAGAATAGAGATAAAATCTATCTTGTTTTATAAAGAACAATTCTGCAAATTTTCACACCTTCATAGAGTTATTGAAAATAATAAGTTCAATATTGCTTGTATTATGATGATTAGAGGTATTGAATGATTAGGTATCCATTCCTTTAGAGGTATTAAAATGTTTAATTTTAATATTTCTTATATTTGAATGTTTAGAAGGAGCTTGTGTCCATTTATGTATACAAACAAATATTTATTTCTTGTAGTGAATGGACAGATGCCCATTGTCATATAGGAATCATATATGAAGAATAAAGATAAAATTTATTTATTTTTGAATGGGTTGTTCCCCATAATCACAACCTTCATAGGTATTAAAATGATTACTTTCAATCTTGTATCGAATTCAAAAAATGTCCCAATCCCATATAAGAATCATAAAAGAAGAATATAGATAAAATCTAATTCCTTTTAAAATGGAAAGTTTTCCATTCTCACAACCTTCATATAGTTTTTAAATTGATTAAGTTAAATATTTCTTGTATTATATTGACCATTGTGTATCGCTCTCATATCCTATTAATTTTCCCATAGTAATAATCAAGTTCAATATTTCTTGTATTGCAATGATTAGAATGGGTATACGCCCATTTTCATGCAAACAAACATTTTTATCTTGAATGGGAAGATACCCAGTCTCTTATAGGAATCATAGAAGAAGAATTTATGTTGAATTTAAATGATGAGAAATAAATAAATAGAGGTTAAGTAGCAGTTAATTAGAAATTTGATTGCTAACCGCTTCATCCAAATATCTTCATCATATTAACATAACATATATTACTTTTACAATAATTTCTCATACTTCCCATACTCCCTCACTATGAGAATAAGCATCTATCCATTTTAAACATTCTCATGAAGGGATCTAATTGTCATTCATTCTTTATGTTTTGAGTAGGATAATTTTTCTTTCTTTCTATATTGAGTTTATGAGAATGGGCATATGTGTAGTGCCCCTCCAACTCGTAGAATTTTTACCTTTCTCTAGTCTTGATAGTGTGTGTGGTTTGTTGAAAAACACTTGTGTCAGGTGGTCATTTGATCACATTAGGAGTGATCGCAAAATAAAAATAGCAAATAATAGATAATAAAATAATGAGGGCAACGTTGGAGTTATCCTTCGCGGAGTTATGTGTATCTTCATGTCTTTGATTTGTGTGGTAATGTCTTTTCTTGCAACTTAGGACCATTCATGATTCTTGAGTTTGAGATATGTTCTCTTTTATAATGTTTAATGTTGAGCTAACCAAATTAGATTATGAATAGTAATGAAGGTTATCTGCATAACCTTCAAATAAAGATAGTTGCGTGGTAAGTAAGTGCCTTGGGGGAGCTATTATGGTCTTGTTAAATCAAATTTTGAAAATAATAAAATAAAACATGAAATTAAAAATAGAAGGGAGTTTAACTAAATTTAAATAAATCATAAAATATTATTGATATTTCTAAATTCTCCCAATTATTGGAGCTTGTGCCAAACCTCTTCCCAAAGAATGAAATAATGTTTTTTTGGGTTAAGTGTAGTGCCCACATTTTACACACACAAATACAATAGTAAAATACCAGGATAAATTTTTTTTTTTTTACTTACATTGCTCACTACACAATACACAGTAAGGGCTCTAAGTACAAACTCGGTACACATGCGACAATCACATAAGTCATCGACTCACATAGACACATGCAGATGACATCGGCATGTCGATGCTACACTTTTCCCAATGGAAGGTTACTAGTAAAGACCCAACCACAAGAAACGTGACTTTAGGAATGACGAACCCACGACATATCATTACTTTAAATGTATTTTAGTTACGGAAAACTTTCCAAGGTCATTATTAGGTAAGCATGATTTTCTCCCTTTTTCCACCTACATGTTCTGAAAATTCGTTTCACAGTTCACTTATTGTTCAACCATTTACTTTGCTCTTTACCCTTATGACAAATCTTCATAACTTACATAAGTATTTTCCATATTTCAAAATGCCTACCAGATTTTAAATCTCCCATTCTTATGTTAAGATTATGCTTCCCAAAACGCTTATTCAAAGTTTGGAATTTAACCTTGCTACACAAGTGAACCTAATGTGATGTCAAGATGAAATCTTGGGATTAAGAAAGACATCGATTTGAAATAGCTTTTTCCCCAAGAACATCCATCGATCACGGATTAGTTATTTCGCTATTATTATTATTATAGTTCAATATCTTGTTGAATTCCAAATTTGATTTATTTATATGCATATCCTTTGTTTTGTCGACGTTTGGTCACACCAAGACAATTTATATTCCCGATAACACATGAAGATGTTTAAATTAAGTCTTAAGGACTCCCAATTTGCATTATTCCTAACCTCAAATTTTGGTTTTACTCTCATATGATTTACTTTTGCATCGCACTAGGGTCTCATTATTACTATCGTTTTAAACATAAGAGTTACGAAAGTACTTGTCTGACATATTAAAGAAGCACATGGTTAAGCTTAATTCTAGTTTCACCTAGGGCTTAAATCTCTATTATAGGTGTGATTAAGGTTAAAAGTATTTACCCTATAATCCTTTCATGAAAGATCAAGGCACTAAAATTTTCACAAGCCCAAGACAAGACATTTATCTGCGAGGGACAAAAGGGTTCACTAATGAGAATGCAAGACAAAGAACAACTATATCGCGATCTTCATTTAGGTCGTTTGGATCCAACAGGGATTTCATTCACTGATGAAGTTAATTTCTAGATCTAATTTCGTAAGGCCCAGAAATCCAATAGGATACAAGGGAGTAATATCTCTACCTACTCCACAGATGGGAAGGTTACACCACTTAGTCATTCCTTCTAACAAGGACTCATAAGGTGACTTCCAAGGTAGTCTTCACCACTCAGCTTGGTGTCGGACCTGAAGAGAGGACATTCTTCTCACGATTACCAAAACTAGAAGGGAACCACATACTCTGAATAAAGTTGGACCATGTCATTCCTAATATATGGTTCACGACAATGTCACTAAAACTAATGACTTTGATAGTAAACTCCGACTAGGGTTTTTGTTTTTAATTTTACCTAACCTAGGAGGTCTCATCGAGGGCAAAGCTTAAGTTCATCCTATAGTCTTAATTTTCTTATATGGTAAGAAGGATCACACAAGCAGGCGAGTTATGCATGAATATTTTATTTAGGGTCGAGTGTTCCCATTAAAACTCTTTATTAAGTTTGCAAGGTAAGAAGATAACCCAGTAATTAATTTAATCGTTTATGGAATACTGAGAAGGTACTACAATATCTTAACTTCAATTTCAAATTTACTTTATATAAATCAAACCCTTTTTGCCATACACAACTAAGAATCAAATTGAACCGATGATTAGATGCACATTTCCTAAGTTATCCCTAAAACTAGCATATCATGCATATTAACAAATTTCAATTATAAATTTTCGGTAACAAGAGACTACATTAGACAGTTATTCATTTTACAATGACCTATAAAAATTACAATAGTAATAAATAAATTACACATCACCTTTTTTTTGTCGTCATTCTTCCATCCTGCAAAACCCACGTGAGCAAGATATCAGCGATAAATCGCTGGCATGGCATCCACCCTAATCAATCATAATTATCATTTTTCAGTTTCCCATTTACATCTGACAATAATTACAATTTGAAATCGAAATAAAAAGGTCTAGAAACATGTATTCATTGCATTTCATTTTTCTTCATTTTGAAACCTAGGAGAGAGAAAGAGAAGGGAAGAGAGAGAAAACACCACTTTGTCAAAAGTTCTATTTCACACAACAGATACACTAAAGGGTTTTAAACAGTTATTTGCATGTGTTAAAAGTTTTCAGGGTGATTTGGAAACCCTACGAGGGTCCGCAGTTTTCTATTTTTATATTTTCTTACTAACTACAAAAGACGTACAAAACGTGCTCGGAGGCTAAGAAACCGCTCCCAAAAGTTACCTTCCAATGAGAACACCCTCCACGATCAACTTTCTACGTGTTCCCAGATATACCAAGAGTTCAAAGCAACTGACGGAATTGAAAAAGAGCGCATGGTTTACGTTTGGTAGCTAGTTTTCCGGGCCACTGGTCGTAGTTCACCCAGTTGTAAAGAGACAAAAGTTAGCTCAAGTGGCCCAAAAACCATGTCCCAAACGACATTTGACAAATGCGCACACAATGAGACTCTTCCTACTAGTTCCCCTATATAAGGAGAATTCGTCAGAGTCGACGGGACGGAGAACTAGAAAACCATGTTCAAACGACGACAAGTTTTCTGGAGCAACAAGACAAAATTGGACCAGTTTGACCTCGTCAAACTGCGATCGAGGCCTACAAAATGGCTTCACCAAACTATCCCAAAAGGTTCTCTTTCCTATACTGAATGTTCCATGCATTTGTCTAGTATAAACGCTAGAGGTTTGCGAAGACGGAACGTGATTTCTCTTTCCAGGTTTCAAATGGTGGTCCAAAACGAAAGCCAACTTTCTAGTTTTAACAACTTTCTACTATTGTAAACCGGTGTAACAGGGCTCCTATAAGAGCGTCAAAAGGATGTCATATGATCGTTTCAGGTCAAACCAAAAATCAAGGCGACTCCTCGTATACCAAGGTACACGAATGAAACTTCACATCTCGTTTCCAGAGTTGCGAAGGGTACTTAGTGAGTCTCTGAAAATTGCAAAATTTAACTATTTTAAGCAGGAAGAAGGTCAACTTAATCCATGGAGAGTCAAATTTGTCAGTCGATAAAACGATATTGAAGCGATCAAGAAGGGTAAGAGTTTTCTATGTCATCTCGAAGCGAGGGTGATAGTTCATGGTTTAAAGTAGGCGAGTTATAATGGCTTCGAGAGTTGTGACATGACACTTTATTGTTTTGCAATGAGTTGAAGAGACATTTAACTATATTAAAAATCTAATAACTTAATATTCTATTTAGTTGCAAAAGAGAACTAAAACACGAGAATTATGAGAGGTAAGGAAAGAAGAACCATGCCTGGAGAACGAAGTCGGTCGAAGCCGCAGGCTTCGGTTCAGCATCTTGCTTGGGCACTTCGTCAACCGGTTCACGAGCATCCACAGCTCCACCATTTTGCATACACGTCTACCAGGGAAGTTGCATTGCAAACAAAAACATCTTGTTTTCTATGCCTTGATAAAACAGGTTGATGTGCATGCCAAACATACCATATTCCAACGTGTGCAACAAATAAACTCTAATCAGATTGGAAACTTGTTTGTTGCATTGGCTAGGGAGGATCCAAGGCCTTTTAAACAACCCATCTGGGCATATAGAGCAACCAACGTTGTCCCTCCAGCCACCTATATACCATAACACTTGCAACTCCAAAAATCTGCCATACGTCTTGTCCCTTCCCTATATCAAAGCTCTTATTTTAACACGGGCTAGAGTACGCTGGGAATGAAAACTATCAGGTTGGAGACCTATTTGTTGCACACGCCAAACAGTGTGAGCCCCGCGAGGAAAATCGTGTCTCCTATACGCTGCCAAAAAAATGCATTTCCAGAGAGTTGCTGTCCGATTTTTTCATTTGGTCAAATGCTGTAACAGCGTGCACAGAGCATTGGCAACTACAACATCTGACAAAGTTCATCAATATTTTATGCTTTGATGGAAGCCCACACAAGTCTGGGCATGGGCTGGGAGGATGTTGGCAAAAAGGTTGTGGAGTCTGGCTTAACACGCACCAAATGCATTTGCTTGAAAGTTTCCAAGGCCTTTTCAACAAACTCATTTGTGCATATCCTGCCATCGTGGCATTCCATGAGCCCGCATCTATTTGAGGCATTCTATCAAACAGTTCACCGGCCTCTTCTACACATCCATTTTGCACATATCCCGAAATCATTGTAGTCCATGGAACTGCATTTCTTCCATGCATTTAGTCGAATGGTTCACAAGCCCTGAAAATACTTCCACATTTTCACGAATAACAACTAAGACACTAACAAAAACTAGATTCTTTTGTTCATACCCTGCTCCAAGCTGCCACGTTTTTTCTTGCACAGGCTGGAGATTCGCTGGCAAATGTAAACGGATTGGGTTGGAGTTGCTGCATACGGGGGACAACGTGACTGTCTTGTGAGGAAACCATGACTTCTGTTCACTTTGCAAAACTCGCATCATGAGAGCTGTTTCGTTCTTTCATTTGGTAAAACCTGAAACGACGCCCACCCAAGCATATGCGACTCCAAAATCTATCAAAACCCTCTCTCCAATGTGGCGGCGCTCACTCCCCCACAGCAAAAAGACAACCAAAAAAACCACAAAGGCTTCCTTTACCCTAAAACTGCCCCTAACCAAGAAATCACGGGTTTTCTTAATTTTAAAACTTCTATTTTATTTTTTTACATTTATTTTATTATTATTATTATTTTATATCTAAAGGAGGCACTACATAATGGGAGAATGGTTTCTTTCAATTTCTAAGAATCCGTGAGGAGAATTTTGGAAAATCTATTCTGGGTCAAGAATGTTTTTGGAAAATTTTTGGGGATTGGATACCTACTCACCCCTTTTCTTCTCTGAGGAAGAATGGTGGCCTCGTGGAATGAACCTAACAATGTAAGCTTATATTTTGTCTCTTTTTCTTGTTGGGCATCCAATTTCTATCTTTCCATCATCATGTTAGTATAACTTGTAGTGGTTGTGTGGATAGTTTGCTTGGTCTCCTCAAAAGCATGGAAAAAAATTGGGGATTTGGATCTAGTTATCGGCATTCTCCAGCGATCTACATGGGTTCCATGTTTTGGACAAACAAGATGGGTTTAATGGAAGCAGAACTTCTTGCATAATGTGTTGATTGGTTTAGTTTTCGGCTCCAAAGACTTTGATATCCTTCTTTATTATGCCGAAGGAGGAGCTTTCCAAAAAGATGGAAATATGGAAAATGTGGAGGCATACCCAATGTACATGACATGTTTTTCCTTTTTTACTTGAAAATAATAAATTAAAAAATTATATTTACAACCTCATAGGCTAGTGAGGATTGAAGGAAGTGCATAAATTTAATTTTTTTAAATGGTTTGGAAACTTCCTATGATCGGAGATTAACTAGTGTAAAACCAAATTAGCTCAACTTTGGCCCACTTGCACCTTGCCTGTGCCATATCGGAAGATTTGAAATTGGATAGGGAGGTGTGTTGGCATTGGAAGGAAGGGATTTTTTTAGATGTTGTTTGTCTGTTAGTACCCGTAAATTTAGATGCGATTCGGGAAGCATACGCACGGGAGGCGGTCGGATGGGCAAATTGGAATAATTTAAAGAATATAAGTTGATCCTGTAGCAAGTATTGATATAATTTTGTCGAGAAAATATGTTTGAAAATATGCCTCAGATCACATTGTGATCTCAAGGAATGCTACGAATAATTATGGTCGCGTGGACGAAATAATTGCAATTTTTTTATCGAAGGGATTTGTTTAAAATTCTTGTTGGCCGCATTTTCTTAGGTTGTGGGTTGCTGTGGGCGATGAACAACATCAGAAATTTATTATCTTTTTTACTTCTTTCCCAAATGTGGACGCATATAGTGGGCACATAAGCTTTTTGTTAGAATTCCTGAGGGAAATGTGGTTAAAGGACCGCAAATAAAGATTAATGCTTGGCCATTGGTTGGTTGTTTCTCTGTGTGACAAATTAGTTTTGAGGCTGGTGTTTCAATGTTTGTTTTGACCTTGGGATGCTTGATTTCTGAATCTTGTGTTTTTGGTAACTTATCATTCACCTCATTTTTGATTCAGCCAATGAAACATTGGGCTTTCCATAAAACTCACCAACTCCATCCATAGTTCGGTTTCTATCTCACATGCTAGCTCATTGGAAATAACGTGGTGTTTTGTCAACCCTTCTTCTCATGCTTTCCAAATAACAACAAGCATAATCATCTTACTCTATCCTTGCATGTTTTAGCATTCCTAGTTTTCTTAATTGTAATGGATTTTAAATTGATTTAAAGAAAAATAATGTTTAGGTGAATTAAATGGGATGGGTTATAGTATAGCGAATTGCACCTCTATTTGTACACATCAAGACCATTAACCATGAATGAAAACACTACTCTCCTTTACCATGTAATATGGATGGATAAAATACGATACTAGTTTGGATATGGAAACCATGGGGTTGGCAAGATAAATGGGAAACGTAGTAAAACTACTTTTTTGAATTTGTGTAATGTTAATAAAACTTGTTTTCATGGAGGCACAAAACATCCCTATAAAACTCGAAATGAGAAAAAAAAACTTTATTTGGGTACCTAGTCTTGTGGAGTGTTCAACTGAACCTTGAGTTGTTCCTGGGATGTCCATTTTACCTTGTTTCATAACATGTCTAGGAGCCCAACAGATTAGTTTAAAACCTTAAACATGTGCTGAAATTTTAAAAATGCAGTTTGGTTCTGACCCGCTGCCTTGGCCTTGGGTTTCGAACCATATTTTGGCTTCCACATACCTCTAATATTTCTATGATATAATTACTATGAAACCTCATTTTGGTGAAAAACATTCTACAAGTTAGTTTTCTGGTAGGTTTTATTAGCCTCGGGCCATTGGGCAACCAAGCCTCTTAAATTCAATTACGATCAGTAGCCCCGAGAGACAAGTGCCTTTGTAATATTGTTTGTTAGTTTGTGAAACCGTCATTTCCATGTATTTCCCTGTATATTGGGGAATATGTAGGAATTTTTTTCCATGGTTGTTTGAGTCTCAAAGATGGTTTTTGAATGTTGATTTTCGAGCAACTTGTCTAAATTTGATGTTTTTGGAAACTTGCGACTAATTGGTGAAAATTATCATATGAACTTATCCAAGAAAATAATGATAGAGAAACCTTGTAAACATGATCACATGACTATAGGAAACTTTCTTATGTCATTTTCTTGTTAAGAAACTATTTGTGGAAAAATGGTGTTTATTCTCTCTCCTCTCTCTATCTCTCTCCTTAGCTTCGAAAATGAAATGAAATGGCAATTGTATTATCTTACTCTCTTTTGAAGTGTAATAAGTATAGTTTCATTAATGATTAGAAAATTGTGAGAATGTAAATCATGCTTGATTGTAGTTGGATGCCATGCCAGTGGTTGTCATTGACCCATGCTCTAATGGTTGTTGCAGTTGCAAGTAGCACAACAAGTAAGATAAATGAAGGAATTTGATGTTATAGTTGTATTTAATTTGTAAAATGCATAAAATGTTGAGATGTATTGTATTGTTGAATAATTGTAATTATTATCATTTTGAAAGGAGAAAATGAAAATCAAGTATAAGTAGTTATTCCATGCGTGTGCTAAATTTTATTCGTAGTTATAATGGTGCATTGTAATGTGATTTAGAGTTGATAAAATAATCATTTATGACGTTAATTATCTCTCTTATATTTTTAACAATTAGAATATTGGATGAAACTTACCTTGCCTTAGTTTTCTAAATGAAATGAGTATATAACCCTTTTATCTTACCCTCACTCTTAGTCGAGTCTTGTTAAGCCTAAAACCTCTATAGAGCTAGAAAATAATTAAAAATATCACAAGTTATTTTATTGTTTTGTTCTAGGACAAGCCTTGTTATATTGTTTCCATAACTTGGGTACTATTATGGGAGGAAATGACTACACTACTTGTACCCTATCTCTTTGGGTGGGAAAATGACCGTTATTCCTAGAGGTTGTAGCCCTAGCCTCCTCACAAACAAGTCATTTCTCTTTTGTGTGTATGGTCCTTGTACTCTTGTGGGTAGCCTAAGTTTTGTGAATATAATTGAGGTGTTTTCACACTCAAATGATCTCATTAAGATATTTAAATGACACGAGTAAAACTTATGACCCAATTGCCTGCACATGAAACTATTGAGTTTGAACAACTTAAGCTCTAAACTATAGAATTGTACCCTTGGTAAGTAATATTGAAGTATCCTAGGTTGTGCGAATGTTGCGACAAAAGGATAATTGATTTCTCTAATTTTTTCCTCGTAGTAGGGGGTATACCCCTTGAGTGTCAATGATGTCTTTAAGTATTGTAACTCCTATGAGGATCATTGGTAAATTACCCTTAGTGTACACTTATCTAATAGTTGAGATAGGGTCATAGAAGGAATTTGAACTCCTTATATTATATTGAATGTCACGTGTGTGAAGTATATTTAAAATACTTGAGTTATTTAAGTAATTAAATGATGTGCTTTGTATGGGATAATACCCTTGGAATCTTGTTTCACTAAGTGAAGAAGTAGTGCTTTATGATTCGTAGTTCTTCTAAAATGACACCAACCTGAGACAAAAGATAAAGAATGAAAATGTAATAAGAACAAGAGTAGATGTAATGAATTTTGGAATGATCGGATGAATATCTCTTACACTTTGAATTATGCCAAGTCAACTAGCATGCTTAATATGGGCTTAAAGAAAATGGGACTAATGGAATACACCATAGGGGACCAACATTTTAATAATGGGAAAACTTGTTATATTCAATGAATGAGCCATGTTTCATGATCATAATCAAGGTTTAAACAAAAATGTTAAATGACCAAATAATCAAAAAGGAAAAAATAGAATTAAATTATTCGTGTTTTGGTTGGGTTACTAGTGTGGGCGTTACAGTACCCTTGGGGTGTCGGGATATGTTTTATAAGTACCATGGAAGTTAATTACAGCTTAATAAATCTTTGTTGTGTAAATGTCAAGTTACTCCAAAGTAACCATTGAGTTATATGATCCCTTTGCAATTAGATATGCATACTAACTTAGTTGGAACCAACACAAGTTAAGTGATAAACGAAGCAAAATAAATGTAGCCTAGAAATAATAAGGAAAGCTACAAAAGTGTATAAGGGAATCTAAAAACTTCAACAACTAATTGAAATCTTATCCAAAAACACACAACCATTGCATGATTGTAACTAATTCAAATATGAACATAAATAAGTTGTTGCTATGAAAATGTGATAATGTGGAAGGTGCATACTCGTGATGGTCATGTTGTGGTTGGGTAGTGGTTATGTGCTTGTTGTTATGCTAGTGTGGCTTTGTTGTGTATCGGGTGTCATCATTTAGTTTTTATATTCTTCGTGTGGGTGGTCATCTTATGTGATGTGGAGCAACCTCTTGTGATCCTATGTGATGTCACTTAGTTGTTTCAATAAATGAAATTCAAAAAAATTACCCCAGGTATTTTGGCCTTATGTTTAGATCCCAAGTGGGTGGGCGTTATAATATGTCCATTCCCATCACAACGATAAAAATATTTGTTTGTATGAGAAATTGCATATTCTCATTCTCATCACAATAGTAAAACTCTTTATTTATATGAGAATGGGCATATGCCTATTCTAACCATTTTAATTCATTGAAGCAATATTTATCTTAATCATTTTAATATCACTAAAAGGATGTGGGAATGGGAAACTGTCCATTCTAAAAAAAAAATTACCTCTATTTTTCTTAAATGATTCTTATATGAGAATGAGAATATGCGGAATGGACATAAGCCCATTATGTCTATGTGTATTTTTCTTCTATGATTATTATATGAGAATCAGCATATGCCCATTCAATGCAAGATAAAAATGTTTGTTTGAACGAGAATTGACATATACCCATTTTGTCTATGTGTATTGCCTCATTTTCATTGTTCTTGTTACTCACTTTTTCAGCCATTAAAAATTTTTTTTATCAAAAGGAATAAAAACTAATTGCTCTAAATGTTTTTCCAAGGTACCATCTCATTATTTAGAACATCTAATATTAACTTACCCATTCTCATCATAATGATAAAAATATTTCTTTGTATGAGAAATTGCATATGCTCATTCTCATCACAATAATAAAACTCTTTGTTTGTATGAGAATGGGCACATGCCTATTCTAAACATTCTAAGTCATTGAAGCAATATTGATCTTAATCATTTTAATATCACTATAAAGGATGGGGAATGTGCAACTATCCCGTGTGTGTGTGTGTGTGTGTGTGTGTGTGTGTGTGTGTGTGTGTGTGTGTGTGTGTGTGTGTGTGTGTGTGTGTGTATTGCTTCTATGATTATTATATGAGTATGGGCATATGTCCATTCAATGCAAGATAAAAAATTATGTTTGTATAAGAATGGACATATGCCCATTATGTCTATCTCAGTATTGCTTCATTTTCACGTTCTTGTTACTCACTTTTTCAACCATTAAAAATGTTTTTTTCTCAAAAAGGAATAAAAATTAATTGTTCTCAATGTTCTTCCAAGGCACTATATCATTATTTAAAATATCTAATAATAACCTCTGATTTGAGTTATATAAGTTATATAATTTTTATCATTTTCACATCCATATTATAGTATCAGTGAGAATGGAAATATGCCCATTTTGTCAATGAGAATGGACACACTTCATCTTCATTTCAAGCCCATTCGAGTAGACAGATGCCCATATGCAATTCGTTGTATGCCTATTTTTATCTTTGATTCCTATATTAGAATGGGCATATGCTCATGTCCTAAACATTCTAATACAAGAAATGTTGAAATAAAATGTCATATGCTCATTCTAAACATTCTAATACTTGCAATATTGAACTTAGTCTATTTAGTACTTCTATATTACTCATAGCTAGTCCACAATGCAAGATGCTAGTGGAGAGATAAAATTTACTTACTTTGTCTTTATTTAAGAATGGGCAGTTGCCCATTCTCTCATACAAACAAACAAACATTTTTTTATATTATCTTGAATACAATGTAGTTTTTCTAATACGCCCGATAAAAGATACCAAGGTAAGTGCACAAAGATGGGGGCCAAAAGGGGGTCAAAAAGGGACACTTTTTTCTTGAAATCAGCGAAACCTGAACTTCATCGAATAATTCGGCATGCCTATGCTCAAAATTTAACAAAGTGATAAGAATAAGTACCATAGAGATCGGAATCTAGTTTCTAAACTACTTTTGTTTTAAATGGCATTAAGAGGTTCAAATGTTGTGTGCACACAAATTATGTTTATTTTGTGTAAAAAAATAAAAACTTTTTGAGTTGTATAATTGTTTTTTCAAATCCCTTTAGAGGAAATTTAGCTAAGACCATGTACGAGGTCCCACTAAATTTCCATAATTTTTGGATGAATATATAATTTTTATTAATTTTCAAAGTGCACATATCCCGAAAATGAAATATTTGTGTGTGTGCCCCCATAACTTTGAGAAAAAAGTCATTTTTAGCTTTTTTAGTGCGTGTAGAATGGAGTTTAGAAAAAACCACTTTTTTTTTTAAATTTGGATGAAAAAATTGTAAATTGTGCACCAAAACGTATGCATAGGTTTTTGCAAGAAAACAAGGCACTAGTAAAAGAAATTATGGATGAAAGCCTTAAACTAATCAGATTTTAGAAAGAATTATATCATCATCAAGGTAAAATTGATCTTGACATCGTAGTATAATTTATTTTTGAATATTATGTGTTAATGCACGATATATTCGGGTACACACATGAAATTTTTATGTTTTTTTGTCAAACACGGTTTTAATCATGCAATACACAGATTCCAAACCTTTGGATTGGGTATTACAAACCCCAACAAGATGAAATGCAAGTGCATTATAACGCTCGTGTTCTGTTTCCAATGCGGAATATGTCCATTTGGGAGGGATAACATGGAAAAACACATAGAAAACCATAACGTGAGCGCATTATAATGCGAACACATTTCGGCTTGGTAAACTTGAGCCGTAACGTGATCACATTATAACATGACCTAGATTTTCCCTTTTCACATTATAGTGTGACCGAGCCATAACGCGAGTGCATTATGGCAAAAATGGCCAAAAACATATTTGTGTCCGCTTTTTGGCCCCCATCTTTGTGCATACGCCACCAATTGAATGGGAATATGCCCATTCAATTATAATATGAGTAATAGAAGAAAATTCTTGTCATTTTAGTGCTTCTATATTAATCATATCTAACTCCACAATACAAGATGCTAGTGGAGAGATAAAATTTACTTACTCGGTCTTTGTTTAAGAATGGGTAGTTGCCCATTCTCTCATACAAACAAACAAACATTTTTTCATCTTATCTTGAATACAATGTAATTTTTTTTTAAGAATAAAGTTTACTTCATTCTCATAGCAAGCATCATATAAGAATGATAGAATAAGGGATGTTGTTCACTCTCACAACCTTAGGGAAGATTCTAATGATATATTTTAGAATTTTCATATGCCTATTCTGATATAGGAATCATAGACAAAGAATAGAGATAACACATTCTAACATCCTTTATAGAGGTATTAAAATGGGTTCAAGCCCATTCACATACAACAATCATTTTATTTTTCATAATGTAAAATATTATTTGAAATTTATAGGTATTATTAAATGATACAATATTATTTCTTGTATTTAATTATTAGTATTATTAATTAATGTTGTTAATTAATTAATTTTGATTAGTCCTAATATGATATGTTAAATACATATTATTCAAAATATTGAAGGTTCATATCGCGAGTTAAAATGTGAGGATGGAAATTCTAGATCCACTACGAGAGAAGAATAGTACCAACATTTTGATTCAAATCTGGAACCATCATCGGGTGAAGCATTTGGTTGAGATCGAAAGTGAAAGTGAACTAGAATAAATACCCATTTCTCTAAAAGACATGTCATTCCACAAGAAATTTGAAAAAGGACAAATGTTTATAATAAAAAAATAGATTAATAATAAAGGTAAAAATGGGGGAAATAGGAAAGGAAAATACAACATAAATGAGGAGAATACAAGTGAAACAATAAGACCGAAGGCTAAGTAATCAAAAACAAATAAATTCAAATGGTCACAATGAGGGAGGGAGCGAGTTGGGAGGATTTTTGTTGTCGGTTTATGTAAAAGTGGTTTCCACGATTGACTTAATTTTCAACCATCGTCACGATTTAAGTTGTTTGGGTGCTTTTCGATTTCAACAGCTTCACATAATTATTATTTGCATAGTGTGATTCAATTGCTATTAACATCACCTCATTGATACAAATGGCATGTTTTTTCATGTATTCGTGGTTCGCTAAAGTCAATTTACTAACTCGAGTGCGCTCTAAGTCTTTGCAGTGTTCATGTAGTCTTATTTTTAGTGAACGTCATGTTTCTTAGATATATGTTTTCCGCACGTACAAGGTATGGTGTAAACACCTTTTCTTAAGTTAGGGTTCACAGTGTCTTTTGGGTTTTTAAGCTTGTTTCTTATAGTTTTCACAAGAATGAAACAAGTTTTTATCCCCTTTTCCTTAATATCCTAGAAATTATGTCATTGGTCCCATAGATGTATGGTAGGAATACTTTATTATTATTACCACTTTCGCATAATGATGAAGATCGAGATGGCCTTGGCAGCCTCGCCTTAGCTCTCCTCACAACGGCTCTTATTTGCCACTTATTATAACCAATTATTATGAGAACATTTGTGAGATGTTTCTTTTCTAAGTTTAAGTTATTAACAAATTCTTAGAGCTCTTGTGAAAAGCGTGTTTAAGAAACCATCCTTCCGAAGGATGAAAGTGTGAGTCACTCTAATGTATAGGACTCAGTATGAGTCTATTTCCGATAAACTTGTCTTGTAAGATAACCATCATCATTACGTTTGATTAGAACATCAAGAAACGGGAGCATGCCACCTTATTCCACCTCCATAGTGAATTATATGTACGATGATTACAATTTTTAAGTGCTCTAAGAATCTATGTAATTGTTCCATACCATGCTTCCAATTGACATTAGTGTCATCTACAAATCTATACCACCATTCATGTTTCATGGGGGCAAATCTAAGGCCATTCTCTTTGAATTTATCCATGAATAGGTTTTCCACGATAGGTGAAAAAGACAAGCCCATTGCAACCCCTTTGTTTTGTTCATAGAATTTTCCTTTAAAGGTGGAGAAGGTTGAGCGAAGGAAAAATTCAGTTAATTTTGTCATTTCTTGGTCCATTAAAGCTTTAATCACTTCTATAGCATCATATTATTTGATTTCTAATTTTTCTTTGAATAAATTTTAAATATATTTACCCATTCTAAGCATTATAATTAATGAAGCATTATAAATAATGGAGTTTATGTCGTTAATTAGTTTTATAAATTTTTATTATATTTTTATAATTTTATAAAATTATTTTTAAAATGCACTATAATTAATTAAGCATTATAAATAATGGTGATTAAGTTGTTAATTACGTTTATAAAGTTTAATTATATTTTTATAATATTATTTAATTATTTTAAAAATATTTTTATTCGTTTGATAATATAATTAGATGTTATTTTTAATATAATAATTGAAGTTTATTAGTAATATCAATTCTTGTAGTTAATATTAATTGATAGGATATTTTTGTAGTTAATTCTAATATTATTAATCAATGTTATTAATTTATTAATTAATGTTATTAATGTTAGCAGATTGAATGTTAATGATCCAACACATATCACCACTCTAGCACTTTTTACCTCCTGCTAGATGATCAAATCAAGGATTGAAAGGGCTTCAAAGAAATAATACCTCCTGGGTAGGCTAGAGGTGTTCAAGTTGTTGTTTTGTTTTTGATAGTATGTTTTTTTTTTTTTTTAGTTGCAGTTATGTCCATGTCTTACTTTTTATTAGTAGCTTCTCTTTTGACTATTGTTGGACTTATTATAATATCTAGATTCAGATCCTATTTTACTATTTTTTCATGTTGATCTAGTTGTTAAGCCTTTTTGTAATAGGGTATAGTCCCTTCAAAACTATTTGCCTTTAATAAAAAAATTGTTCATTAATAATGTTATTATATTATCTCTGTGAGTTTGATTATTAATCAATGTTATCAATTAACTATTAATTATTAATATCATATCTTTATTAGATACACTTTGATTTCTAGTATTTCTTGTTGTTATTTATTAAGTAATTTTTAATAATACCGGCATGATTGTGTCAAATTTTAAATTTTGGCACTTTGTTATTAGGAGGCAATTTGTAATGGTCATTTATCATTGTATGTTTGATTCAAAATTTGAAGTTTCGGCCCTCTTTTTTTGGATTTGGTCATTTATTATAGTAAGTTTAATTCAAATTTTAAATTTTCGAAACTTTTTTGTAATACATAATTTCTAATTTTATTTTTTAAAGACAATTCATAATTGTCATTTATTATGGCAGTTTTGATTCAAAATTTAAATTTTCGGTGTTTTTTTATGAGGCAATTTTCTTGGCCAAGTACATTATAAAAATATTGATTTTGAATGAATCAAGTTTTTATTTTTGCTCTATTGCGGTCGATATTTTTTCATTCATAAATTTAGATTGGGAAAGACAGAACGTAGATGTAGTGGAGAAATACAACAATACAAATATTTTGTAAAAAATAAGAAGAAATATAGCGTCCAATAGCATGAGAGATACAAAGACAGATATTTTGAGGAAGAAAGAAGAAGCAATAGTTGCTAATACCATGATTTTGCAAGGGAGACTATTCAAGGTTTCTCAAACAGATTACAGCAATGGCAGAACAGGCTATTCAAGGTTTTTATATCTCAATTTTCCAAGTTTACTTATAAACTCCTAAAAATGTATACTAACAAAGATATTTTAATTCACAATCAACTATGTGAACCAGTTTTTCATATATCTCGTTTATATTAATGTCTGAAAAATGTATTGGTTTTTTTCCATGAATAAACGTAGCAACAAACATATACAAAAATCATTTTATTTACATTCGTAAACATAACAGCTACCAAATAAACACATGAAAATCATTTCGTGCTTTTTTAACATATTAAGGTCTAAAATGTGTACCTATTTATGGTGCGAAAAATTGATTAGATAGACTCAAGTACCACTTATCTTTTTTTGTGTCTTTTTTATAAAAACTGCAATAAGTTTTATTATGTTTGCAACAAGTTTCTTTTTCAATAATCTATGTATCCAATCAGCCCAAATCCTTTTGCATAACTTCATCTTTCTCCTACAAAAAAATTCTTGAAAAAACTCGTCAGTCGTAAGAGATAAAAAAATAAAAAATCGGCCGAAAGAGAAAAAATAAAACCCGAGCCATTCAAATTCAATATTTTTATAAAGTATTTGACCAAGGAAAATCGCCTCTAAAAGAAGCACCGAAAATTCAAAATTTGAATTTATTCTACCATAATAAATCACCACCCTTTAATGATTAAATGCCTTTAATATCCTAATATCCTAAGTCTCGAAATTTGAATCTATCCTACCATAATAAATCACCACCCTATAATGCCCAACCACAAAAGGGTGCATATTTAAATGCTTTAATAATCTATTATCCCAATGTTTAGAAACATTTAACAAAAGGGTACATATTTAAATGCTTTAATATGTTATTATCCCAATTTTTAGAAACATTTAAATGTTTTAAAGAGGTATTAGAATAATGAAAAATACATAGTACTATTTTTGTACATACATTCAAAATTTTAATGTATAATACATTAACAAATCACCACCCTTTAATGCTTAAATTCTTTAATATGCTTAGATATTTGAATTGATTTTAAATAGAAATGTGAATAATGAAAAATATATAGTAGAATTTATTGTCATACCTATTTAGACACATGTAATGTTTTAAAAATGTCCACATTTATAGAAAATATGTTTTAATAATGAAATCATGAAATTTTAAAGATGTTTTTAAAATAATGAGAAAATACATTGTACTATTTACGTATTTACTATGTTTTAGAATGGGCACCCGTTCTCACGACTTCTCACGACTTATATAAAGTTAAAAAAAAATTGAATCTATTCTACGAATAAATCACCACCTTTTAATGTTAAAATGCTTAAATGTTTTAATATCCTAATATCCTAAGTCTATCATAAATGTTTTAAAAAGATATTTGAATTGATTGGACCCATTTAAATGTTTTAAATAGATATTTGAATAATGAAAAATATATAGTAGAATTTATTCTCATACCTATTTAGACACATGTAATGTTTACTATTTTTGTATTTACTATGTTTAGAATGGGCACCCATTCTCACGGATAGTATAAAGTTATGAAATTGATTGAGCATTTTTACATTGTCTTGTATTGAATGGGAAAATGCCCATTCTCATATAGGAATCATAAAAGAAGAGTATGGATTATACATGCTCACCGCTTTTAAATAAGTATGAAATTGATTGACCATTTTTACATTTGTCTTGTATTGAATGGGTAGATGCCCATTCTGATATAAAAAATATTAAAAGAGTTGTTTGGGAAGAGGGAATCATAAAATAATAGTACGGATTAAATATGCAATGCCTTGTATTGAATGGGCGATGCCCCTTCTCATTTAGGAATCATACAAGATTTTATTATGTAGATGGGAATAATAGAAGAAGAATAAGAAGAGTATGGATTAAATAGTCTCAAAGTTTTTAAATAGATATAAATAGGAATAATAGAAGCAATCTCATAAAATCAATATTGCTTGTATTACAATGTTTAGAATGGGCATATGTCCATTCTCATGCAAACAAAATTGTTTCGTCTTGTATTGAACAAGCATAGCATTTGTAGATTCATAAAAGACTTGTTTGGACAGATAGGAATCATAGAAGGAGAGTATTCATTAAAATTTCTCACATATTTTAAATAAGTATTAAAATGACTATGTATTGACGAATGTGAACATGACCATTCTCATAAAATCAATATTGCTTGTATTAAAATGTTTATAATGGGCATATGCTTATTCTTACAAAACATAAATGTTTCAATTCACATTCTTTATGTACATGCTCATTCTCCAAAAAAAAAAAAAAATTTATTAGAATGTTTAGACTGGGCATATGCCCTATTATAATTCACATTCTCAAAAAAGTAGAAGGGCATCTACTATTCATAGCTGCCTATGCAATTATTCTATGATTTCTAACTCGAGATGGGGCATCACCCAATGTTCAATGTATTTCGTAACTCTTCTATTATATCTCGTATAGGAATCATAAAAGAAGAGTATGGATTAGATATGCTCACAACTTTTAAATAGGTATTCAAATGACTAAGTATTGACAAATGTGCACATGCCCACTCTCATAAAATCAATATTTCTTGTATGAGAATGTTTAGAAGAGGCACATGTGCCCATTATCATAAAATAAATATATTCCAATCACGATTTGTGCACATGCCCGTTATCAAAAAAATAAATATTACTTACATTATAAAGTTTAGAATGGGCATATGCCCTTTATGATAGGAATAATCAAATTTACTTTGTTTTAGAATGGGAATTCATTCTCACAACTTGTATAGAGTTATGAAATTGGTTGAGCTTTTTGTATTGTCTTGTTTTTAATGGGCAGATGCCCCTTCTCATTTAGGAATCATAAAATAATTTCTTGGGTGGATAGGAATAATAGAAGAAAAATAAGAAGAGTGTGGATTAAAAAGTCTCACATTTTTTAAATGGGTATAAATACGAATAATAGAAGCAATCTTAGAAAATAAATATTTCTTGTATTACAATGTTTAGAATGGGCATGTGCCCATTATCATGCTAACAAAATTGTTTCGTCTTGTATTGACCGAGCATTGCATTTTTATTCTACATATTCTCGTATAGGATTCATAAAATATTTGTTTCTTTTATCTTGTATTAAATGGGAAAATGCTCCCTCACAGGTTGTTGAATATGTATTAAAGAGTGGACAGGTTGAGAATTTTCGTCTTATATTGAATATTCATTTTCCTATTCTCATATCTCGTTATAGAGGTATCACAAAGATTAAGTTTAATATCGCTAAGATTAGAATATGTAGAATGGGCATATGTGTATTCTCTTTAATATTTATTTTAGACATTTTACATTTTCCTATTCTCTTGAGGGAATCGTTAAAAAAATATTAATTATTGTTCATACTAGAGATAAATGAAAATACAATAAAAATAATTATAGAGATAACGTTAGTATATGAAGAATGGGCATATGCCTATTCTCTTTAATATCAATCATAAGAGAAAGTCCATTATTGTTCATGGAGATATGTGAATAAGTATAATAAAAAGAATACATATAACATTTACTTTGTTTAGCATGGGAACTTACCCAATCTCGCCACCTTTGTAGGTGTATCAAATCCAACGTATCACTTTGTAATGATTACTCTGATTCCTGCATACCATACGAAAAGAATAAATTGTATGCATGTCATTTCAATGAACTGACATGAATTTTCAACTCGTAATCATGTTGAATTATTATTAAATGAAGATTACAAAATGGTTAACTATCCTTTATATCTACATAGTACATATTATCAATAAACAAGGTAATAATGTAATCTCTGTTGGAAAACAACTTTTACTACCTAATTTTATAATCATATAGACAACTACAAATTTGATAAGAAAAAATGAAAAGCATTCATCATCACAATAATCAATATAGAAAACAAGGTAATAGTAGCATCTAATAATGATTCAAATGTTAACATTAAATAAGATCATTTCACAGTCAATATTTTACATTTAAAAAGTCATACATCATCACAGGAATTAATAGAGATAAAATTTAATTTGTTTTGGAATGGACAATTCCCCATTATCGTAGCCTTTATATAGCTCTCAAAATGATTTACTTCAATATTTCCTATATGTGAATGGGCATATTCCCTTTCTCGTATATGTATCATAGAATAATAGAGATAAAATTTATTTTGTTGTACAACGGCGATTCACTACCATGTGAGAAAAATAACCATATGATATTCTTCGTCTCTGAATAAATCACAAGAATCAATATAGTTGAAATTTAATTTTCTATTATTATGCTATGATTCCTTTGTGAGAGTGGGCATATAGAAGAGGGAAATGACCATTCTCATATAGGTGTCATAGAAGAATAGATATAGAATTTACTACATTCTAAAACTTTAAAATAAATTTTTCCTCTATTATAATGCTATGATTCCTATATGAGAGTGGGCATATACAATGGGCATATGCCCATTCTCATATAGGAATCATAGAATAATATTAGAGATAAAAATAAAATGTTTCACAATGGGAAATTCTCCACCATGCAAGGGAAAGAAAACCATATGATATTCTTCATCTCATAATAAATCAATAGAGAATAGTTTAAAAGTTCATTCTTGTGGATGGATTGGTGTTTCTCATAAATTTCCTTGATATCTTTTGCTTCACAAGCCAAAATAGTCCAATGAAAGAGAGAACCCAAAATCAAAAGTATAAACAATCAACAATCAAATAGCTCACATGCAAGGAAGTGGTCTAACGAAATAGAGGAGCCCAAAGCGGAAAGGATGAACAAAAAAGTGGAGAGATCAAACAATATCTCACAAAAAATTTCAAATATTGTGCTTCACAAGACGAAACGGTCTAATGAAATGAGAAAATTCCCATTCTCATATAGGAATCATAAAAGAATAATATATGTAAAATAAAATTTGTTTTAGAATGGTTAGTTTCCCATTCTCGTAACCTTCATAGAGTTATTAAAAAGTGGAACGTAAAAACAATAATCAAACAAATAGGTCACATGCAATAGCTTCGTGGTAAAGCTTCAAATTCCCAAGAACTCTACCGTCCTCAAAAACATTAACTTCCATTAATATCTCCATTGTGCCACATAGTGACGTGGATTAAATTCCATTAATATCTCCAATTTCCCTCTAACGAGCAGATCGAAGAGGTGTTTTAAAACAATTACCTTCAATTAATAAATAAATGGTGGTCAACAATATATTTGCATGGTGGTCTCACTATGTCATCGTCAAAAACAAATATAATTACTTGTATTAGAATGTTTAGAATGGGCATATGCCAATTCTCAATCAAACAAACATTTTGGTCTTGTATTGAATTGGAGGTATACGTCAATTCTCACAGCCTTTATAAATGTTTTAATTTAATGATTAAGTTCAATATTGCTTTATAAATAATCTTCCCATTCTCACATCCTTTAACTTAATCAATTTAAAAACTATATGAAGGCTGTGAGAATGTAACTTGCCATTTTAAAATGAATTAGATTTTATCTATATTCTTCTTTTATGATTCCTATATGGGTTTGGATATTTGTTCATTCAATACAAGAGTGAACATAATCATTTTAATACCTATAAAGGTTGTGATTATGGGAACTACCCATTCAAAAACAAAGTAAATTTGATCTATTTTTCTTATATGATTCCTATATGATAATGGGAAACTTCCCATTCTAAAACAAATTAAATTTTATCTATATTCTTCATATATGATTCCTATATGACAATGGGCATCTACCCATTCTTTATCTCATAATAATTCAACAAAGAAGAGTTAGAATAATTCATGCCTAAAATTTTCTTCAAATCTTGTGTTTCACAAGTCAAACAGATCTTATAAACAGGGGAGCCCAAAGCATAAAGGGTCAACAAAAATTTAGTAGAGAGAACAAACAATATCTCAAAAATATTCTTCAAATCTTCTGCTTCAAAGGATGAAACAATCTAATGAAATACGAGCAGCCCAAAGTGGAAGAACAAACAATAAAAGCAAAAATGAATGAAAAAAAAGCGAAAAGGATAAACAAGAAAGAGATAGCTTTGTCGACCCGCGGTGAACCTTGCAATTCCCAAGCCCTCTACCAACATCGAAAAATCAGCTATTACCGTCCCATCTCTCTACAAAGTGTCACGGAATGGCATGAATTAATTGTCATTAATTTTTCCAATTTCCCTCTAGTGGGCGGTCGAGGACATGTTTGAAAAACAAGTACCTTCAATTAATAAATAAATGGTGGAAAAAAATTATTTGTAAATTAATGGTCTCATTATGCCATGGTCAAAAATATATAAATATTAAACAATATCGTAGCCATGTTTTAGGTTTAATAATTGCACTAAAACTAAAATTTAACATAGAAACTGATTTGAGGTAATTTTTGCATTTAAAATTAATTGATACTAATTTATACTAGAGGGAGGGAGATATGCATGCATAGATAATCAATAAACTTGTTTCAAATTTTAATAGTATTAGTTTATTAATGACATGTCATATATGGTATGAATACTATTATTTACTTTTCTATTACGATTGGAAATAAGATTTATGAATATATTTAAATGTTTATTACGTTCTGCACCTTCTCCATTCATTAGTGTCTTGTTGTTTTCAATAATAAATATGAGAAAGAGGAGATGGGATAGTTAGGGCAACTATATATGACGTGTGGATTTCACGGAATCACTCAAATGTTGAATTATTAACTTGCTTCAACCAATCACCAAACTCTATATGGTAATGGTGACAGAAATAGAATGGGGATGGGGCGATCAATCCAAAATATATATTATTATTTACATTCTCGTAGACGAGAATATAGAGAATGGGCATATGTCCATTCTCATGAGGCGAAAAGGGCATATGTCCATACTCATAGATAGAATGAGAATATGAAATTTTAGTTCAACATTTCTTTTATTAGAATGTTTAGGACATAAGCATATGCCCATTGATAATGGAAATATGCCCATTTTAATATAGGAATCATAGAGAAAAATAGGAATACGGTGAACGCATATGGACATCTATCTACTCGAATGGGATTGAAATGAAGATGAAATGTGTCCATTCTCATTGACATAATGGGCATATGTCCACTCTCATTGATAATATAATATGGATGTAAAATGATATATATATATATATATATATATATATATATATATATATATAATAACTTATAGTACTCACATCAGAGGTTAATATCAGATGTTCTAAATAATGAGATATTACCTTGGAAGAACATTTAGAGAAAATAGTTTTAATTCCTTTTTGAGAAAAAAATAATTTTTAATTGCTGAAAAAGTGAGTAACAAAAACAATGAAAATGAGGCAATACACATAGATAGAATGGGCATATGTCCATTCTCATAAAAAAAAATGTCTTGTATTGAATAGGAATATACTCATTCTCATATAAGAATCATAGTAGAAAAATAGATGTAATATTTAATTTTGTTATAATGGACAATTGTTCATTCCCACATCCTTTATAGTGATATTAAAAAGATTAAGTTCAAAATTGCTTCAATAAGTTAGAATAGTTAGAATAGGCATATGCCCATTCTCATACCAAAAAAAAATTATCATTGTGATGAGAATGGGCATATGCCCATTCTCATAAACTCAATATAGAAAGAAAGAAAAATTCTCCTACACGAAACATAAAGAATGAATGACAATTAGATCCTTTTATGAGAATGTTTAAAATGGATAGATGCCCATTCTCATAGTCAGGGAATATGGAAAGTATGAGGAATTCTTGTAAAATTAATATATGCTATGTTAATATGATGAAGATATTTGGATGAAGCGGTTAGTAATCAAGTTTCTAATTAACTTCTATTTAACCTCTATTTATTTATTTCTCATCTTATAAATTCAACCTAAATTCTTCTTCTATGATTCCTATAAGAGACTGGGCATCTTCCCATTCAAGATAAAAATTTTGTTTGTATGAGAATGGGTGTATGCCCATTCTTATCATTGCAATACAAGCAATATTGAACTTGATCATTACTATGGGAAAAGTAATAGGATATAAGAGTGAAAAGGAATGGTCAATCTAATACAAGAAATATTTAACTTAATCAATTTAAAAACTATATGAAGGCTATGAGAATGGGAAACTTTCTATTTTAAAATGAATTAGATTTTATCTATATTCTTCTTTTATGATTCATATATGGGATTGGGAATTTGTTCATTCGATACAAGATTAAACATAATCATTTTAATACCTATGAAGGTTGTGATTATGGGGAACTTCCCATTCAAAAACAAAGTAAATTTTATCTATTTTCCTTAATGATTCCTATATGATAATGGGAAACTTCCCATTCTAAAACAAATTAAATTTTATCTATATTCTTCATTTATGATTCCTATATGACACTAGGCTTTTGTCCATTCAATACAAGAAATAAGTGCTTGTTTATATGTAAATGGTCACAAGCTCCTTCTAAAAAATATAATACAAACGGTATTAAACTTAAACATTTTAATGCCTTTATAGAAATGGATACCTAACCATTCAATGGAAGATAATAAAAAATTGTTTGTATGAGAATGGGTGTATGCCAATTCTAATCATTTTAATACAAGAAATATTAAACTTATTATTTTTAATAACTCTATGAAGGCTATGAGAATGGGCAACTGTCCATTATAAAATAAGCTAGATTTTATCTTTGTTCTTATTTTTTGACTCCAAGTATGATAACGGGAATTTTCTCATTAGATACAACATTGAACTTAATCATTTTAATTCCTATATGACAATGATTAAGTTCAATATTGCTTAGCTCGGCAGGTGAGCTTGCTGTCAAGCTCGGTGGGTCAACTCGCTAGCCTAGCTCAAGTGGTCGGCCCGCCACCCCACTTGGGAAGTCGGCTCGCTCACCCACTCGTTCAATCAACCTCACCCCCTTAGCTTATCAAGTGAGCTCACCCACCTAGCTCGTTCAATCAACCTCACCCCTTATCTCATCAAGTGATCTCTTCCACCCATCTCAACTAGCCATCTCGAACAGCCAACTCAATCGGCCAACTCGACGGGCTAGCTTGACAAATTAGCTCAATCGTCGGCTCGACTACTAGCTCGGTAGATTAGTTTAGCCTCCCAACTCTATGGGTCATCTTGTCCTTCATGCTCGGTGGGTCAGCTCACCCCGAGCTTAGCCTCGCACACCTCGCCCACCCATCTAGGCCTGTATAGCTAGGCCATCTAGCTCGGAAAATAAGTAACCCCACACTTTGTACTTTGGTAATAACAAAATAGTTAACTCCCCATCTTAGCATGAAGGATTGGAAGTGAATTTCTTATAATCATATACATTTTTTAGCAAGGGCATGTGATCATGTTGAGACTCTGAAACATGCATGAAATGGTCATATTTAGATGCATCCTTTTATAACTATGGAGGATAACAACTATGCAAGTCTTACAAAAGATTGAAGTGATATTCTTAAAATACAAAATATCTAAAATATGGAATTATAATTTATCTTTATACCCAAAAACTCGGAATACAACAGAGAAGAGTTAGAAGTATCTCTGAAACTTATCTTCAATTTAAAAAAGAAGTAAATTTTTCTTCACTATAAAAAAGTAAATTTTTCTTCTAATAATGAGTCATTCTCGTCTGCGAACTCGCTCACACAACTTGAAAAATAAGCAATGTCACCCAGGTGGTAAGACCACTCTATACTTTGGTAAAATCATAATAGATAACTCCCCATATTAGCAACTACGATTAGGTTAACAACTACGCATGTCTTACAAAACATTGAAGTGATATTCTTAATACCCAGATCAAAAAATATAAAAGATCAAAAATAGGGAATTATCTTTAAACCCAAAACATAATATAAGGGAAAGAAAACCAAATGATATTCTTCATCTCATAATAATTCAACAGAGAAGAGTTAGAATAATTCATGCCTAAAATTTTCTTCAAATCTTGTGCTTCACAAGCCGAAACGGTCTTACAAAATAGAGGGAGCCCAAAGCGAGAAAGGGTCAACAAAAATTTAGCAAAGAGAACAAAAATATCTCATAAATATTCTTCAAATATTTTTATCATAGGACAAAATGGTCTAACAAAATACAAGCATCCCAAAGTGGAAGGACAAACAAAAAAGTGGAAACGATGAAAAAGAAAGTAGAAATGATGAACAAGAAAGAGATAGCTTTACCAACCCTGGAAGTTAACCTTGCAATTCCCAAGACCTCTACCATCATCGAAAACAATAACCTTTATCATTCTCTCTACCATGCTATAAAGTGGGGTGAATTAATTTCCATTAATTTCGCTAATTTCCCTCCAATAGGTGGTCGAAGACGTGTTTGACAAATAATTACTTTCAATTAATAAATGGTGGTAAACAATTTATTTACAAATTAATGGTCTCGTTATGCCATTTATTACAAAGGAAAATCATGTTATTTGGTACTAATACCATATTTCATGATATTTAAGTGTTTTTCTTATTTAGATTTTTCGACACATTTAACCTTGAGTTGTATTTTTTAATATATATCTTTGATATTTATCAAGTTTCATTATAAATATCTTGAATGTACTTAAAAATTATTACATCTACTAGACGTGTTTGTGTTAAAATCACTGATACTATAATATGGATGTGAAAATGATAAAAATTATATAACTTATAGTACTCACATCAGAGGTTAATATTAGATGTTCTAAATAATGAGATAGTACCTTGGAAGAACATTTAGAGCAATTATTTTTATTCCTTTTTGAGAAAAAAATTAATGGTTGAAAAAGTGAGTAACAAGAACAATGAAAATGAGGCAATACACATAGATAGAATGGGCATATGTCCATTCTCATACAAACAAAATTTTTATCTTGTATTGAATGGGCATATGCCCATTCTCATATAAGAATCATAGAAGAAAAATATACATAGATAGAATAGGCATATGTCCATTCTCATACAAACAAAAAAATTTATCTTGTATTGAATGGACATATGCCCATTCTCATATAAAGATCATAGAAGAAAAATAAAGGAAATATTTAATTTATTTTAGAATAGACAGTTTCTCATTCCCACATCCTTTATAGAGATATTAAAATGATTAAGTTCAATATTGCTTCAATGAGTTAGAATGGTTAGAATAGGCATATGCCCATTCTCATACAAATAAAGAGTTTTATTATTGTGATGAGAATGGGCATATGTCATTTCTCATACAAACAAATATTTTTATCATTGTGATGAGAATGGGCATATGCCCATTCTCATAAACTCAATATAGAAAGAAAGAAAAATTCTCCTATGTGAAACATAAAGAATGAATGACAATTAGATCCTTTTATGAGAATGTTTAAAATGGATAGATGCCCATTCTCATAGTCAGGGAATATGGGAAGTATGAGGAATTCTTGTAAAAGTAATATATGTTATGTTAATATGATGAAGATATTTGGATGAAGTGGTTAGCAATCAAGTTTCTAATTAACTTCTATTTAACCTCTATTTATTTATTTCTCATCATTTAAATTCAACCTCATCTATTTAACCTCTATTTGGATGAAGCGGTTAGCAAATGGAAATGTAACCTCTATTTATTTCTCATCATTTAAATTTAATTGAGTCAAGTTTAATCATAGTTTAGAAATCGTGTTATAAATATATTAATGTCAATTTTAATTATATGCATAATTTGAAGTATTTCCAAACCTTATTGAATTATAGAAGTTTGTAGCTCATGTGCTATGTGTATTCAATATACTTATGGTTGTACATACATGATAATTTTTAATTTATTTTATGCAATGGTTTAAGATATTTTCCATCATCTCACAAAATTTGTATTTTATGTTGTTACAACAATGGAGTCTTTTGCATTTGTAGAGGATGATCATGTGGACTTGTTTTCAAAAGGAACCAAAGTTGCAGAGGGAAGAGTATATCCAAGTAGGAAGACACTACATTGCAAATATGTGGGAAGAGGATTTGTTGTTGTTAGTGTTAACATAGTATTGGATGGAAGAGTAAAATTGCCTTTCTCATGATGAATTTGAAACCTTGGCAGATGTCGGGAATAAAGGATACTACATTTCTTGGGAAGAGAGTGAAGTGTCAAAGCATGCATATTCATCCATTCCCCCCAATTTGGGTAGAGAAAACATTTTTAGTGGTTCAGAGGATTACAATGCTGAGAGTGATGGAGATTGTAGTGATGACACTGAAAGCACCATCAATATAGGTCCTAAAGATAGAAGAGATTTTGTCACAGACAATGTCATTCTCAAACACAAATGTTGTAGCAAAGACGATGACATGGCCATGGGTTTTATAACTCATGTGCTAGAAGATCATAAAATTAATGGAGAGAGGTTGGGTCCTTTGAATTTTGGTGTATGGATAGAAAATGTGGTAAATATGTGTTTTGATTGCTCAAACTTTCTACAACCTAATAAATCAATAGTTTGGCCAATAAAAAATTTGATTTTCAATGAAACAAGAAGTTCCCTTATGATTAAGCAAAGGATTTTTCAATTGGATGGTCAAAGCTTTGTGCACATTGATCAACCGGATATTTATGTTGGGCATGTTTGTGGAAGATCTAATCAAGAATTAAATCCATTGAAGGATATGTTCAAGGAACAAATGCTAATTATACAACTAGAAAATGATAATGAAAATTTATGGATGGGGACAGAAGATGGGAATATGTTTCTTCAACAGAAGGCCATGATGTAAATAAAAAGATGAGAGTTTAGTATTGGAAACATCTTTGGGAGAGGAGAAGGTACAACATTGTATCGGGATTTTTAAATCCAAATAAATCATGGGCCATCTCAAACGAGCCTAAAGTAGATATCAATGTGGATAGCATCATCTAGGCATGGACACCAAACAAAAAAAGGAAAATTAGATACATAAATATACCCTATAAAGGAAACGTGGCCATTAAATCATACCTTGAACTACTTGAACATGATAAGGAATGTTGACTTGGAGAAACTATTGAAGATCATAAATTTTTATGTGAAATCATCTTGGCCCGAGATGTGGGTTTTTTAAAAAAATATTCCAAACCTTGGTCCTATAAAACTTTACAGTTGTACTATTATTTGATAATTAAATGAAATATTGAGTATTATATTACTTTGGAATATTTTTCCATAATATAATTCTATAAAACATTGTGTTGCTTATGGAACTCTTGAATCTTATTATTGCAATATTAATAATATAATTTCCACCATGTAATTAATATAATTTGAAAAAAAAATCCTTAATTATGCTCTAAGTAAGTTTACAGGAGCTAGATCTTGTGATTTAAAGGGAATTGGATGTGATTTACAAGGAACTCATTTCAAAAATTCATGCTTTGGTTTTTTCAAGGAATTAGCCTTGATTTATGCATTCATTACAACCACAAAATTATATGGTCTTCACCTAAAGCTATGTGTGTAAGTATAGATAACATATTTTTTAATTGTTCTAACAAATTTATAAAATCCAAACCTTTCTGAAGTCTAGATAGTAAATTATATGCCTAGAATCTGAAAGAGGGTTTGAAAACCCACAAGCGAGGATCACAAGGGACGATGTGCACATCAATGGACGTGTGAACGGCAACGTGAAGAGATCTCGGGAGGAGCAAGCATCAACCGAATGTGCATGCAAAGATTCGACAAATGGGCAGAACTTGGTTAAGCCATAAAACTCTCCTCTATCTCATAGATCAAAAGACATGTACATATAGGAGGTGCTGAGTAACCCCCAATTCTTTGCAATCATGAAAACTCGAGTAGAGAGGGGGAGTTACATTCCTAGAATAGAAGTGTAACTCCCAATGATGCATATGACACACTGACGCACTGACGTGCTAACACATTGACGCTACTGATGCACTGACGCGCGTAAGGGAATCTCATAATGACCCCTAAATGACACATGGACCTACGATCTCACCTAAGTGAGATGACTCACCTAATGATGTGGAAAATAACACACACCAACACCCCCCCTTCATCGTAACTTAGGATGAGGTGGCAAGTCAGAAACGAGAAATGGGTCCCGGCACAAAGCCTGATGAGGTACCCATGTACAAGAAGAAGATCCCAAGTAGTGAAGGAAAACCCAGTGGGAAAAACATCCACCACAAGAGAAAAACACACTCTCTAATCTAAGAAAGATTCCAAATATGGGTCTCGGCCATAGACGAGCCTGAAAGGGTACCCATGTACAAAGAGGTAATCTCTCAAAAAGAAGAAGAAAAGAGAAGAAGAGGGATATGAGAGGAATGCAGAAGATGCCATGGACGAATCTAAACTCTGCAGCTCTAGGAGGTCTCCCAGAAGAATGTCGATGACAAGATCCTCTACCTCTGGAATGAAGAACATCCACCCATAACGAACTATGTGCTTGCCCTTAGGAAGGACAGAAATTATGTGTTGGAAGTCCGCCCACTCCACAAAGGAAACTCAAGGCAGCAACACGAAGAACTTTGAGTCTGGTGCACGGAAGTGTGACATAAGTCTAGCGAGTGAGTGCCAAGGAACCGAAGGTAATGCCACGTGTATAGAACTATCAGAGTGAAGAGGAACACTTACAGAAAGGATTTCCAAGTGATGTGAAGGGAACAAAACATCCTCCACAATAGAAAATGGATCCATAGCTAAGGGTGGATCAATGAAGGTCTCTGGAAATGTGGAAGTGACATGATTCCCGAAGGGGCACTCCCAACAACAGAGATGATGAACTCCTTTGAAACACCTATAGATGGATGAGGGACCTATAGTGCATCACAAGTAGACTCTGCAAAAAGATGACCAAGGTCAGGTAAATACTTGTCCCAATGAGGGGGCTCAACAAACAAAAGAGTGATGTATGATAGGTATGAGTCATCCAATGAAGGTAGAGGAGTGGATGGACCTCACACACTGGAAGTGGAAAGGAGGATGGTGTAATGACAGTGTGAGACTGAGTAGAAGACTGCTCGATATCTAATGAGATGTGGGGGGTGACAACAATGTCTGGAATAGTGAGAGAAAGAGGAGAAGAGTCCTCTGTAGTACTCTCGACATCAGAACAAGGTGCACAATCCTCGTCATCGAAGAAGAACCAAGTGAGCTCATGTCGGTGGAACTGTCATCACATGAAGAAATGGAGGTGACAATCGAATTAGCAGCAACAACAACAACGGCAAGATGTGAAGGGTCTCCATAGAAGGACTGAAGAATGCTCCGCATAAGGTGAGGTGGATCTCGATCGCCACGTGAAACCAGAGAGAACGAGAGACATGCATCATCATGTGACCAAAGACATGGTCACAAGTGTCGAGGAAGTCCTCTAGATGACGATGATTAGCGGGTGCAGGAACTGGCCCAAGCAAGAAGGGTAAAAGACCCTCATGGGCAAAGTAACGTTCCATGGAAGCATGCCAAGCTGAATAGGTCTCTCTCCGGTGAGAAGTGGCGGAGGCTGTAAGGTGATCCTATGACGCTCACGTCTAGAAAGAGCACTCTCCATGATGAAAATGCAAGATGCACAAAAGCAAGACGTCGGACTCGGCCGATAATGCGTCTGCATGTGTAAGCCCAAGAGTACAAGCAACCCCCCCAAAATGTGGCACTTTATAAAGTAGTGTGTTTTACAAAATTGGTAATTCCATCACATAAATTACGGAAAATCATGCAACTTTGACTAAAGAAGCGCTCAAAAATGAGCAGCGAGTCAAAAGTTATGGCATTAAAACGATTCCTGCAACTGATGGAAAAATACACTAGATGCTGCAAATGCATTAAAAAAGTACATGAGATGGGTGCAAAGGGTATCATGTGGGTACTCATTGGAAATGGCATGGAAATTTTTGACTACGAGGGGGGGTTAGCCTCCTGCCAACCCCGGACCTCGCCCTCTGTCTTTGACACTCGTAGGAGGGTTGAATAATACAAGCCAAAAACCCAAATTACAATGTCGTGGAATGGTTTTTAACCTCAAAACATTAAAAAGGAGGTTTTTTTAACTGCCAAATAAGTTTAAAAGGGAGTGGGCCCTAGATGTGTTGTCAAGCCATGTGGCACCGAGCTAGTAATGGACCGCGCCTCTCTATTGACCAAGTTAAACAAGAGCCTGGGAGGTGCCGCAGGTTGCCACGTCTTGGAGTAGAGGCAAGATAGATTCCAAATGAAGCACAAGCAGTGCCCTAGCCAAGTGGTAGAACAGATCTGTGTTCTTGAGTTGGTGAGTGTTGTTTGGGAGTGACCAGCTGTGCTAAGTCAAACCGAGGAGAAGCCTAAAAAAGACGTTCTGAGCACTCAAGGACTCACCGAGTGGAAGGGCCACGTGTAAGATGGCTAGTGTAACTGTCAAGGCCATGTAATGGCCCAATCATACAGGTAACGGCTGTGTGAAAGGGTCTCCTCCACGTGGTGTAACCGTTGAATCCCGAGCTGGTGGCTATTGTTTAGTGCACAGTGTTGCAGGCGAAACGTCTAAGGCTTCAATGAAAAATGCATTGGAATGAACCCGAAGCTAGGTGTGAATAGATGTGCTTGCACAAAGGAGCCGAGAACAAGAGTAGCACGTGAAGCGGAAGTCTAAGGCTAGATCACATGCAAAAACATGTGGTAAGGTCGACACATTGTAGGAAAACCACACGAGTAGTAGGACGAATGGAATAGACCGATCCTAAGATATCCAAACAGAGGTAATGAACATGCACAGAGAACAAGGAGCATGGTGAGGCGGTCATGACCCAAACTAGGCCGAGCGAGGATGAGCAGAATCTACAATGGAAGGAGTGAACCGGGAAGCTGACTAGAAGTAGAACAAAACTCGACCATGTGGTGTAAGGGCTGAGCACAAAACATGGGACGAACTCGATGGTCACGCAAGGCCAAGATCCCACTTCCAATATGAGCACAAGTTCATCCAACGAAATAGGACAAGGAGGTACTGGAGTGGATGCAGATGCACAAGCAGGATCCTGAGTGTAAGGCAAGAGGCCTTCAACGTGAGAAGTGAAGAAACTACGTGGCCAAAGTGAGCCAATGTGGAACCATGAGCCCAAACCGGCATGAACGCACCACGGTGAGCTGGTATGAGGGGTGAGAATGAAGTGAGATAGTGAGGAGGAAGGCAACTCGGTGCCCACTCGGAAGTCAGGGGCCGAGTTGGCGAAAACCACCTTTTAAGAACTTCATAAATCTACACCGAAACCGGACTGTAACCTAAACATTAAAACCTCCTCCAAAACTGCATAATAATCCCAAGGAATCAAGTGGTTAAGGACACAAAACCTTAAAAACACCAGAAACTCAAACAACAACCTCAAACACCTGAGCAAGAAACCAAACGAAGGTATGAAAATGCTTGAAATCAATGCAAGAAGCGCACGGTCGGAATTGCCATTACGACACACGCAACGAGAACTGGATATCACACCACAAGCCAAAAACACGCATAGAAACACCAATGAGTGCACGGATCCACAAGATCCACTCTGATACCATGAAAGAGGGTTTGAAAACCCGCAAGCGAGGATCACGAGGGACGACATGCACATCAACGGACGTGTGAATGGCAGCGTGAAGAGATCTCGGGAGGAGCGAGCATCAACCGAATGTGCATGCAAAGATTCGACAAACGGGCAGAAACCTAGTTAAGCCATAAAACTCTCCTCTATCTCATAGATCAAAAGACATGTACATATAGGAGGTGTTGAGTAACCCTAGTGCTACAATCATGACAACTCGAGTAGAGAGGGGGAGTTACATTCCTAGAATAGAAGTGTAACTCCCAATGACGCATATGACGCACTAACATGCTAACGCACTGACGCTACCGACGCATCGATTGACGAACCGACGTGTAAGGGAATCTCATAATGACCCCTAAATGACACATGGACCTACGATCTCAACTAAGTGAGATGACTCACCTAATGATGTGGAAAATAACACAAACCAACAGAATCTCCTAATTCTTCAATGAAAAACTATAGTATTTAGAGTGTCAATACATATTATTTAATGCTCTCAACAAGAGTGTCTGGACATGCACCATGACTTAACCTATTATCTCGCCAAGATATAAATATTCAAAAGAGGCTAGAATCCCTCACATATAAATTATAGAAGAAGAATAGATATTGTTGATGCAAAATCACACCCCAGACGCACATCGCTTCTAGGTTGATGTTCGAGCATCCAGTGTGATTGCACAACATGGAAACCTCTCTCCAAGCGTGGGACTTGTAAAACCGAGAGAGGAATCTCCAGAGAAGGCTGGTTCCTGCTCCTAAACTACCTGCCACAAGCTATTCCAGTGCAGGCAAGCTAATCTAATCCTAATCTAACCATGCCAAGGAGACAGAGAGAGAGAGAGAAGGGAAAAAACAGCAAAAGCCTACACTAAAACGGTGATACACCAGAGAAGGAGAATGTTGGACATCTATCAAAACTGCCATGGGACAAAGAGAGGTGAGCAATGGGAAGGATGGACAGATGCATCACAGGCCCAAGGATAGATTTCACACAGAAAATGTCCCAAAACTCCATGAACACAGCTCCAAACCTGCAATGAACATTCAAACATGCACAAATACCTGCAATGAAGAGAGGCAAGAAGAGAACAAGCAAAAACGAGAAAGGATGGACAGATGCATCACAAAACACGTTTTGTTGCTCCAGAAGTTTGCACAAAACATCATTCCATTAGTAAAAGGCAAAAACGCCATTACAGAGCAAGGGAGGAGGTTCCAACTCCATTTTCAACCCTAGAGAAGAAAAGAAGGGAGGGCCCACCAAAGAATGAACAACCTCTTTTTTTTTTTTTTTTTTTGAGCCAAATCGCTTTCACATTACATGGGTCGAGCCCGGGGACGAAAACATGGGAAAACGTGTAAGCCCATTCCTCATTGAATGCCAACGCATTAAAACGGCATAGGATACCTTACCAACCCATACCCTGCCATCTTTGACCGATTTGGAGGAGAATGCGACCCATTCTGCATTAATTTGGCCACTGAAATGTCACTTCTGGCCGTGCACAAGAAGAATGCGACCCATTAGCATTAAAACGGGTTGTTGAAAGGTCGCTTCTGGCCATTACCACACGTCAGAGCTGTTTCTCGATTTTCTCTCTTTAGACTGCACCAAAACTCGAGGTTGATCCCAGAATCATGTAGAGCATCTCAACAGCTTTCCGTTGATATAAAGAACGTGGAAATCCGAGCTCTGGATCAAAAGATATGGCGATCTGAAGATTTAGGGCACGGAACAGACCAAGACAGATTTCGAAATATTTTCCCGCGCTTCGCCACCTAGACGACACGTGGCAGGCTCTGATTGGTTGCACAATTCTCTCTCCTCTACCTTTCGGTGGGCTATCTTTTGAATTTTCCTTGTGGGCCCTAGCTGGGACACGTGGCACTATCCCATTGGTTCGGATCGGTGCTCGAAAACTCACCCCTTGACTTTTTGACTTTTCTCTTTGTGGCACGTGGCGATTTCTCATTGGTCCTCGGCCCCTTCGGCTCCTTCGCGTACTTCGCCTCCATTTGTCCCGGATGTCCCATTTGATTTTGGGCCCTTTGTGCTCATTTCGGCCGGTTCGGGCATTTCGCGTCCATTTGTCCCAGATGTCCCATTTGATTTTGGACCCTCTGGACTCATTTCGCCGATTCGGCCGGTTCGGGCATTTTTGGCCCGCTTGTCCCACTTTGCTTCGGACTGACTTGACTCTTTTTGGCCGGTTCGGCCGGTTCGCGCCTTTTTGGCCCGATTGTCCCATTTGCGTCCCTCTCAGCAGTTAGCCAATTTTTTCTTGGTCGAACCGGCATTTCGCGCCCACCGCGTACTTTTTTGTCCCGATGTCCCCTGTTGCAATTTGGGCCGCCTGGAGGCTTTTGGCCGATCCGCGCCTTGACATCCCAAATGTCCCATTGCTCCCTTGAGCGGACTTAGCCAATTTTTACACTTTTTCTGGATCAACTTATTTGCCTTCTGCAACCTTTTTCGCATTTTCTCGAGCTTGCTCTTTTCCTCTCGAGACAGGGGAACTTAGAAAATATTTGAGGGGACTCTAAGAACATGATTTTGGCCCCGAATCAATCAATTTTCACAGGACTTGAATATTCGATGCATGTTATCAAAATTTACCCGGGGGGTGAAATTTTGACAACAGTTTTGGCGACTCAGCGGGGTCATCTGCTTGCTAGATGAATGATCAGTAGCCTGAAGCAATCCATTGGGCATGGAGTCATGAGTTGCAACCTGCAACTGATCTGAACTTTGAAAACCTCCCCTCTGAGCCACTTGGAAACCCATTGAACCTGGAGTGTCTTCACCAAGATGCCACTGAAATGAACTGTGCAAGAGCAAAACCAGCAACACCAAAACTATGTACAAAACTGAAAATCATACATGCCCCAAATGGAACATGCAGAGTGTGCACAAGCACTTCTTCTGCTGAAAGCAAACCTACCTACTCTACTCTAGCTGGAAGCAAAGGCAAGCTAAACAAACCTATGAATTGGTTGTGAGAAATAGCTTCCTTTCTTCAAAATTGGCAGCCATGCCATTGATTTGGCACTGATCATGGCTGTTTGGATGGATGGAAAATCAACAAGAAGCTGGTCTTCTATCCAAATCATCAAGGTATCAACTGAAAAATCCAATACCTCTTTTAGTTGCTCTGCATTTGGATTGGAGAGGTATGGCAGCTGATCCTTGGTACTTTGTAGCTCATCCTCATGCTCAGAAGCAAGCATGACTGGTTGTGGCTTCTCCTTTGGCTCCAATGAAGCCAAATACCTGATTGGGCAAGGTCTGATCCGTTTGATATGCCCATAGCTCTGATTTTCAACTCCAAGAATGGAGTCTTCTTGTAGACCCTCTTGAATGGATGGTGTGGAAGAAATGGTGAAATTCTTCTGTCCTTTCTCTTCCTCCAATGAATAACATGGAAGATAAAAATCTTCCAATCTTGATCCCAAAGAGCTGCTGTAAGATGCAGGCTGCTGCAAATGAAAGCTCTCCTTCATGGCAGCAGGCTCTGGTGTTTGGAATGTGGATGATGAAAGAGAGAAAGGTGAAAGCTCAACCGGCTCTTCTCCATCAAAACAGTCCTCCAAATCTGACAGGTAAACTGCCTCATTGCTGTCCTGCTGCTCGTGTTCAACTTCCTCCATGGTGTCCTCTTGATCTGCAACTTGACCACCATGGTTTCCTTCACTCTCCAATATTGAGTTTGAAAGATCAAACTCCTTTTCAGTACTAGAACTTGAGAGAGGTGAAGTAGAAAGAAGAACTGAAGGTTCTCCTGTAGCCTGCTTTGTGCTCAAAGCCCTTGGATCTGCACTTTTCTCCTCCACAGCTAGATTGTGCTCCTCTTCTTTTGGATTTGGAGCATCTCCTCCTTCCTCCAATGTTTGAAGAGAATCTTGCTCTTGATTGAACTCCTCCTCCAGCATGAAGTTTGTCAAGTCAAACTCTTCAATTTGTTGCTCTAGAGGACAAGTTGGGACTGCAAGATCTTCTTCTCCAACAAAATCAGTCCTCACCACCATTTGTTCAACCTCAGCCTCTTCTGTAGGCTTAACCATCAAGGGGATCTTTGTCATCCCAAATCTAAGAGCCCAACTCTTCAGACTGTCTGTCACTTCTTTTCTTTTTGGCTCTTCCTCTTGTTGTCCTTGATGACTGATTTTTTCAATTTCTTCTTTCCCACATGGAATTGGGAATGCAAGAGGAGGGATAGGTTGAAACTCAACTGATTTGACAATTTTGTGTGGTGGTGGAGGCGGTGAAACCTCTTGTTTCTTTGGAGGAGGGGGTATTTCTGTTAGCTCTTGTGGAGGGGATGACTGTTTGGAAGGGAAAAGAAAAGAAGAATCGAGATGGGGTGGAAGACTAGGGGATGGGGAATGGATTCAACACTTGGGACAGCGAGATGGAGAGTATGAAACTTGACACCGCTGAAATGAAACAGATTGGGAAAGAGGAAAAGAAAAGGCATGAGATGGTGTGCCTACCCATGACAAGGTTGTTTTGAATACTTCTCTCATACACCTCTATTTCTTCAATCCACTTTGCAAGCAAAGGCAGCATTGCAATCATGAAGTCAAGCTTCTCCTGAGGGCTGAAGTGTCTTGGAAAAGGGCCTCCCCATGGACAAGGAGTCCTGTAACCGATTCCAAAAGCTTTCATTTGTGCTGTTGCTCTGGAATGCACCATCCCCACCTCCATCTTTTGGATTTTCTCCAACAGACCAGCATCTTGGATCTGATTGTCTTCATTGTATGCATACTCTTGCTCTTGGAAAGCTCCATAGCCAAACTGACTTTGGCACTGCTGTTCATATGAATATGCATGCTGATCTGGAGGATTTGTAAAACGTGTTGGAGGTGGAATATACTGCTGTTGTTGATATGAAATCCATGATGGAAATGAAGTCATGATTGCACGACTTCATGGAATGGAAAAGAATGAAAGGGATGGAAAGAAAGATGGATGAAAATGTATGGAAACGGGCCTGCAAGCTCAGAGAAATGGGTTGCTGATCAGATGGAGTCGCCAGATGTGTTTACAAGTGCCTCCAAAGGCTGAAATCTTCACAGGAACACACCAACCTACAAAAGATGAAGTGAAAGACCTCTAAGGTCCCACCCGGCGTGCCAAAACTGTTGATGCAAAATCACAGCACCCCTGGACGCACATCAAGCTTCTAGGTTGATGTTCAGGCATCCAGTGTGATTGCACAACATGGAAACCTCTCTCCAAGCGTGGGACTTGTAAAACCGAGAGAGGAATCTCCAGAGAAGGCTGGTTCCTGCTCCTAAACTACCTACCACAAGCTATTCCAGTGCAGGCAAGCTAATCTAATCCTAATCTAACCATGCCAAGGAGACAAAGAGAGAGAGAGAAGGGAAAAAAAGCAAAAGCCTACACTAAAACGGTGATACACCAGAGAAGGAGAATGTTGGACATCTATCAAAACTGCCATGGGACAAAGAGAGGTGAGCAATGGGAAGGATGGACAGATGCATCACAGGCCCAAGGATAGATTTCACACAGAAAATGTCCCAAAACTCCATGAACACAGCTCCAAACCTACAATGAACATTCAAACATGCACAAATACCTGCAATGAAGAGAGGCAAGAAGAGAACAAGCAAAAACGAGAAAGGATGGACAGATGCATCACAAAACACGTTTTGTTGCTCCAGAAGTTTGCACAGAACATCATTCCATTAGTAAAAGGCAAAAACGCCATTACAGAGCAAGGGAGGAGGTTCCAACTCCATTTTCAACCCTAGAGAAGAAAAGAAGGGAGGGCCCAGCCGAAAGAATGAACAACCTCTTTTTTTTTTTTTTTGAACCAAATCTGGCTTTTACATTACATGGGTCGAGCCCAGGGGACAGAAAACATGGGAAAACGTGTAAGCCCATTCCTCATTGAATGCCAACGCATTAAAATGGCATAGGATACCTTACCAACCCATACCCTGCCATCTTTGACCGATTTGGAGGAGAATGCGACCCATTCTGCATTAATTTGGCCACTGAAATGTCACTTCTGGCCGTGCACAAGAAGAATGCGACCCATTAGCATTAAAACGGGTTGTTGAAAGGTCGCTTCTGGCCATTACCACACGTCAGAGCTGTTTCTCGATTTTCTCTCTTCAGACTACACCAAAACTCAAGGTTGATCCTAGAATCATGTAGAGCATCTCAACAGCTTTCCGTTGATATAAAGAACATGGAAATCCGAGCTCTGGATCAAAAGATATGGCGATCTGAAGATTTAGGGCACGGAACAGACCAAGACAGATTTCGAAATATTTTCCCGCGCTTCGCCACCTAGACGACACGTGGCAGGCTCTGATTGGTCGCGCAATTCTCTCTCCTCTACCTTTCGGCGGGCTGTCTTTTGAATTTTCCTTGTGGGCCCTAGCTGGGACACGTGGCACTATCCCATTGGTTCGGATCGGTGCTCGAAAACTCGCCCCTTGACTTTTTGACTTTTCTCTTTGTGGCACGTGGCGATTTCTCATTGGTCCTCGGCCCCTTCGGCTCCTTCGCGTACTTCGCCTCCATTTGTCCCGGATGTCCCATTTGATTTTGGGCCCTTTGTGCTCATTTCGGCCGGTTCGGGCATTTCGCGTCCATTTGTCCCAGATGTCCCATTTGATTTTGGACCCTCTGGACTCATTTCGGCCGATTCGGCCGGTTCGGGCATTTTTGGCCCGCTTGTCCCACTTTGCTTCGGACTGACTTGACTCTTTTCGGCCGGTTCGCGCCTTTTTGGCCCGATTGTCCCATTTGCGTCCCTCTCAGCAGTTAGCCAATTTTTTCTCGGTCGAACCGGCATTTCGCGCCCGCCGCGTACTTTTGTCCCAGATGTCCCTGTTGCAATTTGGGCCGCCTGGAGGCTTTTCGGCCGATCCGCGCCTTGACGTCCCAAATGTCCCAGTTGCTCCCTTGAGCAGGACTTAGCCAATTTTTACACTTTTTCCTGGATCAACTTATTTGCCTTCTGCAACCTTTTTTCGCATTTTCTCAGAGCTTGCTCTTTTCCTCTCAGACAGGGAACTTAGAAAATATTTGAGGGGACTCTAGCAACATGATTTTTGGCCCCGAATCAATCAATTTTCCTGGGACTTGAATATTCTGATGCATGTTATCAAAATTACCCAGGGGGGGTGAAATTTTGACAACAGATATAAATTTGATACACATAAAAATAATTAGGAACATACTTGTACCATGAGTGTGATGAGAATGAGCATATGTCCATTCTCATAGACTCAATAGTTGCTTCTTATTTCATACAACATGTACTCATATCACATTGTTTTAATTTTCAAAAGGGATCAAAATGCCTCATATAAGAATCATAGAAAAAGAATTGAGATAAAGTAGATACACATAAAAATAATTAGGAACATAGTTGTATTATGAGTGTGTTGAGAATGGGCATATTCTCATTCTCATAAACTCAATATAGAATTAGGAACATACTTGTATGGCATAGTGTAAATATTGGAATCTGATATTACACTACTTAAAAACCAATAATAAACATATTGGAATCCGATATCACACTAGATAAAAACCAATAATGGAAATTTAGGAATCCAATTTCAACAATTAGTAAAATGTCTATATTTAATGAAATTATGGTTTCAAGCTCCTGCAGAGTTAATACTACTAAATAAAGTGTTGGGGTTATGACATATGTAGTTGGTATAGGAGGTGTCTCAAAGGATCTTGCGACGACTCGAGTCATTAGTGATGGTTCTGACCTATATTTATATGGATGTTGCGATGAAGATTAAAAAGTATCAAGGAATTGAAGATGTGTCCAACCATGTGCACAAGTGTGAAATTACGTGGAAAAATAAACTTCTCTTTTTGTAACTTGCAATTTACTCAATAAAATCCTCACATATTTAACCCAACAAGGAAATCCTTGCTCTAATACCAATTGGTGCACTAATAGTCAAGGGTTCTAATAAATTAAATCATTAGACCATTCACCCTAGGGACTTAATATTGATAAATGACATGTGCATAAAACTGATACACAAAATGGGAATAAAAATAGAAATATTTACTTATTTTAATGAGGAATGATAAAAATCCACCGACAAGATACTTTTTAGCTTTATTTTAGATTACAAAAATGTAGAGCTACAACAATAATCCTTTTATCGATCTTGTAATTCACACCTCAAATATGCATTCTATAACAAATTTTTACTTATAACCATCTAGTGATTACACTCTCTAAATGAGCCTTTCTCTCTTGGTATTGATGAGTGCATGAATTGATCTATTATATGGCTATTGATTTATTCCTAAAAATGTTAATTTATGCATGGGGGATGTTTTATATAGTTATATCCTAGCAAGGTTGATGCATTTCTCTTGTTTTTGTTCATGCAAATTGTTGACCGTAGAAATTACCTACTAACTACTTCTATGAGTAATGTGGTGACATGTGTAGGATAATGATGAGCATTTTTGCCAATTCTAGAAAATGCAATCAAGGAGGGTGAGTCTTTAGCCATCATGCTATCATGGAGGATTCTTCCATAACAAGCCTATAAACATGAATCCTATTTTTAGCTATATAATAGGATTTCATGAGATTTAATGAGGTTGTTATTGGTTGAATTTGGTGCTTATAATCTTGGCACATTTTATAACTAATTGTGTCTATAAAGACACCTCCTTAAGAACAATTTTGAGAGAGTTGATATAGTAGTTTTTACAAGACAGCTTATCTATCAACTAATATCTTGCTTTTGATCCCGTGATGGAGATATGTTTTGTAACTTATTTGAATTAATATAGTAAATGTTGTTTTGAATCTCATCTGGTGTTAATATTACCTCCATCTTAAGGAAGAGAAAGGGATCGCTCAACCAAGGTGATTAGAGGATTTATGTTTTATGAATCCTTGTGGTTTCTAATAAGTACAAGTCTAAATGCTTATTTAAATGCAATTACTTATTTCCTTGATTTGTTATATTTCAATTATGTTATTTCAATTTAGTATGTGTGAGTGTTATTTCAATTTTTCTCTTTCAATTCAATATGTGTGTGTGTTATTCTAATTTTGTTATCTTAATTCGGTGTGTGCATTTACATTTCAATTAAAGTATTTCCTTTAAATGCATTTTTATTACAACAACGTTGTTTCCATATTTTAACAAAGCATTTATGTATATTAGAAGGGAGTAAAGGGGAAACACACCAATCCAAACCCTCCAAAAAGATCCACTTAAACAACTGATTTACATAAGGCTTCATTACATATAGCCTAGGACACACACCCTAGTTTATAATGACATTGCGTAAGAATCTATTAGTTAAATGATTAGATAATATAGCGACCCATCATTTTTGGCACCATTTTCAGGGACTACCATAAGCACAACACATCATTCTATCCACCTTACATGTTATGGGTGTTAGTGAATTTAATATATGCAACCAAAGAGGGATCACTAAGCCTTGTTTACATAACTAATATTGATGCACGAGCCACGGGACGCTCAAGGGAAATTTACACCTTAGAATATTCAATGAATATATCCAACCGAGCACAAGTAGGGAACTTTGAAAGTGACACTAAATATAATACAACACCTAGGAGCATTTTTAAATAGGCGGCATCATCTTATTTAAAACCAAGAAAGCCTTTAGAAATGAGAGACAACATGAATGATGAGGACTGACCCTTGGGTATAACCTTTACTTATCCCATTTTCCTATAGGAGGATGAGGATGCACCTATGAAAAAAATCTCTCCATCCATTATTCCTATCTTTTGGGGAATTTCTATAGAAGACCCATATCGCTTATTATTTGAATTCAAATTTCTTTTCCAAACATATGACTACAAAATAGATAAAAAAAAATCATGTTTTTTTCCTTCCACCCTCAAAGACTCTACTATGAGGTGGTTCATGGGATTTTCCCCTAACTCCATTCATTCATGGGAGGGCATGGAGACATCCTTTTTAGACAAATATCAAGACTACTATAGGGAAGAGATAGGAGAGAAGAATTCTTCTAGATAAAGCAAAAGGAAGATGAAAATTTGGAAGATTATTTGGATAGATTTCTCTTTCTCCATAGAAGGAGTGGTTATGAGTTAAATGTAGAAATCACTAAGAAATTTTTCCTTAAAGGACTTGATGAGGAAACCAAAGATTCCCTCCATCTCATGGGAGGAGGTGATGTACACAAACTCACCATGGCACAGATTATTGAGTTATGTAGGAGTTACTCTAGAAAAAAAGGAGGTATAAGGAGAAGTAAAACATCAAAGATTTTCCTAGGTACCTCAAAAACTGCTGAGGAAATGGCTAACATGAAAGCAGACATCCTGTCACAATTGACATCAACCATAGATGAGCTGAAATCTAAAAACAATGCAACAAAGGAACCCTTAGACATATATTATCCTAGATGTAGGAAGATACATCCTTTGAGAAAATTCCCTTTGGATTCCACAGACATATGTTTGATTTGTGATGTCTCTGAACATGATACCAATAATTGTAATCTCTTACCTCAACTGAAAGAGAGATTAAATTCGATAACTCAATCCAATGCAGAGGTAAACTTTGTGCAATGGTCAAATAAATAGTCTACTTATGCCCCTCGACCTGCTCGAAACCCTAGGTGATGCCATGGCCTAATCAGGATCCTCCACCAACTTGGGGACAACCTGACTGGACACCACCAAACTGGGTATCCTATCCACAACCATCACCATGGGTACCTCCATACAATCAGCAAGGTTGGGCACCCCATCTAGTATACCACCATGAAAAAATCAATAATGGGCACCTTAGTAGAATGATAATCAACCAAGGAGGTTTTCACATCAACAACAAGCTTTAATGCCCCCACCACAACATAATTATCAACAAGGGAAAAAGCACAAACTCAACTTCCAACTCAGTTTGTCTCAAACCCCAAAAACCTATAAAAATCTTCAATTAATGAAGTAGGACAAGGTGACACATTGTAGATGAATTCCATTAATAATGTATGTCCAGTTCTGAAGGAAGGTAACAAACCTTCCTATTGTTATTACATAAATACTTGAGGAAAATGAGTATATACTGAGAGGAAAGTGAGGATATACCTCATAGGAAATTGAACATGTTTCGCAAACACAAACCACTAGGAACAAAAATGTGCATGAAGCTCTTTTCCCAGAATGATGAAAAGCAACAAAGAATGAGGAAGAAACAACACTATTTTAGGAGATGAGAAAGATGAACATTGAGGTTCCACTTTTGAGAGCAATAAGGGACATTCCAGAGTTAAATCAAACCATTAGAAGCCATTGCATAAAAACACTAGGAAGGAAGAGGAAGTACCAAAAATAGTCAAATTGGAAGGAAATCTAGTTGATCTCATGGTTAGAAAGCTTCTTTCACTAAAGTAAGGGGATCTTGTGAGTCCAATCATCACTATTTTCGTAAATGGTCACCAATCTCCAATGTTTTGGTAGATCTTGGTGTTTTTATCAATGTTATAATAACAAATATATTCAATAAATAGGATTACAACCAACCAATAACATTCTTCATTTGGCATATTAGTCTATTGTTATCTTAGATGGATTGATTGAGGATGTTATGGTCATGGTTGAATCTTCGTAGTATCCTATCAATTTTATGGTCTTATAACCTAAATCTCGGAAGTTGGGATACCCATTTATCTTAGGGAGGCCCTAGTTAGCTATTGTTGTTGCATACATTGATTGTAAGTCAATAAAAATGACTATTTTCAATGGGAAAAAGTAAATAATATTTCACTTTATCCTCTTGCTCAGCCTTATGTGGACATTTGTTACCGTGTATGGGTTGATGTCTTAAATACTAACAATATGATTTCTTCTTATCTAGTCACCATTGTAATAAAAAATCACATGGAAGAAATTATTGAGTCATACACAATGTCTTCTAGAGAGGATACCACAGCTACAAAAACAAGAAATGTGGCTATAGAAATTCAATCTGGGGCTACGGAAATAAATATTTTAAACCCAAAGCAGTAATATCACCGAGGTATGTGACATGCCTATTGGAAATTGTGAATAAGTTTATGATTATCATGAAGAACATATAGATATTGATTTCCATTGTCCTCAATCCAAATTTTGTACCCTTGAAAACATGACTATTTTCCACATGTTTGTCCCTTGAATTCTTTAATTGCTGATGCAGAGCTTGCTATTTTCAAAGATACTAAACAAGTGAATGTTGACAAAGGAAAAGAACTAGCTATTGGTAACAATTTAGAATCCATCCAAAAGACTAAGGTTGTAGAAATCTTAAGGAAGCATTCCAAAGCTTTTTCTTGGGATTATACTGACATGAAAGAGATTCATCTAAGAATTTTCACTCACCATATTTACACTAACGATGTTAAACCCGTAAGACAACCACAACGAGTAATTAATCTAGCACTTAGAGACATTGTCAAGAATGAGATAGAAAAATTGTTGAAGGTAGGATTCATATATCCTATATCTGATAGTCAATGGGTATCACCGTTAGTTATAGTTCCCAAGAAAATGGTAAGTGGAGAATTTTCATAGACTATAGGGAACTTAATAAATCCACCAAGAAAGATTACTTTCCCTACCCTTTATTGATCAAGTTTTGATCAATATGGAAAGAAATAAATATTTATCTTTCTTGGATGGATTTAATGGGTATAACCAACTTAGTATAGCACCTACTGATCAGGATAAGACCACCTTCACTTGTCCCTGGGGTACATTTACATATAGAGCTCTACTATTTGGGCTTTGTAATGCACTTGTTACCTTCCGTGATAGCAGTTTTATCATTTTTGTAGACCTTACAAATGACTATGTCGAAGTCTACATTGATGAATTTATTGTCCATGGTTCAACTTTTGATGAATCTTTGAACAACATTAAAAAATTTCTAGCTATATGCGAATAGCACCAACTATCCTTGACTCATGAAAAATGTCTGATAATGATTTATCAAGGAATTGTCTTGGGTCATCATATTTCTACCAAAGGAATATAGGTTGATCCCAAAAAGATTGAAGTAATCACTAAGTTTCCTATGCCAAAAATCAAACTGACATCAAGAGTTTCCTTAGACATGAAGAGTATTATAGTGGTTCATTAAATATTTTACTAAAAATTTTGCACCTATGTTTTGTTTTTTGACAAAATATTATGTCTTCCAATGGTCTCCTCAATGTCAACAATGTATTTAAATTTATCAAAGAGAAGTTAACAACTTCTCTAGTTTTGAGAGGACCCAATTGGGGATAGCCTTTCCATATTCACACTGGTGCTTCTAACACAACAACAGTTGTTGTTCTTGGAAAAAAGGATGAGGAAGATTAGATGTATGCCATCTATTTTATCAACAAAAATCTTATCCCTACGGAAAATAGCTACACCAAGACAGAAAAAGATTTTTAGTTGTTTTTAATCTCTCAACAAATTCAGAAATTATATTAGTGGGTACAAAATCTTTGTTTACACCGACCATTCAAATTATAAGATATTTAATGAATAAACCAGTAGTAGGGGTGAATTATTATATGGTTACTCTTGTTGCAAAGAATTTAACTTAACTATTATTGATAATCCTAGGAAGGATAATGTTGTCGTTCATTTCCTTTCAAGATTGAATGTTTTAGGAGAAGAAGAGATGGTCCAAGATCACTTTCTGGATGAGAACTTGTTTACGGTGCCAATTCATCCTCTATGGCTTGTTCATCTTGCAAACTACCTAACTACGGGAAGTTTCCATCCTACTTTACCAATAAGGAATGAAGGAGATTAGTTAAAAATAGTTCAACATACAAATGGTGTAATGGAATTTTATTTAAATGTTGTCCTGATATGGTTCTTCACAGGTGTGTTCGAGAGGAAAAATTATATGACATACTGAGATATTTTCATGATGAGCTTGGAGGAGGACATTACTTAGTAAAGAGGACAATTCACAAGGTCCTTAGAGCTGGGTATTATTGGCCCTCTCTTCACAAATCTATCAAGAAGTATGTGTGGCAATGTGATGCATGTCAGAGAATGGGGAAGCCTACGTTGTCTACTGAAATTCCCCTTAATCTTTAGCTAGTCTTAGACCATTTGAGAAGTGGGGAATTTATTTCGTTGGACCTTTTGATCCCCATCCTATGGGAAAGAGTATCTCATTGGTGTACACTGATTATGTCACAAAATGGGTTGAGGTTCAAGCATTGGCATCTGTCAATGAGGATGATGTAGTTGAATTTTTGTACAACAAGATTATGTTGAGATTTGGTGCCCCTAGAGCCATTGTATCTGATCAGGGACCTCAATTCATGTCTAACATGATTGAATCCTTCTTGGAGATCTACTTGAATCAAGCATCGGAAATCATCACCATACCACCCCCAATCTAATGGGTAGGTGGAAGTCACAAATAGAGAGCTGGAGAACATTTTAACCAAAAAATTTAATGCAGACGTAAAGAATCTGGTAACAAAACTCCCGAAGTAGTCCGGGACTATAATACAACCTGAAGACTACTACTAGTTTCTCCCCATATGAACTAGTGTATGGGAAGAAGCCATTGTTACCAATTGAGTTTGAATTGTAGACTTGGAGGACAGAAATGAAATTTGGAATTGAGCTAGATGAAGCACAACGTGAGAGAGTAATGCAACTGAATGAACTAGATGAAATAAGGATGGAGGCACAGCAACTAGCTGGAATTATTCAACACCAAAGAAAATCTTGGCATGATGCTCGTATCAAACACAGGAAGTTTATTGAAGGATATTGGGTCTTACTTGTTGACTCAAAGTATTAAAAGTTTAAAGGCAAGTTGAGAAAAAGATGGTTGGGACCCTACCAGATTGAAAAAAATTGATAACGGCTTTGTGAGACTACTACTGATTGATGGAAACAAGAGAAATCTTCTAGTAAATAGACACATATTAGGGATGTATCGGTGTCATCTGGATAAGGAGACCTTCAACAAAGATATGTTGTTATGTGAAGAAATGGATTAAGTGGAGGAGTTTGGCTCTTCCCGCCAAGAATAGTTGTTTTTGAATTTGAATAAAGGAAGATGATCATGTTTCCGATCCTCTTCACCTTATATTTTAGTTGTTTTGTTTATTTCATGTTTTTAATAAGATTAGAAATGTCAATTTTTAGACTTTACATTACACATTTATTCTGTGAACGCATGAAGTGGAATTCTACGAATATCGGGGAGTTGAGATGGCAAAATTAAGTGCATTCTTCCTTGCTATAGATGTTAGCTTTGTGAAAATCCTCCATTATGTTTATTTGAAATTACCATTTCATTTATTTGATATGATTAAATCGAAATACATTTTCCTATGCACTTATTGTGACATAAATCAAAATCTCATGCCAAAGGATTGGAGTATAATGATAATTAATGAGCGAATAACTCACATGTGTCCAATCTTTATGGAGAGACAATTGGCTTTATGATAAGGACATATGGCATCATTATTTATGATGATAGGATGTGAGTTGTGTGATGAATTAAATCTTTCTATAAGAATTAAGTCTTATCAAATTTTTCTGCTACCAAACTTGTGTCGACTCACTACCAATTAAGAGCTTTTAAAAATAATTCAAACTTCTAATGTCATTGTTGCATGTAATTTCTCTGTTTCTCCATGTAATCCTTCACCGTTTTTCCAAAGATACATTCAGCCTTGATTCAACTATGGGGCAAAAAAATAAATTCAAACCAGATTCTCTAGACCCACTTGTTATGAAAAAAATTATTTCTCAGGTATTTCATGATGCAAGATGGTTATATTTTATTAGAAAATTTGAGGGTTTTGATGAGTATTTGGTTGATGAGTTCCTAATAAATTTTGAGGCAACCTGCTCATGAATTGGGGGTAAAAGAATTGAGATAAGTAGCCAAATTGTTGTTGACCTATCTGGCTTACCATATTTTGGTCTCAAAGTTATGACTAATGCCCCACTCAAGGATTTAATACCATTGTTTCATGAAGAAGGAGAAGCTCTTCCAGAAGTGATCCTTACTTCCTTTGGTACTCAAAAGGGAATTAGGTGGGAGAGTTTTCCTGGTCTTTGGAAAGAAGTAGCTAAGTGGGTCAATAGATATTTTATCTGTGACGGAGTAAGTCGTCTATACTCAAAGGTGATTCACTAAATATTTTGACTCATCTGAAAAGGGGTTGCACAAACCCTGAACTCATGGTTAACTTACCGGAATATTTTTTTGAAGTAGTTGTCAAAGTGGGACAAAAGTACAAGAATGGGGTGGTAGAGATGCCTTGAAGCACCCAAGACTTATCCAATTAATCTGTTCACATTAGGATTTTTACAGGCCTAAGAGGAAGGTTGAAAAAATGAGTGTAGGGGAGAGTTCAAAATAAAATAAAATCAAGTAGGAGTCATCTTCCAAAGTTCAGCCTCAACTCGATTCAACTCCTCGCCCTTCAAGAGAAACTATAGAGGAATATTCTAGTAAGGAAACCCCATCTTATGTGCCATAAGTTTCAAAAGGTAAAAATACTCTACCAGTCCATTCTTCTAATTCATTAAGACTGAAAATGTCTTGTACCTTACAAAGGCCTAAAGTTTCCCAGCCTTAAATGTTTCATGAGGATTCTTCTCCCATTTTGGAGGAGAAATATGAGGATGGTACTTCATCTAGCCCTGTTGAACAATCGAAGGATGATGAATTCATGACAGACTTTCCTGCAACGTAGTGCCCCGACACTTTGATATGCCATACATTCTTGTAGCTCTAGAAATTACCTTTTAAGCTCCAAAAATTCTTACAAGACGGAAATACTCACCATAGCTCCAAACACTACTTCATTGGGGATTGGTGGTCGAAATGCATGGAGATGAGGTGTTGAGGCATTATCAGGAAGAAATTGCCTCTTTGAAAGCAAAATTGAAAGGTATGGAAGAAACTAATGCCTCTTTGTAAATTAAATTTGTGCAAAGTATTGTAAAAAAATGTTAGAGAAATTATTGCTTTAAAGGTATAAGTTGTCAGGTCTCAAGAGACAAAGGGATATTGGTCTCAAAGTATGGAATGATTTAACCCAATTATCTCTTTAGAATAAATAATTAAAAAAGGAAAATAAAAAGCTTAAAGAAGAGATTGAGGTCAGTACCAGTGATAGGAAAAAGTTAGAATCTATTGTGGACTTTGTTTGTCCCTTTGTCGGTAAACTTCTAGCACATAGGAAATCCTCCTCTATATACTGACATGTTTATCCAAGAACAATTCTATGTCTAGCATTTGATGAGAATGTGTATTAAAGAACCTTATGAGGCTCCTAATGGAAAAACCTTCTTGTAAATTTATCATAACAAGTACTCTTGAGATCCATAATCATTGTGTTAGTTTTACCTTCACAATATGCTAGTTACCAATGTTTCTGACTTCTTTATTAATTTATCGATGGGAGAATTCCAATTAAAGTCCTTTCAGTCGTTACTTAGAAACCTAATTGTATGGAATGAGCAAACATAAAAGTTCAATCGACGGAAAACATTTGTCCTAACAATCATAACGATGTTTCCATGAAGAAATACTTCAGGTCCCTTTATTTCCAAGATGGCATAGGGAAAATTACTTAAGAATTTTTTAGCAAAATGTGTTTGGAATTTTGAGGCTTACAATCAAAATCATTTTGGTGAGGCATTACAAGCTTGTGATAAAATATGGGATACATTGAGCGTACCACCGAAGATAAGAGAATTGATATCTCCCCAAAACCTCAATTGGAGTATGAGGATAGGGGATGCCTTGTTTCCATTATCGATAGTTATCTAAGAAAAATGAAAAAGAATACAGTAATGAGTGGGTTGGAATACAAGTGAGACCACCTCTTTTATTGATTCCCGTGACTACCTAGAAAAACAACTCTACCCAATCTCACAACACTTTACAAACATGGGAGAATGTTATTTCCAACACTCAAGGGTGTAAGGGGACAAGGAAGCAATATGCAGATCAATTTGAAGAATATGACGTATTAGACAATGACTTGGCCGAGAGAGCATGACAGAGATGATTTTGCATAGGGAAATGTAAAAGGTAAAGTGCATGGGAGATGATGACTGCATGAATTTATCTATTATATGGCTATTGATTTATTATTCACAATGTTAATTTATGCATGGGGGATGTGTAATATAGTTATATCCTAACAAGGTTGATGCATTTCTCTTGTTTTTTGTTCATGCAAACTTTTGACCGTAGATATTATCTAATAACTATTTCTATGAGAAATTTGGATTCGTGTGCATGATAATGATGAGCATTTGTTGCCAATTCTAGAAAATGCAATTAAGGAAGACAAGTCTTTAGATAACATGTTATCATGGAGGATTCTTCCATAAAAGCCTACAAACACGAATCATTTTTATATATACAATAGGATTTCATGATCTTTAATGATGTTGTTATTAGTTGAATTTTGTGCCTATATTCTTGGCATGTTTTGTAACTAAATTTTTCTATAAAGAACTTCCTTAAAAACAATTTTGAGAGAATTGAAATAGTAGTTTTTATAGTACATTATCTATCGCTTAATATCTTACTTTTGATCTTGTGATGGATAGACGTTCTAGAACTTATTTGAATTAATATAGTCAATGTTGTTTTGAATATCATCTAGTGTTAAGAGTACCTCCATCCCAAGGAAGAGCAAGGGCCCACTCAACCAAGGTTATTGGAGGATTTATGTTTTATGCATGCTCATGGTTTCTTATCTATATAAGTCCAATGCTTATTTAAATGCAATTACTTTTTCCTTGATTTGGTATATTTCAATTCATGACGTGTGAGTGTTATTTTAATTCTTCTCTTTCAATTATGCATGTGTGTGTGTTATTTTAACTCTGTTATCTTAATTCGGTGTGTGCATTTACATTTCAGCTAAAGTATTTCATTTGAATGCATTTTTATTACAAAAAATTTGTTTCTATAGTTTAGCATTGCATTTCTATAGATTAGAAGAGGGTAAAGGGGAAACACACCAATCCAAACCCCTAAGAAGGATCCAATTAAACAACTGAGTTGCATAAGGCTTGATGCATACAGCATAGGACATGCAACCCTCATTTATAATGACACTTTGTGAGAAAAATATGTTAGCTAAACGATTGGAGAAAAAAGTGACCCATCAAAGATAGTAAGGAATTTGGGGGTCAATCTAATAATTACCTCACTCCCCAACAATATTTATATCCCTCACACTATATTTGAAAGGCTAAACATGCATACAAACAACACAAACTATCTTTTATTCAAATTGAGTCACAAGATTATAATTACAGTCAAATGACTAAGGGTCAAAAATATCAAGTTATTTTATAGTCCTCAAGATTTGTATTTGGGGCTTTATGAGTTGTGGAGCTTAATTGCTTCACATTATCATGTTTTACAAACTTCTTGAAATACACAAGAATCGCGTCGATCACACAGGACTAGTATCGGTCAAGGCAAAGAGGATTCGGCATCGATTAGAGTAACCGCATCGGTTGCTTGTGCGTGAATGTTTATATTTAAGTCACGGGAATTAGATCTATTTTTGTTGCAAAGTTGATCTAATGGTTGTAATTGCATAGCTAAAGTTCCCTAAGTTTGTATATGTATAAAGGCATGATAATTAGGGTTAGAAGGTGTGGGAATCACATTTGTTGAATGTAAGTTTCCTTGGAGAGCAAGAAAGAGTAGTTGGTGAGGAGAAAGCATTGTACATCCTTTGAGGTGTGGAAGATTATAGATCTTCATTGTATTTCTTCTGTAAAGCATTGAATAATAAGATTGGTGGATGTATCCCACACTAGGTGAGCCAAGTTATATATGGTGTTATCTTTCTCTTGTTTATTTTATCTTTTGGTAAATTTTGTGTTTATTTCTTGTATGCTTTAATTGATTATAGATCTATACAACACATGTTTATGGTTTAACCCAAACCACTGGTATCAGAGCTTTGTTTGGAGGTTTTGTGTGTTGATAGGATTTACTCTAAAAGGGTTTTCTAATTGAGAGGGAGCATAGCAATGGTAGAAGATAGAAAATACGAGAATAGAGAAAATTGGTGGTCATAATTATCAATTATGGAATATGCAGGTGGATGATTATCCGTATCAAAGAATTTTATATTTACCGTTGGATGAGAAGGTAAGGCCTATAAATATTACTGATGAAGAATGGAATATTTTTGATAGAAAGGATTTGGGATCTATAAGATTGAGTCCGCATGACGTCTAACTTAGATTCAATGGGCTCACTTTAAAATATAGTGTTAAGTGATCCACTATTAAAATGCGACTCCCCCAACCCTAGGCAATAAAGAGCCCCAAGGATTATTAAATTTATAAAGTGAACTCTGCTTAACATTAAAACTTAAGGCTCTACTTAACATTGAAATTTAAGACTTTGTTTAACATTCACAATGAAGACTCTACCCTATTGTTGAGATGCTACTAGAAATTGCACTTGAGGTTTAAGAAACGTTAGAATGGATGAAAATGTATTGTTTCTATGGAATTTCTCTATCATTTACTTAGCCATACGAAACATCTAATGTAGTATTTTCATCTCTTTGTGCAAGATAATTGGTTTGATGAATTCCTATAAGGGTGAAAGGATGGAACTAATTTTAAAATGTCGTAGTGATCAAATTGAACACTTGTTGGTTGCATTTGGTGAAATAGTGTCATTTTTTTATGATGCCAATGTCTTCGATTAGATATAATCTTTGCCAAAGAGTTACTATAGTTCAACACTTTAAAGATGTCCACATGTCTAAAAAACAAAACAATTCATCAAGAAGATCAATTTATATTCTCGGATCCCGAAAATTCAAACACTAATAATTCGTTAATATAGATAATTAAAAATCCCCTACGTTTTCATGACATGGGTTGGGAGAATGCTGAAAAATGTTGTGGAATTTTTCTTTAAACCTAAAAATTGCATTTGCTTACATGCATCCAAGGCCTATTCAACAAAACCCATTTTATTTCTTGTCACCGTGACATTCGATGACGATACTTTGGTCATAGGAATTTTTCTAAAAAGGATTAAAGACCAGTAAAGGGAAAAGTTTCTTGTATACCTTGAAATCAACACATTCAATGAAATAAAATTATGTTGAGGCATCTTGCTCACATCTATTCTCAACCCCATGTATAAATTACAACCACTCAAAATCCCATTTTTCATTTTTTCCCTATGGGTGTTTATTACTACTAGAAAGAACAATTAATGCCTCGGTCGTAAGTTTCAAAACATCTTTATTTATGAATTACATAGATATATTTGATAACAAATTTATCTTTACCTTGAATTTACTTTCTCATCATCTCTTCTAATTTTATTTCTTCTAGTGTCACCAAACTTAGAAACACTTAATGGAAAGGACAAAAAATATTCTGATTAAAGGGGAGTTAAACATATGTAATTTTTGGAAACTCTCATTTAATGATGTAAAATAACATGCCAAATGAGTGGGATAGACAGCATATGGTTTGTAAAAAGTGTACAATAACCTTAGCCAACAAAACAATCGTAAAATTCAAAAATGTTGAAATTTCATATAAATTTATCTACAAATTCAAAATTTACACTTCTTCCTAGAATTCTATAAATAGTTATGTTCTTAAATAATATAAAATATCGCATGGTTTAGATTGTTGTACCAAATTCTACAATAACATAAAATAAAAACAAATATTAAGTAAACAAAGTGAAATTTACTCACATTGTAGTGGTTTGCATCCTGTAGATTTGAAAAAGACACAACAAAGTGATTAGAGAGAAGCTTAAAAACCCATCCAACTCGACCTCTACTAAGTCTTGTCATGGGTAGAATGTGATGGGTTGGAGGGCCTACTAGTTATTATGGAGGGGGGAATTTATGAAACATGTTGGGCAGGTACAACCCTTACCACCATGAATATCTCCAAATTTCATTTTCATAGCCATGTGGCTCATAAAATAACCCAGGCCGCACGCATGTACTTTGCACATGAAGATTACATGAGGTGAAATAGTGTCAATGCTTCGTGAGGATGCCCATTGTAAAAGTAAGCTTAGTTAACAACTAGAAACTAACACTAAGTAGTTCTTATAACTAAGCTAATTCAACAAAAACATCATGATAAAGCTATGTAAGGTAAAAATATAATCAATGCATCCAAATTAAACTTGAAAACACGAAGTCATCCTTTGTTATTTGGATGTGTTTTGTATGTGTAGTTGCTCCTTATGATGAACCTATCGTGATCATGAGCAATCAAAATAATGTTATCTCCATGAAGAGGAAATAATCTCACCAAAACAAATTAATGGAAATATTTTGATCTTCCTTTATTACTCTTTTATGAGAGGAATGGAATGCTAGATCAATGAGCTTCTCCAAGTAGAAAATGCTCTTATCATGTGCATATAGTGTAAACTTGAAACACTTGTGTAAGATTAGAAAGGGGATACTAGGTTCTATATATAGCTTTCCAATTTGGGAGAAGCTAGAAGCCTAGTGAATGTGGGACAAAGATAGTAGAATTAGAAAGGGATAAGCATGATTAGAAGGAATTAATTAGTAATTAGCAAATCATAGGAGTTGGAGAGGTTTTAATTAATCAACTAGGATTAATTAATAGACCAAGATAATATTAAGAAGCCATTTGGAGGGATTTAGATTGAAATTGATAGGATTTAGAGAATTTTAAAAGTGGGGTTTAACCAATAAGAATGTTTAGTGATTAAATTCAAGGTTAAAAAGGCTTAATTAACTAATAAATAGTTAATTAAAAGAGTATTATAACTAACGAAGTGTTGTTAATTAGTATCTTGAATGGGGGAAAGGCTAGTTAATTAACGAAGCATCATTAATTGACCAAAATGAAGGAGAATATTAGCTAATTAGTGGGAAATCACTAATTATAACGAAATGAAGGGAAAGACAATAAACAAAGTGCAATTTTAGCAGTAAAACTATATAGTCGGATTTAAGTGTCTACATTTTCCCCTCTTTGGTGTGGTGTAACATTATCGATGTAATTTCAAAGATAGTAGACAATTACATACAATTAAATTTTGAATAAATAGAAGAAAAATTAGTAGAATGAATGATGCCCCCTTGAGTTTCTATGGGGTGATAGAAGACGTTGATCGAAGATCGAAAAGAAGAAGGAAAAATAAGGATTGACACGAGCACAGGTAGACTAGTGTTCAATTTGATTAATTGGAAAAGAAAACCCAATGTTTCAATGGGTGGAAGAAACAAGAGGGGGAGGGGGAAAATATGATCCCTATTTCTCTAGATGTTGTGGAAGAAAGTGGTGATATCGATGGAAGGGATTCAAATTGGGCCTAGTTGGCCATTGTTAGAATTGATAAAATGCGGAAAATGATTGGTATAAAGTTAGATAGAATGAAACTAGCATACATGGAGCATCAAAAGATTGTCACATGGAGATAACAAGGATAGCAATTGGCTTAAGAGAAACTTTTTGTATTATCCTATTACAACATAATCAATAAACCATCTAGCTCATGAGAAACTTTTTATTTCATATGAGCATGAAACAAAAGTGTAGAATGACATGAAAAGCCATAATATGGATATTTTTGCATTAAAGGACTGACTCAAAGCAACATACAGAACATAATGCACTATGAGAAAGTAAACAAGAACAAAAAAGGTACTCAAACAAATAACGTTCAAGATAGTTGCACCAATGCTAGCTTCATTTCCTAAATGTTAGTCATACGATAAGGGTTTAAAATGGAACCCCAAGCAAGGATACATACAAGGTGAATAAAAAGAGGACATAGAATTCCCATGAAATATAAATTATGCACTATGAAACTACCTCAAGCAACCTGGATGTGCAAGGGAATACAGACATAGCAAGCAAACCAACTTTGTTAATGAGGGAAGATCAAAATGATCTGCATGTCACACGCAAGAATAGGTGAGGACCAAAGAAAGATGTTTTGTAGGATAATTTTTGATGTTCGAGGACATTGTATCCAAAGTGAAACATTTTGTTTTCGAAACTTTATATTTACCATTTTCATATTTTTGGAATTTTACCCATTTGTTTGGATTTTTGAAATTTACTAATTTTTGGATTTTTGAATTTTACCAATTTTTAGGTTTTTTTAATTTTAGGAAGAAAGTTGATTCAAACTAGGCACAGCAAGTATGAATAGCAGGTGTGGAGGGTTCCATCATGAATACTTGTGTTATTACCCATTCTTTACCTTTTGAGAGATTTTTGCTTTGATTTTTAGAGAGAGATGACTCGAATACTGACCTAAAACATCGCGTGGATCGCATTTATGAGTATGGGAGGATTCTAGAGGATGGTGTCGTGGTACGTAAAGTAAAAAAATTATTTTGATTCCATTTTTGTGTTTTTATAGTAAGTAAAAATCACGTTTTACGCTAGTGCGTTCCTTTGGGTGCACTAGCATTGCACCCTCATGCACTAGCGTAAAGGTCATGTGCTTTAGTGTGAAAATAGGGTCAAGAGAATGATCCTAGTTTGCACTAGTGAAAACTAGGTGCACTAGCATAACGTAATGTGCACTAGCGTCAAATGCACTATCATAAAAACAAGTGCGTTGGCGTAGCATTGGAGTGCGCTAGTCTTAAAGGAAGTGTGCTAGTACAGATTTACGACTTGTTAGGGGAAAATTAGAATAATTTAGAATAATGTTGAAGTGTGTAGATGAATGTAGGAGTGATTAGAATACTTTTAGAAGATGGTTTAGAAGAAATGATGTTAATTTTTATGTTTTTGGGTGATTTGTAAGAGAGACCATGGTCTTTGGACGTGTAGGAGCGTCACGGACGTCTATGGGTGTTTGATATGACTTTCAATTGGTGAAAACATAGGGTTCGATTTTCATACTTAAGGCAATGGAAATGTCCTATATTACACAACTACCATAGATTAGATTGTACCATGGCCTACTTATGGAATTGGCAAAGCATTGGTGCAATGAGAGTTGGACTTTCCAAATGCCTACCAAAGAGATAACGGTGACCTTAAAGGATGTCTATTGAATCCTATGGTTTTCAATCTAGGATAGTGTAGTAGTGTATGATGATGGAACTAACAAGATTCAGAGCACATCCGTAATTATTCCACCGAGAGGACATACCTCGAGAGGGGATGGCGACATTTATATAGATGTTTTCTTAGAGTAGGGGTTAACATGTCTTCCTATTAATTTAATAGCTCTTACCAGTGGCTACTGCTTTCTGATAAGACAAGTACACATTTTCAACTCGGCTTGGTAGGATTTGTGCACCAATTGATGGATGGATAGGTATTTTCTTGGGGTAATTGCATACTTTCCTACCCATATAAAGAGTTATATTTGATAGCCTACGAGACATATGAGGAGTCCGATTCGTACCATGTTGCTTAAGATATGGGTGTGGGACCACATAGCGATTGGGTGGCCCTAGGGTACCTTATGGGTTAGATACACAGAGAAATCATCATGTCATGGTTGGGATCCGGTAGGGGTTGATGTTCGAGCCACTTGAGATTCATCACCTACTACATGTGGGATTTTGATGACTTGCGATTACGGATGGTGACTTGGAGGAAATACAATTTATATCGATGGCATACAAATGCAGCAAATATAATTTTAACAAAGTTTGATCACTTCTGATAAGTATTTGTAGTCGTATTTTAGAGTGGTACCGAGTCTATCGGGTATAGCTCCAATTTGGCATGATTCATGGGATCCCAAGTGATGAGATATGGTACGTGCATGTAGCACTAGAGACATTTTATTTCAGACCATGGATAACATTGGCTAGTTTCAGTCATAGTTCCACAATTATGGGATGCACATGCACGCATTGTAAACCCCGAGACCATGAAATATTATCTAGCTTAGTATGCGACGGAGTTCTTTGAGATAACTTACTATATCGTAGGAAGCCATAGGGGCGAGGGATTACAACGAAGTAATAGGAGTGATGGGATGATAGGCGTGAGATAGGGTCGAGCTAGGCAAGCGGGAGGCCAAGGCTATAGAGGCATGAGCACAAGCACACTCATACTCATAGGGACAGTAGCATGCACCACAGTGCCTCCCGAGATATAGGTGTTAGTGATACAACAGATGCCTATTATTTAACAAATGCATTCACATGTGGCATGAGGGCCATTGATATAGCGAGTTCTGCACGTAGATTTCAATAGCTTCATCATTCATGCGTTTTGGTACATGGTCTACCATCACCTCCTAGAGTAGCTGGCCCATATATTCTAGCAGTATATGGGGGTGGTGGGGATGATGGAGTGGATATTGCATGAGCCCCCACATATACCAATGCCTGGATTTAGAGTGATCCTAGCGGCATGTGGGACATTAGTGGCCAATTTACAAGTGTATATGGATATGGTCATGCTCTAAGGAGATGTTTCCTTTATCATAGTTCATACCCTATAGAGATAGATAGAGCGAGTTGTTTGAATAGACTTGCTTCTATCCTATCATTCCTTTGAGAAACAGATAAGGGTTAGGGCTAGGAGGAATACCTGTTGAATGTTGAGATGGTGTGCGCGTACCATAGAGAAAGATCAGATCGACTACGAAGAACTCCTTTTTGTCTTGGAAGGACTACCTGCAAGTAAGAATACAAGACCACAAGATTTTAATTAGACAACAAATGAGGGATCTGCCTTAGGCCCAGGAAATATAAAAACTTCCTTTCGAAGGTGGTCAGTTCCCCTTTTAATACGATTTAACACAAATGATAATATAGAAAGCTATTGCAAAATCATGATTTAGGTATCTCGTTACAAAGCAATAGAAACTAAACTATCAATAATAAAGCGCCACTTTGTTTGTTCGGTTACTGGTCGTTGATACGTTCAGGTTGAGTTATAGGGATAAACCAGGCTGGATTTGGGGTTGTTAGGTGGCAAATAGGCGAGCAAAAGGTTTTGGGGTATAAGTCACAGTGACCGATGGCGGTCACTGAGTAACCGACCTGGTTAGAGAACCGCTGCCGGTATAGGATAATCGACACCGGTAGGGTCAGTAATCTAGGTGCTTCTGGGTAGAGATTGGTTGCAAGGTGATTGTGGGGTTATTGAGATTGGGGGATGGCTGAGGGGAATGATGGGAGGATAGGGAAGACTCAGAGTGTGGTAAAATGGCCTTCTGGGCAATATCAGGGTGTGTGGGTGAAGGTTAAGTGCAGTAGTGGCTGGTAGTAGATCTAGGAATAAACTTATGATTACTATTAATCAACAGGCTCAAGAAAATGGTGCTTAGAAACATATAACATACTACTTACTTGCCCCTGATGTAGATGCAAGTTTCAGGACTGTGATGATGAAGACAGGACCCAAGTTGGATGCAGTTTCCTCTTCTGATGCTCGGATGAGTGTTATTGAGCTCTCTGGTTATTCAGTTGCAGTCTTGGGCTTGATGTCCTTCTCTGCAATCTCTTCTTGTTTCTTCACTTGTCTCTGCTCGGCCAAGCAAAATCTGGATTCTCTCGATGATTTCTCCTTCTCCCGATCAAATGAAAATCCGATCCTTGTTTTTGGTTGGAAGTGGTCATTTACGGGGAACCGATGGCGGTTATGCAACCGACGGCGGTCGAGTAGGAACCGGTATCGGTCCGGTCAAAGCGGGCTATTTTTGGTAAAATAACCAGCTTTCTCTCTTTTCTTCCGAGGATTGGTAGCGGGCTTGGTCAAGTCATTATGAAGTTGGTTTTAGGTGCGGATGAGGAGTAATTAGTCATAGGTGTGGAATTGGACCAAGTTATAGGTCTTAATTAGGTTAGTTTAGGGTTAAGACTAGGTCATGATGAGGTGGCGACATGAGGTGGCAGGTATGGTGATGTGGATTTATTAATTATAAGGTAATTAATAAATAATTGTGTAAGGTTTAGGTGGTGAGGTTAGGTTGCGAAATGTGATGCGGGTCACAAGGGGTCGTAAGACACAAATTTGGTGTCTACATTAGCCCCTTATTGTCGTGTAGTTTGTTTTGTAAAGTTACACGGACAATAATAAGAAGTGGTTACTCCTGTTAAGGGTATAGGTAATCCCCCTCAAATCTATCACAGATTGAGGTAGCGGAAATCATGGATAGGGTTGATAAAGGATAAATGGTGTGGAGATGAGGGTGAGATGGTGGGGTAGGTCCAAAGAAGCGAGCGCACGTTGAAATGCAGTAGTGCGACCAGGGTACATGATTTGACTAGCAAACCAGCAATGCATAGGTAGAGGTCGATAGTTTATCCAAACAAGGGTGATATAATCCTGGTATCCAAGGCATAGGAAGTAGCTCCAGGGTATATAACAGGTAAGGTACAAGAACGTTTAGGCATGTTCGGCAGTACCAAATGGTTGGTTTGGTTGAGATAAATGTCACGGTCTAAGTCTAGGCAAATTTGGTCGACAGATCAAGTCAAGGACCCTAATCATGCTAAAACACGAATAGGTGAGCTCGATTGAACAAAAAAAAAAAAAAAAAAAAAAAATTACATGATGGGTGGATAAAAGTGTATGTTGTTGATGTTGGGTAAGGTATTGAAGTGGTACGGCCTTGGGTCGGGCCAAGTTGTTGGGTTGCGGCCTTGGGTCGGGCCAAATGGTTGGGGTGAGGCCTTGGGTCGGGCCGGATGGGTAGGTTACGGCCTTGGGTCGGGCCGGTTGGGTAGGTTACGGCCTTGGGTCGGGCCGGTTGGGTAGGTTACGGCCTTGGGTCGGGCCGGATGGGTAGGGTGAGGCCTTGGGTCGGGCCGGATGGGTAGGTTACGGCCTTGGGTCGGGCCGTTGGGTAGGTTACGGCCTTGGGTTGGGCCGGATGGGTAGGTCATGGCCTTGGGTCGGGCCAAATAGGTTGGTGGCGGCCTTGGGTCGGGCCAAATGGTTAGGGTGAGGCCTTGGGTTGGGCCAGATGGTTAGGGTGAGGCCTTGGGTCGGGCCAAGTTGGTTAGGGTGAGGCCTTGGGTTAGGCCAAGTTGTTGGAGTTGCGGCCGTGGGTCGGACCAAATGGTTAGGGTGAGGCCTTGGGTTGGGCCGATGGTTAGGGTGAGGCCTTGGGTCGGCTAGATGGTTAGGGTGAGGCCTTGGGTCGGGCCGGATGGTTAGGAGTGCGGCCTTGGGTCGCGCCGGATGGTTAGAATGTTTGCAGTGAAAGGTTTGATATAGGCGATGTGGGTGAAAAAGGAAAATAGTAAATAAGGGCGAAATTGGGAAAAATTTGGAATAAAACCGATGTCGATTGTATGTGACCGATATCGGTGAGGGACCGATACTGGTTCATTAGGGCGTAATAAAACCGATATCGGTTATGGGTGAAAAACCTATAAAAAGAAAAAAATATGGCTTTATTATTGTCACTTTTGTAATTTGGAAACCAATTTGAGTTGTCTGACGTGGAGAGTTAAGATTGGAGCATTGGTTGCGTGAGGTGGCGCTATTTGACTGGAGGAGTTAGTTGTTAGTGGACCCGAGTGAGGAGGAGGCAGCAGTTGATTGGTGGAGGACCCAGAAGAGGACATTTGGAGCCATGGCACAACCAGGAGGAGCAGGAGGGGCTGGACCAGCTGGACCACCACCACCCATCCCTCCACGACGACGTGTCATCGTACGGGTAGGTTCGAAACCCCTCATTGTGTGTATTTTATTGCATTATGCTATATTTGGGGTTTGGGTAGGAATGTACATTTTTTAGGAAATAATTAGAAAATGGAAATGATTTGAAAAAGAGAGAGGGTAGATAGGTGAAATAAGCCAAGGCGGCTGGGTGGGTAGGTTTTTAGGGTATTTGGGTGGGTAAATTGGTAAAAAAATGAAAAAATGTAGGTGGGGGCGCGCGGGGATTCGCTCAGGAATCTACTGACGATCGATGTCGGTCGCTAGCGGCCGGCATCGGTCGGTCGCAAAATTTTGGAAAAGGCGGGCGTTGTGGGTGGCATTGTGTCGGTCGATCGTGGACGGCGTCGGTGGAAAGGGGACCGCGGTCGGTTATGGGTGACCGGTACCGGTCCTTAGTGATTTTTAGCTATTTTTGTTGGTTTAGGTTATGTTGTTGTTTTTGGGTTTTGGGTGGTGATTTGGGTATGGTTGGGGTTGGGGTGGGGGTGTTGTGGTATTGTTTGGGTGTTTCAGTATAGGGGCGGTCCTGACTTAGGTTTATTTCAATTTGTTGGTGTGGGTTGTGATTTTGTTTTTGATTTTGTGGATGTGGTTTGGGTATTTGGGCATGGTGTAGGGTGTTTGAGTATGGTTTGGGTTGTGTTGTTGTTTTAAGTTTTTAGATGTGGTTAAGGTATTTGGGCATGGTTTGGGTCATTTGAGTATGGTGTGGGTTTTTTTTGGGTGTGAAGAGGAGGGGAATAGTGTAGAAGTTTTTAGGGGAAGATAGATGGACATAGACATGTGGTATGGAGTCGGGTTGTGGTCGGGGGAAAAAAAGGGGTATAGAGGGTATAAGTAGATGTTGTGATAAAGAGTAGGGCTAATACTGTGGGTTGGTTTTGTAGGCACGTCAGCAGCTGACGATGCGGGATAGGATGCCCCCGCTGTTGGTACGGATGCAGCCACACGTATCCACAGCACACTGGGGTATCATGCGAGGTGGGACTCGGCAGAGTCCAGCGGTACAGAGCGATCGATAGGGATCATAGTTTGATGGTCGCCCTCATCGAGAGATGGGATCCGGCAACCAATGTGTTCCATCTCCCGACTGGGGAGATGACTATCACATTGGAGGATGTGTATCGTATCCTTCGACTGCCGATTGAGGGAGAGGCAGTCTTTCAGGTGGACGCAGAGACTACCATGGACAGCATCCTACGAGTTTTGAGGATGCGGCAAGCTATTGACGTATCACAGCGCGAGCATCGGGTATGGGGATATGTACCGTGCGCATCGCCATGAGACACGGCTTGCCGTGTTGATGATGATCGGGATCACCTGCTTTGCCCTCCCGGACTCAAAGGGAGGCCGCTTTCCACGGGCGCTGATGGGGGTTCTACAAGAGATGGTGGAGGAGCACACTTGTTATGCTTGGGCACTAGTATACACGGTATACATTGTATCGAGAGTCGTGGGGCTATCGCGAATGAGGCAATCGGATTTGTTCGACGTTTTTGCTTGCATTGTTGGGCATATGAGCACATCATATGCCTTAGACTAATGAGGGCGACCCGGCACAGGGCCACAGTCATATATAGATACGGCTTTCAAAGGTGGTTGGGGTCATGGGCCACCACCTGCATTAGCGATGCTTGCGGGCGGGACATCACTTATTACAAGCATTTATTAGAGGGCCCGACAGTGGCGAGATATCGTATGGAGACCTTACGAGAGTCATCACCCACTTGAGGAGCCCGATCATGATTGCGCTTGATCCAGTACACTTTCTGGATAGCAGGGCGGAGGCCGGAGAGTATGAGAGGATACCCCTGAGAGAGGTACACAGCGAGATGGGGCTGCGCGACAGGGCGAGCCACCTCCCTTCCCCGACCGGAGGATGATGTAGAGGCCCCACCGCCTACACCACAGCCCCTTGACCCAGTTGGGTTGCTTAGAGGCCAGCCAGAGATGACACCTGTAGTAGATGATCTTTAGTTATACGGGAGCATTTATGGTTTGGTGGGCTAGTCAAAGAGCGGCGAGATAGCACGCTTGCCTGCAGCAGAACTTAGTAGTGGTGACAAGCAGAGCGAGATCATCTCGAGGCGAGTACAGTTATTACACAGGCACTTGCTGCTACACACAAGCAGAATAGGTGTTTTACGAAGCGGCAGCTAGCCCGAGCTCGAAAGTACGAGCACGAGCACCACCGCCGCCGGCCAGCCACCCGAGCACGAGTAGTGCAGTACCACCACGGCCACGAGCACCACTAGCGGCACCAACCAAACACACGGGGCACTTGTAGTAGGTGTCGAGGGACCAGCCCCAACACCTACGATGGCTTGAGAGCGTTACATGGAGGCTAGGCGGAGGCCCGATACTATCGGATATTCTTGATGGTGCAGGGCTGATTATCAGCCCTATGCGGCACATAGAGCAGAGACCTCTCGAGCCGAGGTCTCGGGAGGTGAACCACAGGCTGGTGGGTCCGTCACAGGCGGGGGCGAGAGGTAGGACAGGACCAGCGAGACAGCAGAGGGAGGGAGGAGAGAGGCGAGGGTCCCCGCACATTTTGTATATTGGACATGGGCACCGGTCTGCGAACCGGTTGTGTTGATAGAGGCCTGCGTGCCTATTTATTCATTTATTCATTCATTTATTTATTATACCGGCCTGCGAGCCGAGTACGGGTTGTACAGTTGATACCGGCCTGCGAGCCGAGTATGTTTTTGATATGAGAGACCGGTCTGCGAGCCGAGTTGAGATTATTGACGGTTATTGTGGCCTGCGCGCCGGCTTTGTTGTATTATGAGATCACAGAGGCCCCTATGCAGGGCACATTGTATATTTGAAACTTTGTATATATATAGATATGATGTTTTGACCCACATGCTGTGCGTAAAAAGCGTTAAATGTTTTGTCGATGGTTTGTGATATGAGTTTGATTCACATGGTGTTATATATTAATGATGTTGATGTCTTTTGTTGATGGGATGTATATAGATATAAATGATGAGTTTAATTGACATGTTATAGTATGAAATGTTGTATGTTTTGGTTTTGTGAAATTGAATGTATGTAGCTGTTAAGTTGGATCCAAATGGTGTATAAATTGATGGTTTTTAATATCGGTTGTTGATGGCTTGTTTGTTTTTGTAATGTAGATAGATGATATTGATGAAATTGTAATGAGAGGTGGATTTAATGAAAAATATGGATAATGGTGTTGTGCATGCAGGAAAAAGGGACGGGCGCCACAAAAATTTGTAAAAAATGAAGAAAAGGCTTAGGTTTAAGTAATAGGTTGGGCGTGACCGATATCGGTTATGTAACCGATGTCGGTAGCTATATGACCGGTATCGGTTACAAAACCGATATCGGTTATGCAAGAATTGTTTTCCTAAAAATAGAACTGCTGGGTTGGCAACTTAAGTTCTTATTTTAGCATTCTTATTTTTAGAGTCATGAAACACGTTAAATATGCGAATGCGACGCTGTTTGACAACTGCTACAGGTAATTGCATGAAAGAATTTGAGTGATAAGGAGGAAAGAGACAGGTGAAGTGAGCGTGGGCTGAGATTCAGAAGGCAGAAAGACAAGTTATATTTGAAGAGGGTGGTGAACATGGCTGAATGAGGAGAAGCATCCAGCAGGCAGGGACGAGGGGGAAGACATGTTCCGCCCCAAGCTGCTGCATCCAGAGAGGTAAATTGTTTGGTTGTAATTTGATTCTTGCATGTGTTTGTAAATAGTATGAAAGAAGTGTAAGTGGGTAAAGATTAGAAAAAAGGTGATAGGCAAGGGTTGGGGATGGTATGAGTGCTACGGGGTAGGTAAATAGGGTGGGCCTGTATGTTTTTAGGTAGAAATAGGAGTAAACGGGCTTCATAAATATCGAAGGTGTATGTTTGAAGCAGGGTAGGTATATTTTGACAGTGACCGGTATCGTTTATAAGTAACCGGTATCGGTTATGCATAACCGCTATCGGTTACTGTAAGGGTTTCCAGATTTTGAGAAAAAACCCGTAGAGATTTGTTCTTTTGAATAATTATGTGTCGTTTTGATGTATGCAGGCAGAAGCAAGGTTAAGGATGAATGATACTGTGCCAGCGTTGTTGTCACGAATCCGAGCGGATGTAACACCAGGCTGAATGGTCATTGATAAATCGGTGAGGTTAAGTGGAATCCGCTATTATTCAAGAATCGCACGTAACTATGCTATGTTGCGAGCATTGATTGAGAGATGGAATCGAGAAAGAATACCTTCTATCTACCAGCAGGGGAGATGAGCAGTGACTTTGGAAGATGTGTTCCGTATTTTGAGACTCCCAATGATAGGAAAAACAAGATATCGAGTGTTGCCAGCGTGGGCGGAAATGTAGCGATAACTTGGCCGAGTATTTGGGGACGTTGCACGAGATTTGACACGAAGTTTATCATTTACGTATGGTATAATGTATGCAACACATCTGAGAAACAAGGTTGGCCGTGCTATTAATGATAGCAGGTGATGGTATTATGCATTGCCGAGGCGGAAGGTGGAAGATTTCCCAAAGCATTGATGAGTGTTATTTGGGAAATGATAGAAATGAGCGTGACATTCGCATGGGCACCCGCCTATCCGCGAGTTATATAGGGGTCTATGGGCATGCAAGCGAAAACACAGGCGACAATGCGGATTGTTGTTCGTACTTATTACATTGTTGGGCCTATGAGCATATTGTTTGTGTCGTCAATAGGCCGACCCATTGAGTCGGGAGAGACAGAGTGCAAAGGTTGGGATTCAGACTATGGGTCCAAATGCAAACAAGCGAGATCCCGTGCCGTGATAGATGACATCGAGTATTATAGACAGGTATGGGAGATGGTGACGATTGCGGATATTTGTTGCAGGCCGTACGGGAACTATATGGTGACAGAGCACATAGCTGAGGAGTTGAGGGGTGTAGAGCGATTGAGGTGGATCGTAGGGCATAGGCCGGGTGAGTACGAGAGGATTCCTCTAGATCGCGTGCGGCGACAATTTGGGTTCGTGCAGGATATTCCTATGACATATAGACCATACACGAGGATCGACGCCGAGGCAGCATTCTCACATCCCCGGCCTACACCTCTAGAAGGGCCAGAAGAGATAGCAGCCGATCGTAGGGTGATGGATGCGGGAATGACGGAGGCCTATAGAGTATGGTGGGTAGCAGAGCTGCGAGGTGCACGTGAGTGCCCTAACATAGCTGTGATTACAGCAGAGAGAGATCGTCTGCAGGATTTGGCTCGCCAGCTTCAAACACAGGTGAATGAGACAATGGGAATGTTAGAGGCTTCATAGCTACGAGTGGAGAGACTGGAGGCAAGATTCCTCCACGCGAGAGGACGTATTCATATGTTACAGGAGATGTTGGCGGATCAATGGGAGGAACCAATGGCAGTGGCACCTTTGAGGATGGAGAGGCCAGCTGAGAGGCATCGACGATCATGATCACCACCTGATTCGGGAGGAGGTGCAAGAGTCTAAGTGGATTTTATAGGAATATTAGAATAAATAAGGATGCCGACCTGTGAGTCGATGATAGAGAAGATGTATTTGTTTAACATCTAAAATAAAACTAAATATGTATGTGGTTTTGAGTGATGATAATAATAAGAATGGTTGTGTTTTGGATGTTGTTTTTGTTTGTTTTGAAAAAGGATAAAGAGGAACGTTGGCAAATAGAAATACACAAAAAATATTTATATTTACAACACATGATAGGGTATGGTAGGGGATGGTCGAGCTAACCTTGGGAGACCCCATGTCTCCTAAGTGCTGCCTACATAGCCCATTGCACAAAGCAAGGAAGGGCCTCAGACCGATGTAGTTCTCCCTTAGGATCAGGGAGAGGTGAATTCAGGCAATTTGGTTGTGGTTAGGCAATTTTGTTGGTTGGTAAAAATTTGATGTTGGTAGGGTAATGTTGTTGGTGTTGGTAGGGTAATGTTGTTGGTGTAGGTATGGGTGAAGCGAAAGTTAGCATACCCAAGTAGTAGGGAATCGTGTCCTGATTAAGGTCAACACACAATCCTAGAGCCGAGCAAAAGAGGCAAGAGTGTCCCGTAATTGAGAAGAGCTAAACAAACCACATATTAATGTAGGATGAGCTTGAATCCCTAGGTACCTTGCATAGGCGAGAAGTCGATAGGTGAAAAGAGTGGTATGATCACAATATATCGGATATACGTCACGTCCCTTGAGTTTTGTTGTTTTGACAAATGGTGAGGTGAGGTGGTTGATGTGGGCGAGGTGCGAGAGAACTTATTATGAGATGATGATTCTGAAAAAAGAAAACGAAACCTAAATAGACAAGTCCATGACTCAAAAGTGCTTTGAAGTAATGCTTTTATTTTTATTTTTCTGGATATAGACTGATCGATGCGGGAAGTCTACATGGGATACGTAGTTTGTTGTTCTTGAGGTCTTCCCGAAGCTGATCAATGTGAGAAGCTTCGATAAAGGCTGAACTATTTGTGTATAGTCATTTGTCCTTCAAGGAGCATCTATTTATAATAAGAGCAATAGTTTGGCATATAGTTGTCCTTGAGGAGCAGATCTATTGTATAAGTTAGAGGTCTAGATGTCCGTTGGGCATGAAGCATCTAGTTTTTTTTTTTTTTTTTTTAAGAAGTTTGACTCAAGAAAATCCCATAAGTGTGTAATTAAGAATGTGTCATTTTGATACTTTGAAGTCATGGACTAGACTAAAAAAGGGGAAGGCATCTTTTAAGGGGAGGTGATAATCAAACCATGTGAGCTTGATTGGATTTTGAGATGTAAGAAACAAAGTGTATGCGGTGGTAAATGAGCTCGGGACAAGCGTAAGGTAGATAAGCATTGATATAACGCTAATTTCAACAAAGAGAATGGTCGAAGATGCAAGGCATTAAGGAGCTCAGGCTCGGAGTTTACCATTAAGCGAAGCTAAACGATAAGTGTCCCGATCCATAAGTGTGAGTGATAATGTAAGGCCCAATCCAATTAGGAGCAAATTTTCCACGTTTACTCTTTTCTAGTTTGGTTACATGTTGATTCTCTTTGAGGACAAGATCGCTAACCTTAAAAGTACGCTCATGAAGCCTTTTATCATAAGCACGCTTGATGCGTTTTTGATAGATTTGAAGGTGATCAAGAGCCGTAAGACGGCGCTCGTCAAGAAGCTCTAATTGGGCTAACCGCTCTTGGCGGAAATCATCGTTAGTGAGAATATCCGAAGAGATATTACGAGGAGGGTATTTGTACTTGAGAGGCAAGACAGCCTCGGTACCATATACCAAAAAGAAAATGGTGTGGCATTAGTGGAGAATGCGAATGCTAGTACGATAAGCCCAAAGGGCAAAGGGAATGTGATCATGCCGATTTCTTCCGGACTCATTGACAACTTTCATGAGGATTTTGGTTAGGGTTTTATTAGAAGATTCACCGACCATTGGCTGCGGATAGTAAGGCAATGAGAAACTAAGTTTGATACCAAAGTTGTCACAAAGGTCTTGTAACAACTTATTTTTAAAATATTTACCATTATCATTATTAGGCGATGAGGAATACCAAAACGACAGATAATGTGATGGTTAACGAATTCGACAATTTTTTATTTTTTAGTTGAAATGAGTGGAATAGCCTCCACCCATTTTGTGTAATATTCGGTTGCTGTGATAATCCATCGGTGACGTTGCGAAGAGGACGGATGAATCTCACCAATAAGGTCTAAACCCCATTGTGAGAAAGGCCAAAGATCTCGGGCGACCTGTAGCGGGTGGCTAGGAGTATGTTGAAGGTTGGCATGTTGTTGACACATAACACAACGCTTAACATATTCGTAGCAATCGTTATTGAGAGTAGGCCAATAATAACCTAGGCGAAGGATTCGTTTGGCCATGGCAAGGCCACTAAAATGTCCACCACAAATGCCATCATGGACTTGTTGGATGGTATAGGTGACCTCCGCGCCAGTTAGATAGCGAAGGAGGATGCCATCAAAGCCACGTTTATAGAGGAGTCCCCCCATGACAACATAACGAGAAACACTTTTAAGAAAAGCACGTTTGCCATTACTAGAAAGGTCAGGTGGGAGAACAGAGGTTGTAAGGTAGTCGTGAAATTGGTGGTACCAGGTATCCTGCGAATTAGTAGACACAGTATTTATCATACAAACTACCGGGGCTGAGTAGGATGGGGCAAAAAGTTGTTGGACCAAGACGAATATGTCAGAGTCAGTTGGTGCGGCAGGAATTTGCGAGGCTAAGCAAGCCATAGTATCCGCAAATTTGTTAGTGGAGCGGGGAATGGTCTGGATAGAATAATGAGTAAATGAGGTCAAAAGTGAATCCACGTAATGTTTGTACTTTTGAAGTTCCTCATTCTTACATTGGTAGATGCCCATAACTTGATTGACTACCAATTGAGAGTCGCCAAAAATGTTAATAGATTTGACACCTAAGTGTAACGCAACCCGGAGACCCAAAACAAGGGCCTCGAATCTCTGTATTATTAGTGCGGGGAAATCAAGCCGAATGAAAGAGGCATAGGTTCAAAGCGTCAAGAGGGATGAGAACAACGCCGGCTCCTCCGCCCCACTGGCATTTAGATCCATCAAAGAAGAGGGTCATTTGATACGACTCTTCCCTAAGTGAAAGAGTGGCGATGAGTTCGTCAGTGGAAATTAAAATTGGTGAATTGTTCCCGGTAAAGAGGCCTCCATGCAAGTTGGTGCTGCAATAGTTTGTCCTTTGATTGACTTACATTTGTACAAACTCAAGGTCGAGGTCGGTGAGGAGCATAATCCATCGGGCGATGCGTTGGTTTAGATGTGGTTTAGCATACATATAATGAATGGGGTCCGTATTGGTGATGACAAAAGTTTTGTGATTCGGAGATAATGTTGGAGTTTGGTGGCTACGAATGATAGGGCTAGGCACAATTTTTCTACATGTGTATACCTAGTCTCGTAATCCACGAGAATATGACTTATATAATAAACGGCTTGTTCTCGGCGTGCCGAGTCCCGATGTGCGAGCATAGCTCCTATAGCATGGTCAGTGGCAGAAAAGTAAAGTTAGAAAGGACGATCATCCTGAGGTGGAATAAGCACGGGTGGTTGCAAGAGATAGGATTTAAGAGCTTCAAAGGCTTGGTGACACTCTTCACTCCATTGAAAGGCAATGTCCTTTTTAAGAAGGTGATGAAAAGGGTGACATCGATCCGAGAGTTGGGAGATGAAACGCCGGATAGATTGAAGTTTACCCTGCAAACTACACAATTGTTTGAGGTTTTTGGGTGGGGGCATTTCTAGGATAGCTTTGACTTTAGATGGATCGACCTCAATGCCACGCAAAGAGACGATAAAGCCAAGAAGTTTTCCCGAAAGAACACCAAAGACACATTTCTTTGGTTGAAGTCGACTGAATATTGCAACAGCGATCGAAAATAATGGTTAAAACATCGAGATGTTCACTGCGATGTTTAGATTTGCCAAGAAGATCATCGACATAATCCTCAAGGATAGTGTGCATAATGTCATGAAAAATGTAAGTCATAGCCCGCTGATAGGTAGCACCAGCATTCTTAAGGCCAAATGGCATGACATGATAACAGAAGGTTCCCCAAGGAGTTATGAAAGCAGTTTTATGTTGATCGGCCGGGGCTACCAAAATTTGATTGTATCCCGAAAAACCATCCATGAGAGAAAGCATTTCATGGCCCGCAGTGAGATCAACAAGTTGATCAATACTTGGGAGGGGGAAGTCATCCTTGGGGCAAGCGAGGTTAAGGTCTCGGAAATCCGTGCATATCTGAAGTCCCCCCCGTCGCTTTAGTGCGACAGTGCGATGTTAGAAATCCATTGAGGATAGTCAATAGGCAAGATGAAGGAAACAGAAAGAAGTCGTTGAAGCTCTTCTTTGACCAAGAGGGCGATGCGTGGATGCATCTTTCTCAGTTTTTGTTTGACTGGTTTGGAATCGGGGTTTAGGGTGATGTTATGGACAGCAATGGTAGGATCAATTCCTGGCATGTCAGCGTAGGACCAAGCGAAAGCTTGGTTGCGGGTACGGAGAAAGGTAGTAAAGGCGGCTTGTTCTGATGTGTTAAGGGATTGTCCGATCTTCACAATGTGAGGATCCTCCTCTATGTGGATGTTGATTTCTATAGTCGACTCATTCAACATGGTTTGAGTTTCAGACGGTAAGGCGCGTTGAATATAGGAGTCGTCCGCCCCAAGGTAAGTGAGGATGGAGTCGTCATCCTGGCACTCAACAACATTAATCGAAGGTGAATCCTCTTCGATCATGTCTGGATACAGAAGGGGAAGAGAAGATGGATCCTCATTATCACGTTGATAAGTGAGAGGACCTATGAAGATAGCATTTATGAAAAAAAAAAAAAAAAAAAAAAGTTAGGAGGGATAGATTCAGGGTCTATCGACTCTGTGGGTGATGATGGCAAAGTGGGTGATGATGGTTTGGTAGGGGTGATGTCATCTTCTTCCAGGATACAACTGACACGAGGTGTCTCCTGTGTAGGTGTTTCAGGAAAACCGAGACCACTGCAATCATTGTGTTTGCGTGTAGTCACGGGAATGAGTGTATGTCGGCCTTGTTCGTAAAGACCAAAACCAAAGCCTTTCCAAGCAAATGAGTCGAAGGTGAGGGAAACGCACGACGATTTGTCAAGTATTGAAAATCAGATTGGAAGGGAACCACACCAAGAGGAGGTTCAGGGGTAATGGAGGATGCGTCAACACCCCCATATGTTAGGTTGGTGCGGAAATGGGGTGGTCCGTAAGAGATTACCTCCCCCACGCGATGGTCGTAGGTGGGATGTGCATGTAATCGTGTACTCTGCGGGGTATGGAAAGAGCTAACGTTATATAAGGCGGTACTCCCAGCGTAAGGCGTTGAAAAACATCTACTAAGGGGTCGGAGGTTGGGATGTTATCTGCGGGAAAGGAAGTAATATTTGTAACGGCGGTTTCATTGGTTGAAGGCGTAGGTGCGTCGGAAGTAGATGGCTGGGTTGGATGAACGGGTGTCTTGACTGGTATAAGTACATCATTAGGGCGATACAACATATTGCAAGTTTTGAAGGGGGGAGGATCAACTTTTACGGTGTAGGACTTCCCCTCGTACTCAAATTTTATGCATCTATGTAAGGTGGAGGGAACGCATCCCATAGCCCGAGATCCAAGGGCGGCCTAACAACATGTTGTATTGGAACTCTCCCTCAAGGACATAGAAGAGTTCGGGTAAAGTACGTGGTCCTACATGAATGTTAAGGATCACGGTGCCTAAAGTAGAAGTAATAGCATCATTGAATGATCGCAACATGATGGGGTTGGCACACATGCAACTAGAAGGGATATTCATTTGTTGGAAGGCTTTTGAAGAGATGATGTTTAGGCTAGCACCCCCGTCAATCATAACATGACGTACCCGAATATCCCGAACGTACACTGAGATGAAAAGAGCAGGGTCAGGATCTTCGGCACCAAAGTCGATAATTTCATCTTGAGAAACTCGACAACGGCACTTGCATGCGCGAGAGCGAAGTGGTTGGGGAGATAGATTGTTTGGTGAGCGAAGCAACGTGATTGGGTGTTAGAATAGAAGTAACAGGTAAGGTTTCATTAGGTAAAACCTCTATCCCTTGAAGGATTTCAACGAGAGCTTGTCGATGAGATTCAGAAGTCTGAATGAGATCATACAATGTCATTTTTACAGGCGATTGGTGAAGCTGTTTGATCATAGTTCAATGGGCAATGCCATTAGAGACGGGATAGGCGGGTCCGCGAATAACCACTTTAGGTGGTGCAATCGGGATGGTGGACGGAGAAACAGATGCCGCGGCGTGTTTTCTTCGCTTTTCCATTGTTTTTCGCCTCGAGTAAGCAACACTAATCATATTGATCTCGTGAATACGAGAGGAGGAAGATGGTAGGGATAGGTCATGGTTTTCGAGAGGTGGGGCTGTAATAATGATAGATCTTGGTGAGGCGGGGACAGGTGGTATAGGAGAGGGAATTGAAGCTAAAGGTCTCTCTCTTCGTAAGTTGTCTTTCTTAACTTTTCTATCTGAGAGAGGTGACGGACGAAGTATGGTTTTCAACGCTTTGCATCCCTCTACGTCATGTCCTGGTGTGCGGTGGTAAGCGCAGATTTTAGACTCATCGTAACCTATAGGTCGAGGTTTAGATGGATCATAAGGTCTAAGTGGGGGTAGGGAAATGGTCGCATTCTCCACCAACATAGCAAGGATTTTGGCGTAAGACCCTTTGAGTGGGTCAAAGTCGAGGAGGAAATGAGGCTATTGAGTAGGTCGATCTGGTGATGACATGGTGTGGTTGGTTTGTATGGGGGGTGGTTTAGCCAAGGAGTTTTGGTAATGGGTTTTAACTAACCATGGTTTCTTTGACGTAGAGGCTATGTTTAGCTGGTTGGATGATGAGGCCACAGATGATGTGGTATCAGAAAACAACCACGGAGAAATAGGAGTGACAGAAAACAAATCTTTTGATGGTGGAATTTGTTTATGGTTGATAGGTGGACAGGATACGCGGGGTGACGGTGTTGCTATACCCTTGGATTTCTGTATGGGTGTAGAAGGCGTAGGTCGCTTTAAAGAAAACACAGGAGGTATGATATATTGATGTAAGGTAGAGGGATGGGGTCCCAATATGGAAGGTAGGTGTGACGACGAGGGTTTTAGTTGTGTTAACGGCATAGATTGAGGAGATTGAGTCTGTCTCCTAATGGGATGGACGGATTTATTTTAGATAAATCAAGCTGCTTAGGTGGGTGTGTTAGACTAGGTATGGGTGAGGTCCCAGCGTAGGGGAAGATTTGGCTAAGTAAATAGAAGTGGACAAGGTATTTGGTAGAGATGAGGGGGTGAAGATGAGGACATGGGCATTTTAAGCTTCGCAAACACTTCGGGTATATGGCGGAGGCATCGAGATTGGTCATTTGCATTTGAGTAGAATATGGCGTACTCAAATGTTCCCATAGGACCTATCTATCTTCTGTAGAATGACAGTCCTCATGTGTGAATAGGAACTTTTGTATGGAAGAAAGGTGGGTTGTGATTCCGGTCCACTGTGGGTGTGATCTGAGGGTATATGAGGCAATCGTATCAATGGGCGTTAAGAGATCAACCGGTTCTTGAAAAGATTTTGGTGAAGAAGGACTAATAGGTAGGAGGGCGTGTTTGAGGGGATCTGTCATGTTTAAAGAATGTGGTGATGTCGGTTCAAGAGGTTGCTCGTCTAAGGATGAGAAAAGAAGTGGCGAGCCTTCCTCTTGTACAGCAAGAATGGTAGAAGGAGACGTTTGGGAAATAGATAAATTAGATAACATCTGCTCGCGATCTTGCAAGGATGTGGTATAAGAAGGCTCAATTGTGAGAAGGGAACTGGGCAGCTATTTCCTTGATGGGTAAAGGAACGGCAAGGATTTCAGTTTGTCTTGATGGCGAGGAAGGGGGTTCGGTTTCCTGCGTTAGTGAAGAGGCTTGATTGAGAATTTGTTCGATAGAGGTCTTTGGCTGGGAATCGAAGACTGCATGGATCTCATGAACACTCTCCTCGGCTAAGATATCTTGGTTTAGATTACTGTTAGAAGAATGATTCGGGAATGGTTTGTTGAATATTTTCAAATTTCGGTTAGCAGGGGCGTTAGGATTATCGAGGGCTATATCCCCCGCATCAACCATTTCCTGCACTATGTTTTTCAACATCTTGCAGTTCTCATGACTGTGTCCCTTCACACGGTGGAAGTTACAGAAGTCATTTTCTTTGTACCAAGAAGGTATGGCGCGAGTGGAATCGAACCCGGAATGAGGTTTAACAGGAGGTAAGGTAATGGCTCCTGCTTTGAGCAATTTTTCCAATATCACGCCATATGTTTCTCCCAAGGGAGTGTAGTTGATGGGTTCTGCTTTATACTTATAGGTGGTTTTTGGCGGGGTATTAGACGGTGGTTGGGATTTGACCATCACCGCGTGCACGGCCCCTTTTGATTTCGAAGTGGTCGATGGGTGAGGATTGGTGGTGTTAGGTTTGTTGGTGGAATCTTGGGTTCGGAAAGTGGGGTTTTTGTTGCGCAACCGCAATTTCTCTTCCTCTAAGGCTCGAATCTCTAATTTTCGAGCCATAGTAAAGGCCTCATCAAATGTACGAAAAGTTTGAATTTGGAGGGTAGGAGAGATGTGCTTAGCAAGCTTTGCGTAAACTTGATTCGATAAGTTCGATCGAGGTAAGGCATACGTAAGTTGGTTGATAAGGCCCCGCCATCGTCCAACGAAATCTGCGATAGATTTGTCTTCAAATTGTCGGATGGCATAGAGGTCGGTGATAAATACTTTCTTTGCAATGTTAATGGAGAAATGATCCAAGAAAGATTGGGCTAATGGTTAAAAGAGAAGATTGAGTCTTTGGGTTAAAGCACTATACCACTCAAAGTGGGTCTGATAAGGACATGGGAAAGGTGCGGAGTAGTAAAGCGTCGTCGTGAGAAATCGGATAGCAAGCATGTCTAAATGATCGCAAGTGTTGTTGAGGGTCCTCCTTCTTTGTTAAAACGGGTAAATTTTGGTAATTCCCATTGAGGAGGATATGAATGAAGGGGGACCAAGGGTGGATAGGCTCCCGACAAACTTGCTCGTATGTCAAGGCGCTACGACTTCACGAAGCGAAATGCCTCCCAGTGTTTTGCATTTTGTCCATCATTTGTTTAATTAAATCAGTAGTTGGATGAGATGATGGTGTGGTTGTGGTAAACGGAGGCAAATTGGGCCAAGGGCCACCGCTAGACAATGGTGGGGTTAAATGTTGATAAGGTATGGAGGACGGCTGTGTGGAGGCAACCGAATAAGGATGTCCTATATAAGCTGTTGAGGTTACCGGATATGTGTGTGGAAATGAAAAGGTGGGCGGAGCTTGAGAAGGAAAGCTCGTGTGGATAGGTGGCAGAGAGCAAGTCATGAACAGAACAGTCTGCAAGAGAGACGAGGTAGGAGCAGTCAGCGGTAATGACATGTTGGGCCCAAGATTAACCAAAGGAAAGCCAATCTGTGCCGTATGGGTAGAAGACGGGACTAAGGATGCGGAAGGCAAAGCAGAGTTATCAGGCGAGAAGGGGCTAAATGAGCAGCTATACTAATAGGCATGCCAATAAGGAGTTGACCGTCGGGTGTATGGTCAAGGGCATGAGACAAATAGTATTGTACAACGACTAGGATTAGCATCCAGAAATTTGGCAAATTCTTTATCTCCCACAGGAATTTTAGGAACCTCGCTGGTGTCCGTAGGATTCCCCACAGAATGTGAAGGGGGTGATTCAGGAAAAGGAACAGAGCAAGCATGTGAAACCATGGCGGCGGCTTGCTTTCAAGTGATAACAACCATGGACAGGAGTTCACAGTAGGGTTTCAATCTGGCGAGAATAAAATGCAGACTCAGGATCGTGAAATTGGTAGGTTCTTTGGTTTGTCGAGAAGCTGAAAAACGATAACGATATCGGTCTGATAACCGATGTCGGTTACACTATAGCCGATGTCGGTCAGTTAACCGATGTCGGTGTAATAAGACTGGTAATATAAGAAGCTGCTGATTTGATTGTTAACAACGCTCAGTATATTTATCAAATTGTTCTAAGGTAATCACAGAAGACAGTGTATAACAGAGAAAATAGAACTGAAAACAAACAAGATGCACACGCAAATCCAGAGACTAACCCTAGGGTTAATTTTAATTATTGTGGGCTTATGCCTTTAGACGCGGAATGATGTCAATCCTAAACAAAAGACTTAGGGGAAATGTCAAGTTTGTTTTGGCTTATAAGGTTACCTCAATCGGGCGGAGGAATACCGCGGAAAAGGGGGGATGTTTTGAGCTGTTGTGTTAATTGTGAAGTGATTCGGTATGTGTTGTGCAGTGAAAGTAAGATTAATTTCCTGTCAATACCGTGGAAATCACCCCACGTGTACGACTGTTCTTAGTCTATGTTCACTAGAATTGAAAACAAAGAAGCAAGAATGTAATGCACGTGTTTTAAACCCAAATCGAAAATGATATTCGATGAAGCAAATGAGATGACTTTCACTAATGTGAAACTAGGAAAGCAAGACAAATTCTTTACTAAATATATAACAAAAACAACAACAACAAGTATGCTTCCTAAAATGAAAATAAGCAAGAGAAACAGAAACCCGAAATGGGTCCCACTGGCGTGCCAAAATGTTTCGCACGGAATGTTTCGCTCTCGAGAATAGACTTGCTTCTATCCTATCATTCCTTTGAGAAGCAGATATAGGGTTAGGGCTAGGAGGAATACTGTTGAATGTTGAGATGGTGTGCGCGTACCATAGAGAAAGATCAGATCGACTGCGAAGAACTCCTTTTTGTCTTGGAAGGACTACCTGCAAGTAAGAATACAAGACCACAAGATTTTAATTAGACAACAAATGAGGGATCTGCCTTAGGCCCAGAAATATAAAAACTTCCTTTTGAAGGTGGTCAGTTCCCCTTTTAATACGATTTAACACAAATGATAATATAGAAAGCTATTGCAAAATCACGATTTAGGTATCTCGTTACAAAGCAATAGAAACTAAACTATCAATAATAAAGCGTCACGTTGTTTGTTCGGTTACTGGTCGTTGATACGTTCAGGTTGAGTTATAGGGATAAACCAGGCTAGATTTGGGGTTGTTAGGTGGCAAATAGGCGAGCAAAAGGGTTTTGGGGTATAAGTCACAGTGACCGATGGCGGTCACTGAGTAACCGACCACGGTTAGAGAACCGCTGCCGGTATAGGATAATCGACACCGGTAGGGTCAGTAATCTAGGTGCTTCTGGGTAGAGATTGGTTGCAAGGTGATTGTGGGGTTATTGAGATTGGGGGATGGCTGAGGGGAATGATGGGAGGATAGGGAAGACTCAGAGTGTGGTAAAATGGCCTTCTGGGCAATATCAGGGTGTGTGGGTGAAGGTTAAGTGCAGTAGTGGCTGGTAGTAGATCTAGGAATAAACTTATGATTACTATTAATCAACAGGCTCAAGAAAATGGTGCTTAGAAACATATAACATACTACTTACTTGCCCCTGATGTAGATGCAAGTTTCAGGACTGTGATGATGAAGACAGGACCCAAGTTGGATGCAGTTTCCTCTTCTGATGCTCGGATGAGTGTTACTGGGCTCTGGTTATTCAGTTGCAGTCTTGGGCTTGATGTCCTTCTCTGCAATCTCTTCTTGTTTCTTCACTTGTCTCTGCTCGGCCAAGCAAAATCTGGATTCTCTCGATGATTTCTCCTTCTCCCGATCAAATGAAAATCCGATCCTTGTTTTTGGTTGGAAGTGGTCATTTACGGGAACCGATGGCGGTTACGCAACCGACGGCGGTCGAGTAGAACTGCATATCGGTCCGGTCAAAGCGGGCTATTTTTGGTAAAATAGCCAGCTTTCCCTCCTTTTCTTCCGAGGGATTGGTAGTGGGCTTGGTCAAGTCATTATGAAGTTGGTTTTAGGTGCGGATGAGGAGTAATTAGTCATAGGTGTGGAATTGGACCAAGTTATAGGTCTTAATTAGGTTAGTTTAGGGTTAAGACTAGGTCATGATGAGGTGGCGACATGAGGTGGCAGGTATGGTGATGTGGATTTATTAATTATAAGGTAATTAATAAATAATTGTGTAAGGTTTAGGTGGTGAGGTTAGGTTGCGAAATGTGATGCGGGTCACAAGGGGTCGTAAGACACAAATTTGGTGTCTACACAGGATCCACCGAGTAGGCTGCCCTTAGGTAGCGCATTCTGACTAGCCATAGCAAATCTAGGTCAGCTTCTTGTAAGCAAGGGCACAATGGATAGTTGAGAGGACCCAGTTGGTAGTCAAGAGTACTTAGATGTAGGTGGATATAGCTCGGATTATAGTAGAGTATGATGCACTTCAGCATGTGGCAAGGGTCAAACTTGGGGATATTATATATAATTTTCTAACGACTTCCACGAGAGGTTGGACTTGGGGATATTATATATGATTTTGGAGCAACTTCCACATATGTCATATATTATAGGGCCTTGTATCATGTTGTGGTGCTAGAGATGCAAAGGGTTATCCCCTATAGTCATCTTACAAGCGGTAGATCAACAAGGTCCCATAGGAATTTGATATCTGCTAGATCCGTTAACATTCCCCCATCTAGTCACAGGTCATCTAGTCCCAACAATTGAGATACTCGGGGTTGACTCGGTTATTGCACAATGTACTATATTCATGTATTATTTTTGGTATATGCCTTGAGATGAAGGCACATTTTTGACTTGATGTATATGTATGTTTTATATTATGCCTCAAGATGAAGGCACACGTTTTTGATCCATGCCCATGATGGCTTGTTTTTGTATCCGATTATATCGAGACACTTTTCATATATGAGCATTGATGATTTTTGAAATATTTATAACAATTGACATTGATGTATATCACATTTTGATTTATGAGATATTATGTTAGCCCATGTTTTTATTATGGTTTATGATGAGGGAGATAAAAATAATCCCTATTGCCCCATTGATGATATGATGTGATGTAATGTTAGCTTAGCATACATTTTTATTTCATTTTATGATGATGTATCTTAGCATTTTATTAGTGATATATGATGATGTGATATTAGATGTGATGATATGGATGTGAATGATGAAATGATAACACGCAATGTATAAGCAACGAACACAAGCACAAGAAATAGTTAATAAAATATAATATATAAACATGTTAAACAACACAACCATATACAAAAATAACTAAGCGAGCAAACATACCCAATATGAAAAAGCATGAATTAACTCACACCAAAGTTATATATGAACTAGGATGCTAATAACTTAGTTGTAATGGGTCTATCCCGTAATAACAAGATCTAATCTAATGAATTTCACAACAGATTAAATCAAAACTTAATCTAAGTAAGCAAATAACAAAATAATCTAGAAAAAGCTTGTAGAACAACATACAATATGTACAAACAAGCCCACAAAACTATGTATAAGAAAACAAGCAAGTAAGAAAACACTACCTTATTTTTGTGGAATGTTTTTAAACATTTTGTGTTGTTTTTGTATTTTCAAGAGACAATGTTATATTATTTTTGGTTTGTTTTGATAAAACCTTTTTGAATGTTTTTGGTATTTTCTAAAAACATTCCAAAGCTATGTACACAAAAAAATCCTGGATGCCCCCAACAATAGATGGGAATGTACAATCCCAAAAATCCTCGCATATATACAAGAGAGTGAAGATGCAAAGATACCCCTAGTGTTAGATGGGAATGTACAAGGGAAAAAATTCTCACATATATACAAGAGTAGGATCACCAGATCAAGGCCACGGAGGATAGGCTAAAAAGATCTTAGACACAAGTGAAAACTATCTAATGACAAAGCAATTATACCCCGAGTGTGAGATGCTTGTGAATAACGAACCCTCCCATGGCCCCGAAACTCATTTTACCAAAGGACTTGTCCAAAGTGCCACAATTGTGTGGTTTTCACACTTGGAAGAATTTATTTCTCTTTACTTTTTTGTTTCTTTTTTTGATTTTTAAAGGTCCCCATGTTTAGGTGTAGAAATGCTTGAGATGCATGGAATTCATGGGTTCCCAAGTTCATCACCATCAAGATAGGCAAGCTTATAAGCACCATAACCAAATTTAGTGACCACAACATATCACCCTAGTCAATTAGATTCAAATTTTCCTTTATTTTCTCACTTTTTGTGGTGTTGAACTAATTCTCTTTCAAGACAAGGTCTCTTACCTCAAATGTATGAGGTATGATGTGTATGTTTATGTTTGACACAATCATTTCGATACACTTTAAGGTGATCGATGTGTGGAGGCATTTTTCATCGAATAACTCTAGCTCTTACATCAAGAATTTATATTCTTCCTCTTTGTCCAAATAATCTTTTAAGGATATATACAAAGAAGAAAGCTCGATTTTAAGGGGAAAGATGGCCTCTGTGCCAAAAACCAAGGAATATGGAGTACCACTAGTAGGTGTGCATATGGACGTTCTATAAGCCCGGAGAAAGATGTATTTGTAGATGCCAATTAAAGCCACTTTTTTAAACCATCTTCTCCATGATACGAATAAGAGTCTTGTTCGAAGCTTCTACATGTCTATTACATTGAGGGTAATAGAGGGTTGATCATTATTGGTGGATTTGGAAGCATTGGAATAGTGCCTTCACTTGCTTATTCTTTAAGTATTGACCATTTTCAGATACAATGGTAGAGGAAATGTTATAACGGAAAATGATGTGATTTATGATGAATTTGGAAATTTGTGCACCAATGACTTAGGTAAGAGGGAAATCCTCTACCCATTTGGTAAAATATTTGATGGCAGTTATAATGTGATTGTGGACATCAAAGGAAGTGGGTGTAAGCTTCCTAATGAGATTGATTCCCCACTTTGAGAACGGTCATGGTGTCGTGATGGGTTATAAAGATTACACTAGAGCATGTTTTAGGTTTCCTTATTTTTGACATAGCAAGAATTTTTTTACATACTAACAAAAATCAATTTCCATAGTAGGCCAATAATAACCTACTCTCAATAGTTTCTTGACAAGAACCATTCCACTTGTATGGGCCCCACAGATTCCTTCATGCACCTCTCTTTTACCACTAAGATTGACTCTTATGAGTTAAGAAAGTGTAACGAGTTCCATTATAGCCTCGATGATAGAGATTGCCCCCAAGTATGGTATAGCAGGATATGTGTTGCATGAGGTTATGTTTTTCGAAATGGATAATGTTGGAAGTAAAGTTTCCATCATGTAGGTAATTAAATATATCAAGGTATCGGGGGAAAGAGGACCAACAACTTCACATACCATACAATATTTTGATATGTCATATACAGTGTATACCATCAAATTTTCCACAAAGAATTACATGTCATTATTTCGAGTGGAATGTATAACAAGGATCCAATTGTAGCCATAGTATCCACTAAAGGTTTTTTTCCTCTTGGTATATATTTAAAGGTGATTTGTACAAATAATTATTTCAACATATCCACCAATTTCTTGTAAGGGATGAGCTTCTCATTCTATACCTTATACTCATCATTCACTTGCTTGATGATCAATTGAGAATCACCTATAAGATTGACCTATCTGATATCCCATCGTATAGTAATTTTCAATCCTACAATGAGGGCCTCATATTCAGCTATATTATTAGTGCATGGGAAACCAAGTCTGAAATCTTGAGGAATCAAATCACCTATAGGAGTGATAAGAAAAACTCCTGCTCTGAGCCATGAAAGGTAAATGACCCATCAAAGTATATTTTCTATGTGATGATTCCTCAAAGTACTACATAGAAGTATCTGGAAGATCCTAAATCAATGGTTCAATTCCTAACAAAGGGGCTTCACTAGTTGATCCACAACCACTTGCCCTTTGACTGATTTTTGGCTGAAACACTCAATATCAAACTCATTAAGCAAGATGATCCAATTTTCCATCCTCCCAGTAAGTATGGGTTTAGATAATAGGTACTTGAGTGGGTAAACTCTAGATATAATCTTGGTTTTTTTATTCAAAATATAGTGATGAAGTTTTTGGAAAGTAAAAACAATGGCCAAGAAATATTTTTTAATTTACGGATAGTTGAGCTCATAAGAGATCAATGTACGGCTAAGGTAATAGATGGATTTCTCTTTTTGATTCAAATCATATTGAGCTAGAATCACGCCGGTAGTAAATTAGGTAGCTAAGATATATAACAATAGAGGCTCACCAGGGTAGGTGGCATAAGAACAAGTAGTTTAGCCAAATACTCCTTAAGCAAGGAAAACACTTGTTAGCATTCAAGACCCCAGTGAAAATCAACATATTTCTTGAGAAGATGAGTAAATGAATGGAATTTTCTATAATTTGGGAAATGAATATGTGGATAGCTTGGATTTTACTTTACAAATTGTGCATTTGTTTAAGGTTCTTAAGAGGAGGAATTTATGTGATAGTTGTGACCTTTGTTGGGTCCACTTCAATTCCTCTTCTAGAAACAATGAAGCCTAATAACTTCCCTAAAATTACACCAAAGACACACTTCTTTGGCTTCATTATAACCTTATAATCTTGTAGACATTGAAAGATGTGCCATATGATTTTAGGACGTTCTACCCTAGTCCTAAACTTTCCCAAGAAATCATCAATATAGCCTTCAATAATATCATTTAGCATGTCATGGAAGATGACAGTCATGGCTCTTTGATAAGTTGCGTGCCTGCATTCTTGAGGCCAAAAGGCATGACTTGGTAACATAACATATCCCAAGGGGTAGTAAAGGAAGTCTTATGTTAATCTTCTTCTATAATTTTTATATGTTTGTAACCTGAAAATCCATCCATGAGGGATAGCATTTCATATCTTGTGGTTGATGTCGATATTTGGAAGAGGAAAGTCATATTTTGGACATGCTTTGTTGATGTCCTTGAAATCTGTGAAAATTCTGATAACAATGGGATTCTTCTATATATGTACTATATTATAAATTCATTTTGAGTAGTCAATAGGCTTAAATCCTATCACCAATAATTTTCAAACTCTTCTTTGACCAACAGAGCTACGAGGATGCACTTATGAATATTTTGCTTAATTGGCTTTGCTGATTCGTGCACAACTAAGTTATGCACTACCAAAGAAGGATATAATCTTGGCATGTCCACATAGGACCAAACAAATATATCTGAAAATTCCCAAAGAAGCATGACAAAATATTTTTGTTCTTGTGTTGAGAGGGAAGTTCACATCTTAACCATTTTAGGCTCATCTTATATTCTAATGTTAGCATCAATAGTCTCCTCCACCGAGAAACTTGGATTCATATTCCAAATTCGTAGGATCGGGGGAGATATTGAGATATTTTTCTAAGGTTTTATTAACAATATTTTCACCCTTAGACTAGTCACTTTTTATATCCATTGATTTTTCTATTTGTTTATTCGCTAGTGCCTCAAAGAGGTTCCCACTATGGGACTTGGATTTATTATTTTGTCAAGGCTTTTTAGATGATATCTTTCCCTCATTTTATTTCTTTTTCTTTACCACAAAACTCGACCTCCTCCCCAAAGTACGTGTATGTATCGAGATTAGTAGATAAACCCTTATTGTTTGATCACAATAGGAATGTCATCACGTAAACCCATAAATTTGCTAATTACCTCATCATTTTGGAAGAAATTAATTGTACGTGTTATTTTTGGTCCCAGTTTATAAGGGATGGGTGGACAAGACTCAATTTGAGAGTGGAAGGCAATATGGTTAAAATAGCCATATCAGGAAACAAGTTCATGGAGGCAAGGTCTTCGTAGAGACTACATTGGGACTTTGTTTCACTATCATAACCAGAAGAACTATCATTACATTTATAAGAGGTGGCTTTGAACTCGGAGGATGGGACCCATATGGCCAAATACCAATACCATATTTTTCCACTTTGTGATGTGGCGTCGAAAAAGGTTCATGGACACCATGTTCATCTACATCGCATCCATATCCTTGGTAACCCATGACATACATCATCTTATTAAGGATGGCATATTTAGGAGTTTGATATCATGAAGCCATCTCATCATTATGATATCGAGATATAGGAGTTTCAATCAATTTTTCATCTACCAAAAGGCCACTAGGAAGGAAGGTTTCAATATTACAGTGGTCCTGGGACTGTTGAGATTTATAATTGGGCCTACCACACATCTTGGGTGATAGGGGAGATTGGAAACTAGGAGGTCATGTTAAAGGTTGTATTCTTCGTAACTAGTAGAAAGGACCTTCATCTCCCATGAAGAAAAGGGAGATACAGAAGTAGAAGCACAATTTTCATGTGAAAATAGTGTGTTAGGATCAATGCAAGAGGTGAAAGTCTCAGATTGAACCTAAACAACTATTTTAATTGAAGTACATTCATATGTAGTGGGTAAATAACCTGATAACACTATACAATGTGCAAAGGGTTGGGGACCCCCAAAATGGTAAGATTTTTTCCTTCATGGTACAATATTATACATTGATGCAAATTTGAAGGCAAAACATGCATGATATGAATCCATGGGTGACTGAGGAGCATATTGTAGGGTAGTTCCAAGTCCAAGACATGGAATCGGATATCGTGAATAATAGGCCCAACTTCCATAGGAAAATTTATTGTTCCACCTGACTATCGCTCTGCATTATCATAAGCCTTAATGGTGATCACATTAGGCTCCAATTCAGTGTCGTGTGTCCCAGTTGTCTAATGAGCTTCAAAGTGCAAATGTTTAGGCCATATCCATTATCCACAAGCACCATTTTTATCTTCTTAGGAGTAAAAATCACTTCAATGTACAAGTGTAGATTGTGTGTATGATCATCCATTATAATCTCATGTTGGCTAAGGGTAATGTGTTCAGAAGGAGAAATTTGTGTGACTAAGGATTTGAAGCACGAAATATCAATCTCAGTTGAAACTCATGACCCCTAAAGTGTTTTTTAAAGGATTTCCTTATGAACATTGGATATCTTAAGAAAATCAAAGATGGAAATATTGGTAGTAGCCTTCTTAACTTATTTGAGGATATCATAATGATTATCTGAGGGGTGGGCAGAGGATATTCTAGAATAACAAGATGAGCACGTCGTGTTGCTATGATACACTCTTGTCTCTTGATCTTAATTTTATTTACATGCTCAATAGGAGGATGAACATAGCTAATGAGGGAATCAAATGGATTAGTGGATTTGCTTGACAACAAGATTTTATTTTTATTCTAGGATGAATGACCTTGATCCAAATTTTCTCTCGTATGTTTATGCTTTGGGAATGGATCTTTGTAAATTCCTAATTATTGGTTAGAAGTTTTATTGGGTGCATGTAAATCTATTTCAACATCTTCGCTATCTATGAGGTCTTGAATGAAGTGTTTCAACTTCAAACATTTATCTATGGTATGGCCCTTAACATGATGATATTCACAATATTCATGGTCTCTGTACCATGATGGTTTGGGTGCATCATTTGTGAAGGGCATAGTTTTAGGGAACTTAACCATGTTCACTTCATCTAGTTGTTTTAATATTAATGATAAGGAATACGTAAGAGGAGTGAACACTTGACGTTTGATTTCAGGTGTAGTTGGTCCCTTCAAAAAGTTTAAAAGGAGCACTATTATGTAGAACCACTTGCACACATTTTGAATTTTCTATGCCATCACCTATAATATTTTTCCTTGTTAAAGAATTTAGGTTTTTTTCCAAGTTTTGACTCGTAATTATCTCTTTAAAAGGGCTTTAAATTCCCTTTAGCTAATAAATCCTTCTCGATTTGGATTCCTTTCTCTATGACTTCTTTGAAAGTGCTCACATAATGCATTTGCAAGTGAAAAGAAATTTCAGGATGTAAGTTTGGCACAAAAATGCTAACAATTTGTTTCTCCAGAATGGAGCAAGGGAAGCAACTAGCTAGCCCTCGCCATTTGTTTGCAATAAACCAGTCAAAGTTCTCATTTATTATTTGTTTGGCATTACATAAATCTAACATGGTGATGTCACTTTCCATATTAAATGAAAAGTGGCCCAAAATATTTTTGTCCAATTTAGAAAAAGTGAAGATAGACCCTTTACATATATGGAGGAACCATTCAAGCCCTTGGCCCCTAAGATTCTATGGGAATATGTGAATAAGATATTTATCAATGTATGAAACTTCTTGGAAATCCATGAAGAAGTATTTGACATGATCATGTAGATCACCTTTACCCCTATATTTGTTAAATTTAGGGAGTCAAAACTAGGAGGAAAGGGTGTATGCAACATTTCCCGATCAAAAGGATATGGGCACATTTCTTTAAATGATATTTCTTACTATGGCCAATGTTATTTTCTTACAAACTTGTGAGGGCATTTTTCATAGATTGCCACTCTTGGTCAAATATTTGGCCACATGAAGGTGTGACAGCATAAACACATTGTTAGATTTTGATTTCTCACCCCCGCAATTTTTTAGTGTAAATCTCATTATATGTAACCTTAGGTTTTTCATTATGCATGCAGCCCTACCGATGTCTCTATGGAATGGGAAGCCAAGATTTCTAATTGAGGACTAAGGGCTTGTAATTGTTGTTGAATAGTGACCTCCTCATTTTAGGGTTGTTATTGGTTTTCATATGGAGAAAATTGTTCATGCTCTTCATTCTCCACTCCACCATCACAATTAATTTGAAAAAGGGGTATGTGATAACCACTTGTGTTTTTAGGAGGTGTGTCTTCTTCATTTCTTTGACTAGAAGTAGAAGCATGTCTCAGATTTAATATGTCATCAATGGATTGAAGGGTAAGTTTTGTTTCTTCTTCTCCGTGAAATATTCTCGTAAGGAGAGTATGGTCAAATCTAGGTCGCATTTTAGCCCCTAATTCTACAACTTGTACCAACACTTGATCTTTGTTATGGAATAGAAATTAATACAGGTAGACGAGGTCCAATTCAAAGCTATCTTGAGGAGAGGTCCCCTCATCACCACTATGGTCAACCATTTTTTCTTCTTTAAGCAAGGGATATAAATTTGTATTGATGAACGGATTTGACCATAATATTCTATGTATCATTCTTGTAATAGGAGGCATAATAGGAAATGTTTTTCTAAGGTTTGACAAATGTGTACAAGTACTACAATGAACCTAGGAAAATCATGCGGTGTAATTCAGATGTGATCATCAATGTCATAAAGAATGTCAAAGAATCCCAAAGAATCACAAAGAATCAAGGTAAAATCGAATAGCACAACAATTATAAATGGCACAAATAAATTTCCAAGGTGATGAAATATACGATGAAAGGTACCAAGGAAAATCTAGCAAGTTTCGAATAAGGGATCAATTCTTGTAAATATCCATGATTTAATCAAATAAAAATAAAACATTACACAATAATATAATAAAACCAGAGATCTTATAATTCATTCCAAATTCCTAATGGAGATATTACATATAAATAGCTCAATGAACTCCTATAAGTAAGGAGTCAAGGCTAATCTCTAAGTCCTCTCAATATCCCAAATATCTCTCAACTATGAGTTGTGCATTACAACTGTTTTGTACACTCATATATTATTTTATAATTATTAAAAATCATTTTACTACCAAATAACCCAAACCACTCCTAAGTGTTCACACTATGAACAATATTTCAGAATAGTCACCCCCTTAGTGTGAACATGGGGAAAGTATCTCTTTACCCGCTCATGATCTACAAAGAAATGAAGGTTTTCAATAAGTACCAACAACTCAAACAATATGGGGTTTTTAAAGAGAACCTCTAACTCATAAAATAGTTTTCTAGTGAAACCAACCACTACATAGTAGTGTACATTATTTTTCTCACATCATTGTTTCTAACTTAGAGGGATTACAAAATTTAGAAATTATGCTCATGCATAGCTTTGAATAGGAATATTACTTATGTTCATTATTACAAATGAAAGCAAACACACCACACAATCCTCTCTAAACAAAAGGTCACCAATCTGATGAAAATCTCTTTGTTGGTGAATAACAAGAGATGCCAATTTGTCTCCATCCTCCTATGCCTCCATCCTCCATCGGCACTACTTAGTATAGGTAGTCATCTTCATCCTCATTTTTTTCAGTTCATCTTCTTCTTGATTCTCTCGACTCTTTTTATGCAGATGTATTAGCTTCATCCATTTTTAGCTTTCCTTTTATGATGTCCTTGGCACGAGTAATACAAAAAGAAGATTTATGTCCTTTTTTCCTGCAATAAAAGCATTCTAGTTCCTCTTTGTTTTTGGAAAAATTAGTATGTTTCCTTTTAATATAAAGAGCAGTTTCTTCCTCAATATCTTCTTTTGTTCTTTTTCTTCACCTAGTAATGCAAAAATCATACCTTCAAGTGAATGAGAAGGCATTTGACCAAGAGTAAAAACTACATTATTGTATTTTGGAGGTAAACTATTTAATAAAATAGATTTTTCATCTTCTTCATCTACCTGAGCACTTACTTCATCAATTGTCTTAGAAGAAATCTAAGATCGTTAATATGACTTGACATAGTTGCACCCTCATTCATTTTCAACTTGAATAATTGTAACTTAAGTGATAATTTACCATTAATAGCCTTTGCACCAAGTGTCTTAATTAGCAAATCCCATATATCTTTAGACTTGTTTTCTAAGTCTATATAATGAAACTCAAGTCTCGATAAAGCAAGCTCAATAATGGATTTTTCTTTGTCACCCCCGGTTTGCCATTCAACCAATTTTGCAAGATCTTTTGTTCTTGTTCTTTTCCACTCACAATTCCCAAAGGTTCTTGTTCATTAATTACATCTCGTATTTTCACCTTCCATGTGTGAAAATTTAATCCATTGAATTTATCTAATGGAATTTCTATAATAGGTGTCGAACTCAGTCAAAAATGACCCTTACAATAAAATTTAAACACTGAAAGTAAAATTTTCTAACATATTTGCCAAAAAAGGAAAAAATAATTTTTTGTCCAGTAGTAGAAAACACAAGATCAATGTGTAGAGATAAAAAAAATACACATTTTTAAAAAAATGGCACATTAATCTAAGTTACCAGTTGAAAGTTATGACAATTTTAAGTTATAACTCCAACATCTTCCCGGACCCTTTCCAAAGTGGCAAAAAAGAATTGTGCTTCTATTTTTTCATATACATCCGAAAAGGAAAGAAATGCAATACCTCTATCACTTCAGATCTGGATATTACAAGAATTCACGTCACAACCAAGTATGGATTCACCTGAGTGAAGTGTCACCGTTGTTGGTAGACAAACACACAAGTCAAAGATTTGACTCCAATGAAACACGCAGGTCACAAACTTGACTCCAATGAAACACACAGTTACAAATTTGATTCCAATGAAACAAATTTAATCGAGATCTAAATGCCTCACAAACTCCTACAGGTTATCATTGCGGTCTAACCCGCTCTGATACCAAATCTTGTAAATATCCATGATTTAATCAAATAAAAAAAAAATTTGCACAATAATATAATAAAACCAGAGATATTGTAATTTTGGGAAAAATTCTCAATGGAGAGATTACATATAAATAGCTCAATGAACTCCTATAAGTAAGGAGTCATGTTAATCTCTAAGTCCTCTAAATATCCCAAATATCTCTCAACTATGAGTTGTGCATTACAACTGTTTTGCACACTCATATATTATTTTATAATTATTAAAAAGCTATTACTACCAAATAACCCAAACCACTCCTAAGTGTTTACACTATGAACAATATTTTTGTAACATCAATCGCAAAAGAACTTAATCCCTATGTCTAAATTATCTCAAATATTTTTTTGTTCAAGATGACAACACAATTTAAATACTTAAATTGAGTTTGGAATAAACAAGACTTAAGTATTAAAAGGGGGTTGAAGTGATTTTGATTCAAGGTATACTTAAATGATTTTAATACAAAAAAGTCAAAGTTTTGAAAATGGATGCTAAAAATGCACGTAGCGCAACAATACAATTTGGATACTTTAATCAAGTTTTAGGAAAAACATGTTAGTATCAAAAGGTATTGATACAATGCGAGCAGTGTAACTACAGACACCTTCCAAAACTCAATGCAATGTTTAAACAAAAACAATGTCTAAGTATAACAAGGCGTTGACACAATGTGAGTAGTGTAACAATACAATTTGGACACTTATATCAAGTTTAAGTAAACAAGATGTAAGTATCAAAAATTCATTGATATAATGTGAGCAGAGTAATGACTCAAAGGGAAATCAAGATAGGATAACCTAAATACAATAAGATGTTTCAATGGTGATATTTAGACAAGGCTACCAAAAATGAATACGTACCAAAACACTTTCAATGCTTGTTATCATTGCATAATACGGAAGGATGTAAGTGGGTGCAAAAGTGGTGGAAATGATCTTGGAAGTACTTCGTGTTTTTTTTTTGACCAAAAAAATTTCAACAAGAGAACAAGGGAGATAGTACAAGTGGTGATGAAAAATATGTAACCTAACTTTGGCAGAGTTTCACCTTGTTTGATAACAAAGTAGAATTAGGAAAAAGTTTTTCTTTGTAATTTTCGTGATGAATAACATGCAGGTCTGAAACTTTGATGAACTCTCCCCTTGTTCAACTAACAAGGTTTTGACTTCGAAGAAGTTTTTTTCTTTGTGAAGGCTCTTTAGAACACGATTGGATAAATTCAAGTTGGCCCCAATGCCAAATGGTTACCTAGGCTTTTGTTCTCAATACTCACCAATACTTGTCTAAGAGAGGTACACTTCGCTAGATAAATCCTAGATGAAAGGACCATTACCCCACAATCAAATTAATGAAAGAGGCCTCATATAGATAACTTGAAGCATTCCTCATGGGTATTTCTAGTCAAGTGGGTAGTGGGGCACTTCCCATTTCATCCACTAGTTCCCTCAAGGTGTGGACTACTTTGGGGTTCCTGTGGTAATCCTCATAATGAGTTTTATGGCTTATGCTAAGATACTTCCCACATTTTAAAGAAATCAGGTTTTAACCCTTATCCGAACTTGCAATTATAGTGTTTTGAATAGAATGGTGTGTTTTTAATCTTTGATTAAAAATTTGGTTTAACACACCATTGGAAACCTACAACACATTGTTTGTTAGTATTTTTTATTTCAATTCTTCGACGAGCATATGGTCCTGTACACAAAATATTTAGTAGTTTCCCATATAAAGAGGACCAAAGTTTCTTTTGATTCTCAATATCATCAAAAGACGCAAGAGAAGAGCATACATAACGATTGATCCAACTAGATAGAAATGAAAACTTAAATCAAATGAACATAAAAAATTTTTTGTTAAATATTAGTTCATTTAAACAAAATAAATGATGAAATTTCCAAGTTAATCCAAATGTTAGAAAAATAAAATCAAAGTTTCTTTTGGTTCTCAAGATCACCCAAGGGTGCAAGAGAAGAGCATACACAAGCTTTGACCTAACTCAAGTAAAGCGATGGAAATATGACATTCATTAAACCATTCAAACATGTTTGAAAATAATTTTAAAAGGTAAATCCTACACAATAGAAGCTAGAAAACCTATAAAACAATAAAGAAACACAAAAATCAGATTCTAGAAATCTCAAAATTTGATCCCAAAATTGACATGGAACGCTAGCACATAAACACAATGCTAGCACACCAAACCCAATGCAGACACATAAGGCTCAATGCAAATGCATGAGGTTGAAAATAAATGCACAAAGGGCTCAAAGCAGGCATCAAGGTCAATAGAAATGCATGGGACTCAACTTTGATGTATGAGGTTCAACGGAAACGCATGGGGTTCAACGTAAACACGTGAGAGCCTTTGTGCAAACAAAGGATAAAAACACAGAGAACAAAAGTGCACAGAAAACAAAGCTAGCACATATGGACCAATAGAAATGCACAAGTGATCAATGTTAGTGCAGGGAGTTACAACAATAATGCAGGAAGCAACATAGACACATGGATAATTAACTCTAGTGCATGGAGCTTGTTCATCTTCAAGAATACGGGAATTTGACCAAAAAATTCAAAAAAACTCATTTTTTTGTTGATTAGCTTCAATTTTGGTAGCACCTCACCTCCTTCACACCTGCAAGGAACACTCAACACATGTAAACTCAACAAAACAAGTTAAGAAATACAAGATTTATCAACATGTGCAAAAAGAGGTAAGTAAGAAAAAAATGAAACTTAACTACAAAAACTTGAGAAAATGTGCATGAGACAAAGGAGTTATCCCATCTAGGCATGCCATATGTATGCATGTAAAAGTAGGCTAAGTTAACAACTAGAAATTAACACCAAGTAGTTCTTATAACTAAGCTAATTCAACAAAAACATCATGATAAAGCTATGTAAGATAAAAATGTAATCAATGCACCCAAATTAAACTTGAAAACACTAAGCCATCCCTTGTTATTTGGATGTGTTTTATATGTGTAGTTTCTCCTTATGATGAACCTATCGTGATCTTGAGAAATCAAAAGAAATTTATCTCTATGAAGAGGAAAGAATCTCACCAAAATGGATTAATGAAAACATTTGGATCTTACTTTATTACTCTTTTATGAGAGGAATGGAATGATAGATCAATGAGCTTCTCAAGTAGAAAATGCTCTTATCATGTGTATATAGTGTAAACTTGAAACATTGGTGTAAGATTGGAAGGGGGATACTAGGTTCTATATATAGCTTTCCAATTTGGGAGAAGTTAGAAGCCTAGTGAATGTGGGACAAAGATAAAGTAGAATTAGAAAGGGATAAGCATGATTAGAAGGAATTAATTAGTAATTAGCAACTCATGTGAGTTGGAGCGGTTTTAATTAATCAACTAGGATTAATTAATAGACCAAGATAAGCTTAAAAATCCATTTAGAGGAGATTTAGAGGAAAATTGATAGGATTTGGCGGATTTCAAAGGATGATTTAACCAATAAGAAGGTTTATTGATTAAATACAAGCTTAAAAGACTTAATTAACTAATAAAAAGTTAATTAAAAGAGGATTATAACTAGGAAAGTGTCGTTAATTGGTATTCGAATAGGGAAATGCTAGTTAATTAATGGAGCATCATTAATTGACCAAAATGAAGGGAATATTAGCTAATTAGCTGGAAATCACTAATTATAATGAAATAACAAGAAAAACGATAAACAATATAATTTTAGTAGTAAAAATGTGTAGTTGAATTTAGGTGTCTATACCCATATTTGATTAGTTTTGGTTAACACAACATATTGAGAGCTTACATCCATTAAGGGGGTAGGTGGAGTGCCCCGTGTAGAAGTCACCAAGTAAAGAGTTATAAAAATGTGCAACAAATATGTTGGGCAATGGTGGCAACCAACATCCCGGAAAGGCAATACATGAAAATCCTGGATTAGAATCCAACACACCTACCCGCATGACCGTATCAATAGTAAACTATTCTTGTCTTTCAAGGCTTACTAGTGTGGTAAAATCAAGGCCTCTACTATACATATTAATAGGATCAAGCCTCATGTTGTGCCCTATACCCTAATCACAATAAGAAATCGATTCAATCACAACAATTTTTTTAGGGGTGGAGTTGTTTCTCTTAGCTTTCAAGTATCAAAAAGTTTTCATGCACATAATGTAATAATTTGATGCATAAAATAGGGCAAGCCCAAATATTTAAAAAATCATATGCACTAAGATATAGCAATAATAAAGGTATCAATCAAAGGTATACACCTCATATTTTTAATGGCCGAGAACGACTATTATTTTCCTTGTAGAGTTTTAGTGGTTGTTGGAGAGGAAGGGTGAGGCAAGGATGAGAAGTGGGATAACAAAGTGTCTTATATTTTATGACACCCACTTTGAAGAGATTTTATTTTCATGTGAAATCATGCATTAGTCTAAATTTTATGATAATTTCCAAATAAGTTGTTCGGTGGTAATTTGAATCGAGCCCCATTAAATATGTGGTGGAGCTTAAACTTCCATATATTAGGGAATATTTATCTATGAATGGTTCCTATTTTTTTATCAATAAGCACCTACCAAGAAAAATTATGAAGTCCCACTTAGGAAACCACCAAACCAAAATTACAAGGGCTAAGAGAATAAAGATAAACTTATTTTTAAAACCCTTTAATTTCACTTAAATTATCGAGTAGGTAAATTTGAGAAAAGTTGTGCACTGACTATGAAAATTCACAAGCATTACATAGAAGATTCACAAACAAATCTCTATAAATAGAGACCTAATTCGACCGGACCTTTTTTGTTAAGGAACCTTTTTCCTGGTTGAGGAGGCTTAATTCCTTGGGACTCTTGGGATTCTCAATCTATAAGCAACCCTAGTAATTGAACCTCGACTAGAAATATATAAAAACCAACCACTAATTTATTGGTTAACAATAGGCCAACCTAAATCCTTAGCTGATTTGACAAAGAAGATTAAATGGCCACTGTTGAATAAAAATAAATGAAGAAAGAAAACCCTTCCACCCAAAAAAGAAGAAGAGAAACATATTATGTTAAAAAAATGAAAGAAAATAATTTACCTCCCAAAGTGCCAAGAATTTATTAGCTCCTCTACGTAGGACGTTGGGTCTAAGAGCTCGATACCAATGTTTGAAAAGAAAGGTAGAGTAAATTGTATTTGATGTTTTATTCAATGAGAAAAGAGGGAATATATACATGCACAAGATCCCAATAGACATGTGTAGACCTAGAAGGTCACATGTCATGGAAATCATAATTGTTAATGTAATACCTTATACTAATAGAGATAGAGGCCACAATCTCATGTCTACAACCATCTCTAGAGCAGTTATATGACATGTACAATCATCAAGGGCGGAGAAAAATAAAGAAAAGAGGTTGAGTGCAAAAATGGTGAAACACTGTCCATGTTACATGATGATACTTGTATTTTGTAAGTTGTGGTTAGCACAACATGTTGTGAGAGCTTCCCACGGTCGGTGTGGGGCGGAGTAGAATGGCACAAGTAGAAATCGGTAAAAGAGTGTCATAAATGTGCAATGAATATACCTGGAAATGGTGGCTAGAAAAGAGCCACCGAAATACAATGTCCGGATTTGACCAAGGAAAATTTTAGTAGTGAATATTCGTTAATTCACGAATATTATGGTTTTTAAAATTTGAAATTGGTGAATTTTAAGGGTAGGAATTAGGACCGGGTCACCAATTTTTTTGGGTACAAGTTAATTTTAGGGGTCAATTCGTCATCCCCACAAAATAGAAATTCACAAAATTCATCTTAATAGAGTTGTCCAGTGTAGTATTTTTTTATGTTATCGGCCGACTACATATTGGTAGCATAAAAATGTTATTAGCTAGTAGCATTTGTATGCTACCGGGTGACAAAGATATACTATATGATGTCGGCAAGTAACATAAACTATGCTACCGGGTCGGTAGCATATAAAAAAGATACCATCGGGTAGCATTTAATAGTGATGTCGTGATGTTGTGATGTCTTCATATTCTCCACTCGCACGAAAGTACATTTTCACAGATTAGCGGCAACAATTTCTATGAATTTTTTTCAGGGGGAGGGGGAGTTCTAAATTTTCCTAGATTCGACACTTCCTAGCAGAAAGGTAACTCCAAAGGTAGATGCTTGTGCGTAATTAAGGAGGCTCTCCAATTATTAATACCTTGTAAAATTGTGACAAAAAGAAATAAAAGATAAATATATTTTAATGATGCGATAGTGTTTGAACTCTTGGATGCTCCTACATTATTGATGAATTGAATCCCTTTTAAGATAATTAATTTTTAATAAAGAACCACTTCGATCTAAGAGTCACACAAAAATGAAATCTTGTGTAGAAGTTGAAGGGTCGTACATACTGATTGAATGAACATGAAGAAGTTGAAGAGTCTATGGTAGTGAAATTTCATCCAAAAGTAGAAGACTTGTGTAAAATTGAAAGCTCGCGCAAAAGTTGAAGAATTGGGCGAAGTGAAAGCTTATGTAAAAGTTGAATACTTGTGCAAAAGTGAAAGCTCATGCCAAATTTTAATGCACGTAAGAATACAATCACACAAGAGTAGAATGAATCACCCAAGAGTTGAGTGACTTGTGTAAGAGTTGAAATTGCACAAGAGTAAAACTCAAACAAGAAAAAATGAATCCTACAAGGATAGAAGTGCAAACTTGTGATATTTGTGTCTCCAAGAAGCCATAACTTTTCCATACAAAGTCGACATAAGATATTTTTTTAAAAGTGCATAATTTTTCAAAAAAAATCCAAATATGTAATACTATTATACTTTTGATGTATTTCCAATTATGTTATTTCCTCTACTTTAAAACCATACAAAAATTTCAAACACACAAACCATGCCAAACTAAACAAACACACCACTTAACCTACAAGAATGCAAACTTTCTTGTTTTTGGTTCATGTAAGATTGCTCATTAACTTGGATGCCCCTTCATCAATTGAGGTACTTTTTTATTTATTTTTGTTATATTTCTATATTTTTTAGTCTTCAACACATAAAATTGTACAATATCTTATTTTTAGTAGTGAATTATTTTTTAAGCCTTGTTTGCAAAAAAACTCAAAATATAATATCTCAATCCATGAATCGAATTCATGTGCCATTTTTTTATTATGTTTTTTTCACGAACTTCCAGATTTTTTGTCATATTTTTTTCAAAATGTATATATGAGCCTAAGCTTGCACACTTTATCAAATGGTTCCACTTAGTCATTATCTTTCTCATTTAGGGGTTCTTAAGCACAAATGTCCATTTTTAGGAAGTATCGATTCTTATGCACTTGTTATCATTTTTAGTAAGAAACAAATAGCTTAGAAATGGATCTCTTATTTTAAATCCTCTCACCCAAATTCTTTCATATGTTAGGAAATTTTCTTGGGAGACTCACCCTTGCTTTCCATAAAGTGGAAACTATTTTTTTATTTAGAAAGAAATAAATGGTTTCATGTTCACTAACTCTATGGTTGATGCACAATTTTCTACTTATAACAAAGCCATGTTTATTTGAAAAGTGTTTATGTAAATTCAAGTGCAAACAAATAAGGTGGTGCTTTAGAGGTTTCCTATTTACAAACCCTTTTGGATCACTAGCGTAATGTGTTTGCACACAATTTCTAGTGTCCCAACGTATTCATCATCAACGTATGACATCTCAAAGGGAGGCCACCAAAGGAACTACTCTTATTTCCACTCTCATCGTCAAGATGAATGGTCTCCTCTATGTGTGATTGCCTCCACCTTGAGTTCTTCGACTTCCCAAGATGGTCAAGCCCTTCCACCTCACTTAAGCAAGTTTCTACATCCATATGTGCCACTTTTCTCTACCATAACAGAATAAAAAAATACTTGAAAAGGAAGTAAAGAAGATGGAAAGGTAGCGTCAATGCCGGTAATAGTTGGGACTCCGTGCACGAGGGGAAGACCTACCTTGTGTTGGGTAGGATAAATTGGATGACAAGGATCTGCCTAACAGTAGCATCTTTTCTATGGTTTTTCAGTTTAAAATAGTTTCATGTATTGATTTATGTAAAGTGTTTCTTTCATTCCTCGTTTCATAGGCTCCTTTTGTTTTTATGATTAACCTCATATTTTCCCTAGTGTAGTTGTGATGTGGTTGCTTTGATAATGCCAAATTGTTTTTTAATAGTATGTAATATTGTTTGAACTAATATAGATATCTTTCATTAAAAGATGTAAAAAGAGAAATTTTTTTGTTTTCCATTTTATATTTAATCTATATATTACATTGTAATCTAGATGAAAAAAATTAATAAAGAAATGTGTTATAAAGAGCGAGGGTTGGGTGTATTTCTTTGGAATATTGTGTTTTGTGCTAGTCTTGGGCATATTTCGAGCGATGTTGTGTTTTGTGCCATTCTCGTGTATGCTTCACGTAGTCTTGTATCTTTTGCCTCACTTGGACAATTTTCTATGTCTCAGCTTTCCAATTTCCTCTACTATAGCATATTCACAAGACACCCAAGAAGGCATCGAGGAAGATGCAAGGTAGAGTACAATGTCGACATTGACCGGGACCACGTGCCTAAGGAGAAATGCCTACATTGTGTTGGTTGGGGTAATTCGGATGAAAAGGATCCCCCCACTAGATTTTTGTTATGGTTGTTAATTTGATGTAATTTTAGATTGATTATCGTAGAGTGTTGCTTCGGTTTCTTGTTTCGTAGGCTCCTCTTTTTCTCTGGTGATGCAGGAGCATCACTCCTAACTTGTAAATATGGGTGACAACATAAATTTTGGCTTCATCAACGTGTTTTTAGGTTTAGGGGGTCATATAGAGTCAACTACGTGTGTTAGTTTTGTTTAAGTCCTTCACAAATTTGAATTTGGCAATTTCCTCAAACTAAAAATTTGAATTTAAAAGGCATTTTTGGCTTGTATTTGGGTGTATTTATGTGAACTTGGAGCATCCAATCATGTAATAAGGTTTTGGGAGGTCTATTGAGGTCTAGAAGTCCTAGTAAGAACATGGTTGTGACCTAGTTCTTAGGTCCTAAGGTTTTAGAGTAAGTTAGGTCTTTTGATGTTAGAATAAATGCAAATCATATAACTTGAAGAGGACTTATGAGCCTTGATTCGGTTAGGGATGAGAAATATTTTATATAAGCCTTCTTGTAGTTGTTTTGTATCATAATTCGAATGATCAAGGAAGAAAAATACTTGGATCTCGATAAGTTTGGAGGAAAAACCTTGTTAAAAGTTTTTATAGCCTTATATCTTGTGATAGCATTTAGACTTGTGCATGATCATTGATGGACATTCAATTCTTATACATTCATCGAGAAGGAAATTACTTTCTCTAGTAAGAACGTACATTCATTTTTTATTGGCCTAGTAGTGTTGTCTTTGTTTCTTGTTTGAGGTAAATGTTTTGTGAGAAGTTTGAAGCAAATTGTCTTCTGATATAGTCTATATAGTATTAACACTTTGGATAGTGATATTAACCCATTGGATAGTGATATTAACCCAAAGATAAGGAGAGATGTTAGATGAAAGTGTACTAAGAATGCATATATTCTTGAAGACCCTAAAAGAGGAAGGTTGAGTTATTATTTTGTTAAAAACCCTTAAGAGGTTGTCATACCCTATTCTTAGAGGTAGAACACGGGAATTTTGGAGTGAAATAGCAATTATTGGAAGTAATTAGTTTTACCGTCAAGATTAAAAGCTTGAGAACGTTAGCACAGTCATTTAGAGAGTGGCTTTAGGGTTTGAATGTACGTGGATGCAATTTGGTGAGAAAATAAATCCTCTCGGGCTCAAAAAAACCCTCCTAGGGTTTGTGATAGAATAGTCGTTTGAATGGAAAAAAAGACTCAATATTAAGGAGATTTATTTTGGGGTAAGTATTTTAAGGATTCTTATAAAAAACTTATGGAGGTTTAAATTGTTTCTCACCAATATATAAGCTACATTTGAAAACATGAGTGTGAAAACCTGCAAGTTTGGAAGTCTATGGTTTAGTTGGAGATTGAACATTAAACATTTTCCAAAATGAATCAAGATTTCAACTTAGAAAGATAAAATCTTGAAGGAATAGGGAAGGAGATTTTACAATCTTTATTCCTTGATAATCTCAAAATTTCATGTAAATCTGTGACGATGTACTAAGCAGTCTGTAAGAGTGAAGACAAGTTTGGGAGAAAATTAATAAGTGATGGTTGACGGGGTTAGTCTTCATGAAAAATCCGAGATTATATAGATATAATCTAAAAAGGATGTAAGACCATATTTAATAACTATTAGAATTGGAGCTATCGGGGAATCTCCTCATTTTATATCAGTCCATTAGCCAAACCGTAATAAGTCATTTGAAGTCTAATTAGGAGACTAAAGCAGTGGTTTCAAAAGAAATTTTGCAAAGCTCATAGTGAAACTTCGTACACAAAAATTAAATATAAATGGGTACTACAAAATGTACCTAGTTTGTCAATTGAGTTTACCTAGATAAAATTAAAGTTGAAAAGAACATAAAGCGGGGTTACGAGGAGCTAGACAAAAGAAAAGAGAGTGAGATTGAAAAATACATTTAGGAAGGGAGTTGCACCAACCTCAAGGAGGTTAATGGGTGCTCAGAAGTGTGTTTATATTGTTCGGGGTGGTTTTAGGTTGATCCGGACATGAACTCGCCATGTGGCATTCAAATTGGGAAGCCTAAAGGCGGTTTTACAAAAAGGTAAGCAAATTGAGACTTTTGATTGATTTTCTTTAGTTTGATGGTTTAATTGACTTGGTATGAGGTCTAGTAGAATGATCCAATGATTGGATAAGTGTGATAGGGTGATGAATTAAAAAATTTCTTAATTTTGAGATTCTTGACTTGAAGGAAAGAGCTAGTTTGAAGGCCTAAAGGGCATTTTTAGTTTGTGTTTCAATCTAACATTTTGAGTTATTTGGAAGTGATTAGGATTTGCATCATTTGGTATCGAGAGAATGAAATAGATTCTTGAAAATAGGAAAAATATTTTTGAGGAGTGATTACGGGAAGAAGACAAGATGGTACAAGTTAGAGAAGAGAAAAGGCCATCTTTGGAAGAGAAGATGGATAGGATGATGGAGGTTTTGATGAGAAAATTGAAAGGAATAGAGGAAACTCACAGAAAGTTATGAGATATATAGGAAGCATAGAGAAGAATGAGAGCATAGATGAGTCTTTTGAAGAGAAATGGGACAAATAGCAAGGTTCAATTTGCGAGGAGATGTTATAGGTGTCGGATATTTGCAAAACAAAAATCATATGAGTGCCATGAGTGTTGAACCTTGTTTCATTGGTTGGTGTTTTCATTGATGTCACATGGCATTGATGGTAAAGGATGATTGAAATGTTATGTAGATAGGTTCCTGTCAATGGTGTTTAGTGGTCACAAGTTGGTTTCTTGATCTTCCGGATGGTTTCGGGGGTGCCAAAGGCTTGGCAATGAGGTTAGTGCCCACTAGATGTATGGATATGGTTGGTATGTTTGTCTCAAATTTCCCTCTGAAGTCATAAATGATGTTATTACCATATGTAATATCCTTTAGAGTGAACATCGAGTCAAGTTTTGGCGATCCACGGTTGAAACTAACTCATTTAGGCCTAGTTCTAGAGCATAATGAGGTGTAAGAGCTCAATACAAGTCATGAAAATCCTAGGTAATCATGGTAGAAGACTATAAAAACTCCCTAGGGCATGTATGAGAATCTACGGGCTTACTTTAGCTTTTGGAGGCAAAATTCAAGTTTTCACTAAAATTGTGGGTTGAGAACTAGTAGTGAATGCTTAGGAAAATGAGACTGGTATTGACTATACATGCATATTTATGAGCAACCAAGCTATGGATCATGTAGAGGGATGTGTTTTGGTGCTCTATGTAAAATTTCATCAAATTTTGAAATGGAATTTTGAAGTTATTCAAGTTTTACTAAAATCAGTTTCTTGAAAAAGGCAAACTGAGCACCCTATCTTCTTAGCATCCAAACAAAATTATCAATCCTCCTTTAGATAAATCATAGAATGAATTTTTGAAGATCACTCCAAGCCTGAACTTTTGCAAAATGTTTGAGGACCAAAGGTGGAAGAACAAGAAAGTTCTCTTTTTAACATTAGTTTCTCTCTCCAGGACCTCCTTCTTGAAGCCATAGACATGAAATGAGTCATTGTGTTTCCAAATAAATTTTGTGAGTTGTTTCACTTCTCAGCGTTGAATAAGGTTCCCTCCAGGGAAAAAATGGTGGCATTTGTGTTCTTTAAGCATATATTTTCATACAATTCTTCTTAGTGTTTGGAAGTTGTTCAAGTATCTGATCATGGTGTGTGAAAGACTCGGTTATGGTGTTTGTATAATGGTTATAATGTATCTCTACATGTCAATTTTGATGTGACATGGCTCTTGGTATGCTCTTGGGATGAGTTTTGAAGGTTTATGCTAATTATTTCTAAATTGTCATATTGATTGACAAGAAAGGCGGCCTCTAAATTGTCTTGTATGCAGCCTTACAAGTTTCCTTCTTTAAATTATGCATTCATCTTGATATAGGTAGTGTGTGCACTCTTTTTGATGTATCTCTTCCACATTTGGACACATTAGTAAAGTCATGGTTGCATATAAATATACAAGTTTTATGCCTATGTTACTTCAAGAAAATAGTGAATTCGGGACCTAAATGCCCTCTTCCTCATGTCGAATCTTTGGAGTTGGTGATTGAAATTGGTGAAGGTAATGTATGTGATTTGTTTAAATTTTCTCTCCCATAGGATGATCATGTAAGGCGGTGTAGATAGCAAGAATTCTTCTAATACGCATTTTCCTTTTCAACATCATAAAATAGAGAACACAATCTCAAAATGACTATCTTTTATGTCAAAATTGCTTAAGCTTGTGGTGCAACTCAGTATGGTAAGAGAAAAAGGTTAAGGGGCCTTTTAAACATGCTTACATGCTTTGAGAAGGATATTTTACAAATAAGTTCTTACTGCTCCTTGAAGATTGAGTTGACTCTATTGTGACAGATCAAAGAAAGTAAGTTTCTACGCCCTAAACTATAAATATTCATGCTCGATTGATGAAAAATGAGACTAAGAGCTTGTGATGAGAACTCCTTGTGAAGAGATCAAGTAGTCCTATTGGCACAAAAATAAAGAATGATATGTTGAAAACCTCGAATGATTTAGGGTTTGAGAGTTGAAACCACGATTGTGTACAATTCTTAAAAACAAGAGAATTTTCTTTCTCGGTATGATATATGGCGGTAAATGGATCTAAAAGCTGAAATAATGACATCCTCTCACTTGAAACATGTCCTTGAAGTGTTGGTGGGTGAGAAGAGGTGAAATGACCACTAAATTATTCAAATTGCAAGTTTTTGATGACAATACGGTGGATATTCGGCTTTGATGCATATGTTATGAATATTAGTTGCAATATAATATATTTCTAATTAATTAAAGTGTCGAAATACTTCGAAGCCAATCTTCTCAAGCCATGACTCTTGTCCTTTTATCTTTTCATCTTTGGTGACGGTGCATAAAGCGTGCTTGATTCTCTTAAATGCATAACGACTTCATGGTTCATTGCTATGATCAATTTTATATCAATTCTTCCTCTCTTGATACTTTCAAGTCAATGTAACAGTGATCATAACATGTATGTTCTCAGCAACTATGATAAACTTTCATTCCTTGAAGCTTGTATAAGAGTTCTTCAAGAATGTAACAGTGATCTCTGATCCAAAGTAATGATGGGAGCTAAAATGGAGCGAATGATCTTGTTGAAGGATTGTAAGGGTGTTATTAAGTTGTTTGTAACACTTAAGGAGATACGTTACAAAGTCAAAATGAGAAGTCAAAAGTGAAGGTTGTCATTCGAGGCGGTTGAAAAGGAAGTTTAGGATCTTACATGTGTCACAATTCTACCTTCACAATGGTGTGAATAAGGCTGAAAGCAAGAGAATGTAAGCGAGATATGTCGGATGCCTTTGATGTCTTCTTAATATTGTTACACAAAAAGTCCTTTCAACTCCTTTTCTTGAGCCTTCAAGTGAAAAAAATGTAAAGAGTCATAGAAGATGAACAAAAAAGACATGAAAAGGAATTTGCATTGTCTACAAAAGAAATTTTAGTACCTAAAGTTGTTGTTGAAGATTTGATGGGATTTGCTGATGTAGAGAAGAACATTGAAGAGATATGTGTTGATGGATCAACATATATGAGATGATGTGAGCAAAGTGCTAAGTGGTGTATGCATGAGAAATGATAATGTGTTTAATGTATTACAAATCAAGAGTTATAAAAGCTTGGAGGATTTTGTTGATACATGTTGAATCCTAAGAAGTGCTTTGTTGATCTTGGGCATAGAAGGTGATGTGAAGTCAGCTTGGAAGGCAATAGAAGTTTGAGAGGACCATCATCATGAAGTAGGGAGCATGATTTAGATTACGATATATCCATGAAGACTGATATCGGTTGTGTAAGTTGAAGAGTGGATTGATATGTTGAGAGAAGAGTGTAAATAAAGAAAAGTGAGTTGAAACATTGATCACATTAGGTTGGTGGAAGCAACCAGGTGAAGAAGGCGATCAAAATTTCTATGAAAAAGTCTGATTTATTGCTCAACAATTTGGGAGTAAGTTTCCTTGTAAGTAGGTGCTTGAAAAATAGCAATCAAGTGAGTTTTGGCATACTGATTGAAGTAGGTACTTCAAAATTGGAATTGGTGCTTTAGGGTGAGTGGGTTCTCACCATATGATTAAATCATTGTAACTTTATAGGACAATTGTCCAAGCTAGTTCTCTGTTTTCGGTGGATTTTTGTCCCAGATGGGTTTCTCTCTCTCTCTCTCTCTCTCTCTCTCTCTCTCTCTCTCTCTCTCTCTCTCTCTCTCTCTCTCTCTCTCTCCCTCCCTCTCTCTCTCTCTCTCTCTCTCTCTCTCTCTCTCCCTCCCTCTCCCTCTCTCCCTCCCTCTCCCTCTCCCTCTCTCCCTCCCTCTCTCTCTCTCCTCTCCCTCTCTCCCTCTCCCTCTCTCTCCCTCCCTCCCTCTCTCTCTCTCTCTCTCTCTCTCTCTCTCTCTCTCTCTCTCTCTCTCTCTCTCTCTCTCTCTCTCTCTCTCTCTCTCTCTCTCTCTCTCTCTCTCTCTCTCTCTCTCTCTCTCTCTCTCTCTCTCTCTCTCTCTCTCTCTCTCTCTCTCTCTCTCTCTCTCTCTCTCTCTCTCTCTCTCTCTCTCTCTCTCTCTCTCTCTCTCTCTCTCTCTCTCTCTCTCTCTCTCTCTCTCTCTCTCTCTCTCTCTCTCTCTCTCTCTCTCTCTCTCTCTCTCTCTCTCTCTCTCTCTCTCTCTCTCTCTCTCTCTCTCTCTCTCTCTCTCTCTCTCTCTCTCTCTCTCTCTCTCTCTCTCTCTCTCTCTCTCTCTCTCTCTCTCTCTCTCTCTCTCTCTCTCTCTCTCTCTCTCTCTCTCTCTCTCTCTCTCTCTCTCTCTCTCTCTCTCTCTCTCTCTCTCTCTCTCTCTCTCTCTCTCTCTCTCTCTCTCTCTCTCTCTCTCTCTCTCTCTCTCTCTCTCTCTCTCTCTCTCTCTCTCTCTCTCTCTCTCTCTCTCTCTCTCTCTCTCTCTCTCTCTCTCTCTCTCTCTCTCCTCTCTCTCTCTCTCTCTCTCTCTCTCTCTCTCTCTCTCTCTCTCTCTCTCTCTCTCTCTCTCTCTCTCTCTCTCTCTCTCTCTCTCTCTCTCTCTCTCTCTCTCTCTCTCTCTCTCTCTCTCTCTCTCTCTCTCTCTCTCTCTCTCTCTCTCTCTCATGGTTGAATGGTTATACTTCATCATAGTTAAGATAGTTTAATTGTGGATAATTGAACAATTATATATTATTTCAAAAGTTTGAAAGATCGTTGATTCACTCCTCCCCTCTCGGTGCCTAGAATTCCTAATAATGAGATGGATGCAAGGATGAAGAAGGTAGAAAGAGATGGTGATCGTACTCTTAAAAACACAAGTAGGTATCTTTTGTTCAAGAGTTCGATTGAAACCAAGTAAGGTAATGCATGATGTGACTCAAAGAAAACGTTTTTTCAAAACTAAGTGTAAATTAAGTGTAAATGTTGTAATATGATCATAGATAGTGGAAGCACTTTGAAAATTTGGTTTCTTTTGAAATGGTAGAGAAGTTGGGTCTAAAAACAACAATGCACCCTAATCCTTATCAAGTATTTTAGATGTAGAAAGGACATCATGTCTTTATTAAAGAATAAAGTCAAGTAGAATTTTTGAATGCAAGATATGATGACAAGGTCTTGTGTGATTTGGTACCTATGGATGTGTGTTCTACATTATTAGGAAGACCATGGCAATATGATAGGAAAACAGTGCATGATGGTAAGAAGAACACTTACACTATTGTATCAAATGGAGAAAGGCATACTCTTTTTCCCATTACATGTGAACAAGAACCACAAACAGGGTTGGTTATGATGATGTCAACTAAGAAATTCTTGATGCAAACTAGAGAAGCATGCAAACAGGACACTTCTTATGGTTGTTAAGGCTCATATGATTGATTTGACTATTGGTTTTGATGATGATGGATATCGGTATGTGGAGAGATTGATATGGTCTCAAGATAAGAGAAGGTTAATAAAGATGAAGTTGGTTTAGAGAACACGAAAGAAATGGTAGAAAGAGAGAAGCACATGACAAAGTGCTTGTGGAGCAACAGGAAGGTCTATTGAATGAAGAATCAATTGATGAACTTGATAGAGGTGATAAGCAAAGCAAGATAGAGGTAAGTAGAATGAAAATGTTGTGTGAAGAAGTCAAGAGTAAAGATGAGGAAAAACAGGTCATGAAGAAGGTGGAAGAGGCATGTAAGCCTCCTATTTATCAAACTAACATTGCTTTGAGTTTTGAATGTGTAGGTAGTGGTATGAATGAAGGTGTGGATCACTTAATAAGAAGTATGAAGAATATAGAGTGGAAAATACAAACTGAAGACAATTTGCAAGAGGAAATGAGCAAAGAAGATGAAAGGAAAGAAGGGTTTGCATATCTCAAAGGAGAAGAAGACCAAGATGAGCTCTTAGGAGCACAAAATTTAAGCAAAGTTGAGCAAGAAACAGAGCATGATGAAGAAAGAAAGCAATTAGACCTTGAGAGAGAAGAAAATAGTCAAGAAAGATGGAGAAAAACAAACCAAGAAGCCAAGAAAGTGCAAGAACAAAAAGGAAACCAGTATGGGATGGAAAAGGAGATCAAGAAAGGTAATATAGATTAAATTTCTCAATATAATTTCTCTCTAAGTGTTGAGTATACAGGATTGATAACTAAGGAAGAGAAGTAGCGAAAGAAAATATTATCCTTTCAAGAAAAAGTTTGTGTTTTCAAAATGCAATGATGAGATGACTCAAAAGGGACAAAAGGAAGAAGAAAAAGGTAGTTTAACAGTCATGAAGGATGAGAAGGCATCATATATAACCATGAATCAAGTGTACATACTCAGACCCAAGGTACAAAAGACCATATACAGACCTAAAAGCATTATCTTGTTTAAGAACTTGAGAATTCCAAAGGAGAACGAGTTAATAGAAGACAAAGAAAAGCTGATAAGGATAAAGCATGGTTGGTATTCAATCAAGGACCACTTCAAGGGATCATCTTCAAATGGAAAAAAAGAAAAAAAAAAGGAAGGAAAGCTAGCACAAAGTATGTGGAAACGTTTCTCTTTCCTTGGGAGTATGATGCAGGAGCATCACTTCTAGCTTGTAAATATGGGTGACAACATCAATTTTGGCTTTATCGGTGTGTTTGTAGAGTCTAGGGGTCATCTAGAGTCATCTAGGAGTATTGTTTTTGTTTAAGTCCTTCACAAATTTGAATTTGGTAATTTCCTTTCAAACTACAAATTTGAATTTAGAAGGCATTTTGGCTTGTATTTGGGTGTATTGATGTGATCTTGGAGCATCAAAGCATGTAATAAGATTGTGGGAGGTCCTATTGAGGTCTAGAAGTCCTAGTAAGGTCATGGTTGTGACCTAGTTCTTAGGTCCTAAGGTTATAGACTAAGTTGGGTCTTTTGATGTTAGAATAAATGCAAAACATGTAACTTGAAGAGGACTTATGAGCCTTGATTTGGTTAGGGATGAGAAAGAGCTTATTTAAGCCTTCTTGTAACGTTTTTTTTATCATCATTTGAATGATCAAGGAAGAAAAAGAATTGGAGCTCCAAGAAGATGGAAGGAAAAACCTTGCTAACAATTTTGATAGCCTTAGATCTTGTGATTGCATTTAGACATGTGCATGATCATTGATAAACATTCAATTCTTATGCATTCATCTAAAAGGAATTTGGAAGTTCTCGTAAGAACTCGCATTCATTGTTTATTGGCTTAATATTGTTGTCTTTGTTTCTTGCTTGAGGTAAATGCTTTGACAATGAAGAGTTCAAGCAAACCGTGTTACAATATAGTCTATACAATATTAACACTTTGGATAGTGATCTTAACCCAAAGAGAAGGAGAGATGCTTGAGGAAAATGTACTAAGAATGCATAGATTCTTTAGA